>CM018691.1:33854650-34201859 GCA_009363875.1 Mikania micrantha | reverse complement strand
GAATCACTTTTGGAAGTCTTGTACAGTTACAAGATAGAAATCAATTGATTCTTTTGTTAGGTTTACCGAGTTAAATTACTGAACATTGACATTGTAATTTAACTTTGTAATCCTAGTTAATTCTTGATTGTGCTTTAGTTATTCTTAACATTGATGCTATGTAAACAATCTGATCAACACAATTATCATCCACGATATCGCGCCCCGGGAACCTTCCGCCCGACGGGGACTCCGATCCAACCCCGCCGGCTCGGGGGTGTGACAAAAAAACTACAGGAGGAATTCTGGAATCACTCGATGATTGGGGCTGATTTTTTAGCATATACCCATCGTTTCCACGAACTTACTTGCTTACTTCCCGAGATGTTTCCTACAGAGGCTGCATTATCGAGAAGTAGATTCGGGGAATGGTAACTGCAGCTGAACCAACAACTCTTAAACGTGAAATTCTTTTGACCACTAAGCTTACCGATGAGGCGGTAAGGAGTGGTACTCTGTCTTGAAAACTCAGACGGCTCAAGCCGTAGTGTAGTTTAGTGATGTCGGTACCTCGAATGTGTCGAAAGGTACAAACGAAAGTGGTTTGGCAAAACCAGGCGAAGGCTCCGGCTGAGATCACCCAGAGCAAGCAACTATGAAAAACTATGTGCTTGCTATTCCTGAGAGGAAAGCTTATACTGGGCAGGCGCCCAAATGCAAGAAGTGTCCACTCCATCACACGGGACCATGTCTTGTTTGTCTGAACTGTAACCGAGTTGGACATATGCTAAATATTGTAACTTTCCTGCTCAAACACTAAACCAAGAACCACGACAAACCACTCAAACCAACCGATCATGCTACAAATGTGGAAGCCCTGACCATCTCATGCGAAACTGTCCAAACAATAACACCAATCCGGGAACTGAAGCTAGGGGGAGAGCTTTTCAGATTGGTGCGACTGAAGCAAGGCATGATGCAAACATTGTCACTGGTATGTTTCTTCTTAATAATCTATACGCATCAGTTCTGTTTGACACAGGAGCAGATAAGATCTTTATCTCTCCTGAATTTGCATCATTGATTTCATTGCCTGTGGTAGATCTAGAAACTCCCTATGTCATTGAACTTGCTAATGGCAAGTTAATCAAACTAACAGTTTCATTCAAGGATGTTCCTTGAATCTGAATGATCATTTTTAATATTGATTTACTTCCTATTGAGCTTGGGAGTTTTGATGTCGTTGTTGGTAGGACTGGCTTTCTGATAACCAAGCGGAAGTTCTGTGTCAAATAAGATGATCCGTATTCCATTACTTAACGATAATACACTGATAGTTCAAGGAGAACGAGCCGGTAGGAACTTGGTATCATATCTTGTATGCGAGCTCAAAAAATCTTAAGGAAAGGCTGTTATGCTTTCCTAGCACACGTGACTGAGCACAATTCTCTACCCAAACATATCACAGACATTCCAGTAGTCAAGGATTTTCCTGAAGAGTATTTCCTGAGGACATATCAGGATTACCCCCAGTGAGACAGCTTGAATTTCGTATTGACTTGATTCCAGGTGCAGCACCTGTTGCTAAAGCCCCGTATCGGCTTGCACATCAGAAATGCAAGAACTTTCAGGTCAATTGCAAGAACTGGCAGACAATTATCATACCTAGTTTCTCACCCTGGGGAGCACCAATTCTTTTTGTGAAAAAGAAGGATGGTTCATTCAGGATGTGTATTGACTACCGAGAACTCAATAAACTGACAATCAAGAACCGTTATCCACTACCTCGTATCGATGACCTGTTTGATCAATTGCAAGGTGCTACATATTTTTCAAAAATCGATTTAAGATCTGGATATCATCAGTTGCGTATTCATGATGATGACGTTCCTAAAACTGCTTTCCGAACCCGATACGGACATTACGAATTTTTAGTAATGCCGTTTGGTTTAACCAATGCAGCAGCAGTTTTCATGGATCTGATGAATCGAGTATGTAGACCTTATCTGGATAAGTTTGTGATTGTGTTTATTGATGATATTCTCATTTATTCACGAAACCAACAAGAACATGCTCAACACTTGAAATTAATTTTAGAACTTTTGGCACATGAGAAATTATATGCCAAATTTTCCAAGTGTGAGTTTTGGTTACGAGAAGTTCAATTTCTCGGGCATGTGTGTAAACGAAAACGGTATTCAAGTGGATCCCAGTAAGATTCAAGCGGTGAAACAGTGGGAGACACCACGAACCCCGACTGAAAAACGCCAATTCTTGGGTTGGCAGGTTATTATCGCCGGTTTATCAAGAACTTTTCAAAGATAGCCTTGCCACTCACCACATTGACCCAAAAGAATCAACCTTTTATATGGGATTCCCAACAGGAGGAGGCATTCCAACTATTGAAAACCAAACTCTGCAACGCACCTATCTGGCATTACGGAAGGTAATGATAATTTCACAGTATACTGTGATGCTTCTTGTCAAGGTCTTGGGTGTGTTCTAATGCAGAAGGATAAGGTAATTGCTTACGCTTCTCGACAACTGAAGATACACGAGAAGAACTATACCACACATGATCTAGAACTGGTGCAGTGGTGTTTGCACTCAAGATTTGGAGACATTTATATGGAACTAAGTGTATTATATACACTGATCACAAAAGCCTCCAACACATTCTGGATCAGAAAATGTTGAACATGCGACAGAGGCGATGGGTTGAACTTTTAAACGACTATGACTGTGAAATTCGTTATCATCCAGGTAAAGCGAATGTCGTAGCCGATGCCTTAAGTCGCAAAGAACGAGTCAAACCTTTACGTGTGAAAGCGTTAGGTATGACTATTCAAACTAGTCTAATTCCCCAAATTAAAGAAGCTCAGCAACAAGCTTTACAAGCCACAAACTATTCTGCTGAGGGACTGAGGGGATTAGATAAGAAACTGGATACCAAGGATGACGGATTGTTGTATTTCAAAAACCGAATGTGGATTCCTTTATTCGGTAACTCTAGAACAATTATCTTGGATGAGGCGCACAAATCCAGGTATTCTATTCATCCAGGTGCTGATAAAATGTATAATGATCTTAAAGACTTTTACTGGTGGCCTGGAATGAAGAAACAAATAGCTGAATACGTGGATGATGTGTTTAACATGTCTCAAAGTTAAGGCTGAACATCAACGACCTTCTGGGTTATTACAACAACCTGAGATTCCCATGTGGAAACAGGATCAGATCTCTATAGATTTTATCACTAAATTACCCAGAACATCACGTAACCATGACTCTATATGGGTTATCGTTGATCGCCTTACGAAATCTGCGCATTTCTTACCCATCCGAGAGGATTATTCTATGGATCGACTCGCTAAACTCTACGTTAATGAGATTGTGTCTCGACATGGAGTACCGATCTCTATCATTTCTGACAGAGATAGTCGATTCATGTCACGATTTTGGTAAACTCTTCAGAATGCTCTGGGAACACAAATCAATATGAGCACAGCTTATCATCCACAAACAGACGGGCAGACTGAACGAACGAATCAAACTCTTGAAGACATGCTCAGAAGCTGTGTGATTGATTTCGGAGGTAGCTGGGATATTCATCTTCCACTTGTTGAATTCTCGTACAATAACAGCTACCATACCAGTATTCAATGCGCTCCGTTTGAAGCACTTTATGGACACAAGTGTAGATCACCTATCTGTTGGTCAGAGGTAGGTGAAAGCCAAATCATAGGCCCAGAATTCATTCAGGAAACAACTGACAAGATCGCACTCATTCAGAAACGAATTAAAGCTGCTCTCGATAGTCAAAAGAGTTATGCTGATAATCGCCGTAGACCACTCGAATTCCAAGTAGGTGATCGGGTAATGTTGAAAGTTTCACCTAGGAAAGGCATTTTCAGATTTGGGAAGAGAGGTAAACTTTCACCAAGATTTGTAGGGCCATTCAAAATTCTTGAACGAATTGGATCAGTAGCTTACAGACTTGAATTACCTCTTGAACTCAGTAACATTCACGATGTCTTTCATGTATCTAATCTGAAGAAGTGCCTGATTGATGAATCATTGATCGTACCTTTAGAAGAGATTCATATTGATGAAAAACTTCAGTTCAGTGAATAACCAGTAGAGGTAATGGATCGAGAAACGAAAGTGTTAAAACGTAGTCGCATACCAATCGTTAAAGTGCGTTGGAACTCGAAACGTGGACCCGAGTATACTTGGGAACGTGAAGATCAAATGAAATCAAAGTATCCACATCTATTCTCATAAACGATTGTCGTAATGTAAGTCTTCACTAAATTTCGGGACGAAATTTCTCTAACAGGAGGAGACTGTGACAGTTGCATACGAGAATTACGTCATTAATGACGTGGGCACATTTGATCGTTCTAGAAATCCACGTTGTTCTAATACTTGTAATTGTTACAGATTGATAGTAGGCGAGAAATGATGAAAGTGGACGAAAACCGTGCACAAAACGGAGTCCTGGATTGCCCGGAATCGAAAAACGAAGAAAAAAATTACTAAGTGTTGGTCGACTGGACTCATCGCGGTACGCGATGGAGGGGTTGAGAATCCTCCGCGGTACGCGATGATTGTAAAATATCTAAGATTCCTCCGGAAATCGTCGCGGTACGCGAAGCATTTTTTACCACCTCGTCGCGGTACGCGACAAGTGTGGCGTTGCAACAATCTGATCTACTTCATCAGATTTCATGCAAGATTTAAATTTTATTCTTCTTCTCGCATATGCTTCAATCTCAGGCGAAAACACACACACTTTCACCATCTAAATTCATATCTGAAGCCCTCTGAACGCAAGGATTGCACCAGGAATCATCTCTACAATTTCTGATCGTTGTTTTAGCCGCAGATATCCGTCTGATTTGGTAATGATCCGTTTAAACCTTCTAGTTTGATTTTGATTGATTAGATCTTGATTTTGAACGTAATGACATAGTTAGGATTGTTGATTATTGCCTAGATGATGGCTAGGATTGATTATAAACAAAGAACACGAAGTTTTAACGGTTAAATCCTTGTTTTGATCCGTTGTAATGCCCGATTTGCATGAAACTATACCCATGATTATAATGGTTTAATCCATTTGATTATAACAATGTAGGTGATTAGTTGGATTAATCCTTGAAATGCAAGGTTAAATCCAAGTGTTTCAAACTAATAACAATCATTAACATACTCATTGAAACGATTATTTGATGTTTATGATAACAGTCAGATTAGTATGTTAAACTTGGTTATTAATCCTACTTAGATGCTACATTGTGATATTTCATGATAATTGGGTAATCACTAACAAGGATTTATCATTCATAAGCCATTAAATTATCTAGAAACTGATACAGTATCATAATCAACAACATTAACTATTTGGTTAATCCGAGGTTATTCTGATTAATCAAGAGTGTCATCAACCTTATATTGGGAATCTAATGCAATGTAGGTTCCTACATTATCATACATTGTATGATATAATACTAAATTAAACAATTAAATATTTAATAACGGTTTGATGACTTACTAAGCAATGTCTTTGACATTGAACGTTCAGAAAGATCTAATCAGTAAACTAGAACATATATAACTTATTAAATATAATTAAATGCAGAATCATCTCCTTATTGTTAGCTTCGAGATATTTTGCTACCTATATATCATCAGGTGAGTTTCGTACAACCCCTTTTCCTCTTTACTATTTTATAAACATCGGGGTAACTCTGTAAACTGTTGTCTGAACATATGATATGCATCAATGATATCTGTGTGATTTCATGTGACTTTTGTGGGATTTCATGGGATTTTGCCTGTAGAACTGAACTCTATCATGGAACTAAAAGTCCTCATTCTTGAACTGTATCTTGTGAACCCATGTGTGGCCGAACAGAAAACATTGATAGTACTATTGGTTGACACCCCATTCGCTGGGAGGATTACATCTCCCCTTGTGTGAATGTTTGTTATCTGTTTCATGAACTTCTTAATGGTATGATAGACATTAAGATAATGAGGCACTAAGATATGTACCGACGGGTAATATCTTGAGAACTGAACTTGACGTCCGAAAGGAACTAGATACGGGTCCCATGGTTATCCGAAACTGAACTTTTGATAACATGCTTATCATATCATATTGTTTTAAATTGAACTGTCGAACTCACCAGCTTTGTGCGGACGTTTCAAACTCAAACATTTTTGCAGGTAAACAGTAATAGCCGGTGAGGATGCACTTTTGGGACATTTGCACTTCAATAATTAATATTGTAATTAAACAAACTTAGATATAATGTAATTATGATTGCGACATCCTTGTAATGTAATTAATTTAAGTTGATCTGTGTGCTTATGATATCGGTTCAAGTAAGTCACCCCTCACCTCTGAGACATCACCACTATGCTTCCACAACCAGTTCAGTGACATCATTATACATGAGGTGACGAGGCGTGGGGGTGTGACAGTTAAACTCACAAAGTGAATCATAAATATCTAGCAATTTAGTTCTCAACATTGCTAGATGTATATGTTGTGTATGCTTTGTTTTTTATTATTTTGTGAATGTAATTTTATTTTACAACGGAACAAATAGCCTGTATTTTGTATACAGTGTCGCTACTCAGCTCAGGATCCGATGTTGGTTCTAAAACCAATCTGAGAGATAATAATTAGTTAAACTGTTCTAGTTTGGGGTTCTATACTTCGAATATGTTGAAGGCAATTTGTAGAAATGATTTATATAGCATATTGAATTTGGGTTAATGTGGTTCCAATCTATGTTTACCCAGAATGTGAAGAGCAAATTTACTTTGATTCTATTTCTAAACCATCCTAATAATCTACTTCTTTGTTGAATTTGATCCATAACCTTTTATTTGAAATACAAGGTTTCAGCCAATTAGGGCATATATATATATATATATATATATATATGGAGATAATCAAATGTTAACTCATGTTTATCGCGTTAACCGAATAACTAAATCTTATTACTTTGTGGCTCACATTAAAGTAAATATAAAGGCGTATGTTTTTTGTTTTTTAATTAACGTAGGGCCCACTTACATTAATAAAAAAGAAGAAAAAACCTAAACCTTTATATTTACTTTAATGTGAGCCCTAAAGTAATAAGATGTAGTTATTCGATTAACGCAATAAGTAAGGTTTACATTCGAACCATCCCATATATATATATAGGATACACATCTTATAATAACCCACCATAAATGCGTTAACCGTTTAACCTTATATTTGCCATTGATTTAATATAAAATAATCAAGATTTAGATCCAATGGTTTACATTGCTAAAGGGTAAGATGGTAAAGTTCTTTTTTTTCTCAAAATATGATTTAATGTGGTGGTGACAAGTGTCACCCACCTTCTCTCACATCTATATTTTAATTTTAAAAAAAAGTTTACCCCCTAATTTTTTAAATCTTGATAACTTTTTTATAAATTATTATTTTTTAATAAAAATTATACCATTAAATTTATATTATTTTTCTTTAATTCAAGTATAGTTTCGTCATTTTTTTAATATTTCGTAATAACATCAATGTAAGTATCATCAGTTTTTTCAGCGCAACGTAATTACATCAATGTAAGTCTCGTCATTTTTTTTAATATTTCGTAATAACATCAATGTAAGTGTCATCATTTTTTTCAGCGTAACGTAATTTCATCAATGTAAGTCTCGTCATTTTTTTCAGCATTTCGTAATTACATCAATGTATGTTTCGTCATTTCTTTTCAACATTAGGTAACTACATCAATGTAAGTCTCAACGTTTTTTTTGCATCAGGTAAGTACATCGGTATAAGTCTCATCATTTTCATCAGTCTTTTAACTTTCGTAATTACGTCAACGTAACAAACGTAGTGTAACATCGTCCATAATTACATCAATGTAACAAACACTGATTAAATAGAAATATTACACTACGTTTGTTACGTTGAAGTAATTACGAAAGTAGAAAGGCCGGAAAAAATAACGATACTTACATTGATATAATTACAAAATGATAAAAAAAACGTTGAAACTTACATTGATGTAATTACATAATGTTGAAAAGAAATGAAGAATCTTACATTGATGTAATTACGAAATGTTGAAAAATATGACGAAACTTACATTGATGTAATTACGTTACGCTGAAAAAAATGACGAGATACTTACATTGATGTTATTACGAAATATTAGAAAAAATGACGAGGCTATACTTGAATTAAAGAGAAAAATAAAACAAATTTATTGGTATAATTTTTATAAAAAAATAATAATTTATAAAAAAGTTATCAAGCTTTGAAAAACTAGGGGGTAAATTTTTATTTTAAATTAAAATAATGGATGTGAGAGAATGTAAGTTACCTTTGTCACCACTAAGTTAAATATGATTTTTGTTTTGTATATAAGCAATTGACTATAATACCCTTTTCAATAATAAGACAAATTTGACACATGGCATCATCTTACTCCATCTCATTTTTGAACAACCGTTAATATTGAGTTAAACGGTTAACACAATAACATTGGGTTAACAATGGATTTGATATATATATATATATATATATATATATATATATATATATATATATATACGGAAAGGTATAAAAATTAACTCTCTTTTTTTGCTACAACTACATAACCCATTAAAATATTAAAAATGACATCATAGTCATTTTACTTTTATAAGTTGTTCCCCCCTCTTTTTTAAACATTAATTACTTTTTTATAATATATTATTTAAAAAAAATTGCATCATTATATCCGTCTCATTTTTCTCTTTAATTCCGTTATAGTCTCGCCTAATTTTTTTTACTTTTTTAGATGCCCTATATTTACATCATTGTAATGAGCTTAAATATAACAAATTATTTGAAATTTTTTCTAACAATTATAAATTACAGTGATGTAATTTACCGTGATGTAATTTACATTGACGTAAAATTCGGTTTTGGTTTTTTTCGGTTCATTCGGCTCAGGTTCGGTTTTTTTGGTTAATTTTGTTCCGGTTCTGTTTTTTCGGTTAATTCGGTTTCGGTTCGGTTTTTTTTTTTTGAGACTTTTTGTCCATCCATAATTTGTAACGAGCCTAAATACAATAATTTAGTTTGAATATTTTTCGAACAATGATAAATTATATCACTATAATTATCATTGTTATAATTATCATTGTTAGAGAAAAAAAATCAAAATAATGTGTTATATTACATCACTGTAATTTATCATTGTAATTATCATTGTTACAGAGAAAAATAAAATAATGTGTTATATTACATCACTGTAATTTATCATTGTTAGGAAAAAAATTCAAAATAATGTGCTATATTTATGCTCATTACATCGATGTAAATAATAGAAAATGAAAAAAGAAATTAAAAAAAACTAGTCAACAATATAAAGGGAATTAAAGAGAAAATTACATCATTGTAAATAATGTGTTACGTCACCGTCAATTATGCCATTGTAAATTATTTCATTTTGTGTTACATTACTGTAATTTACCATTATTAAAAAAAATTATAATTAATTTGCTATCGTTAAGCTCGTTACAATGATGTAAATACATGACATCAAAAAAATTAAAAAAAAAAACTAGTCGAGACTATAACGAAATTAAAGAGAAAAATGAGACGAGTATAATGGTGCAATTTTTTTTAAAAAAATAATATATTATAAAAAAGTTATAAATGTTTTAAAAAAAGGGGGTAAACTTTACATAAATGACAAATGTTTTTAATGCCCTTCTTTTGGAGGAGCCCAAAAAGTCTGAGAATTTCTCCATCCAAGGAAGTATCTGGTCGGCCCTTCTTCTTTAGTACCCTCCTCTCCTCTTGTTCAGCTTCCTCCTAGGGGGTTAACTTCCTTTTGCCTTTATCTGTCTTGTTTGACCCAGAGGAGATGGATCATGTGGCCTCACCAGTTGGTTCATCGGCTAATTGTTCTTCTGAGGAAGTAACCTCAAAGATGAATGGGCCTTCGGAAGCAGCTGCAACTTTGGAGTTAACCTTAGCATTCACTACCTCCTCCAGTTGACCAACCACCTTGGAAGGCTCATTTGTAGTGTCCTTATAGAACTCAGGAATGGAGGAGAGGTCTTCAGCAGCCATTGTCCCATGAAGAGACACATGTTCCATGGATATGAAAGTTGCTGCTGGAATGGGTTCCTCCATGGTAACCTTGGTTGTAGTCCTAGAAGGGGACTTAGTCCCAGAGGGGGACTGTTGGATCTCAACAGGGGACCTGGGTTCCATAGAGATGTTAGTTGTGAGCTCTTGCTTTGTCTTTATGGAAGCCCCTACAGCTTCGAAAAAGGAGGATGATGAGCTAGAATAATGAAACTAAGTACCCAGGAACTCATCCATTCACTATCCAATTTGGTTTGGGATGGAGTGGGTTCCTGATCATCTTCGTCCTTCTCTTTTAGCCGGAGATTTTGATCACATAGGTTGTACCTTCTCCCCCATAGGAAATAGAGGACACCTGGCTGGGATCAGGGTAGAATGGGTGACGGATGACTGGGGGCGGCGCTGAAGGTCCAAGATGGTAGCATCATTGGCTTGGACCTGCAACCTCAGAGTAGCAACTTCAGCGTCTAGTTGGGTTAACCTGGCTTGAAGGGCAGAGATGGTGGCCGTTAATTCCTGTATATTGGTGCCCTCATCCACCAGAGTGGAGTCATTGGGCGATGGAGTCCTGAGCCTAGCTCCTGCACCTCCACCACCAGATATGGTTTTTTGGCACCCTGGATTTCTATCATTGAAGATGGCCTCAAAGAAGTCATCAGCAATGTGAGTTGCCATAGAGGATGTCCTATTGCATGTACCACTGGTCTGAGGAACCTGAGAAAGTTTAGCAGTAGTGGCAGCCTCCACTGTATTGACCCCTTCTAAGCGCCTCGGTCAACCTCTGAGATTGTAGGCTCTAGGTTAGGGAACCTTGCTTGTAACTCTGTCACCACTCTCAATAATGTTTGGGTAGTGGGTGAGAGTGGGTCATCCAGAGCAACTGCAGAGGGTCCTTGAGCCTGGATAGAAGTATAAATGGGGGGCATTGATGAGTGATACTCTCTTAGGGACCTGGGAGACAGTCCTTGAACTAAGGGAGTTGCTCATCAGAATCAGACTCAATGATGGGGGTATCCCTTTGGATATTCTCATGTATGTATGGGGACATAGACTGAGGGATTTCAGGCAGGATTGGGGCTGCCACTGGTTCCAAAGGAAGAACCAATGGTGAAACAGCAGGTGTGGTTTTCACCTTAGGCAGAACTGGGCCCTGCCAGTTCTTTTCACCTTTTTCTTGACGGGTTCAGAAGAAGGGGCCTGAACAGCTGTAGAGAGCTGCTCAGGGGTTCGCTTGCGTTTGTAGGTGATTTTGATTGGGTGAGGAACAGAAGGGGAAGGTGTGGGATTAGCAACTGTTGGTTCTAAAGTGTTGTCACCTTCAGGAGCCTTGGAGCTCGGGACTAACAAGTCTAGTTCGGTAGTGACGCACTGACACTTGGAGCCTTGGGCTCGGGACTAACATTTGATAAACTGCATGACACGCATTTTGTAATTATTATGTATGTATATCAAAACCTGTGAACTCACCAACCTTGTGTTGACACTTTCTTTTTAAACATGTATTCTAAGGTAACTAGCTGCCTCTGGATAAGGATGCACGTAAGGGTCGAGCATAGGAGCATGTGCATTTCATATTATGTTATTTCGAAAACAAACAATTTATTTTATGTATTCAAACTATGTAGTTCTGACAATTTACTTTTCCGCTGCATGTCAAACATTTTACATTCCGCTGCTTGTAACTTAATTTTTCCACTGCTTTATTTTATGAATTAATTGGTTGAGTTTATGACATACATAGTGTTTTGAAACACATATAGAGTTGTTCTATATGACCATGAGCTGTGATTCTGGCCACGTCACACCCATGTGGACTGACTCCACATGTTGGAATTTGGAGGTGTGACAGATTCAAAGTCCTTACAGAGAGATACATTAGTAGAACCAAAAATAATATCATCAATATAAACTTGAACAAGCATAATATGTTGATTGGATTTCTTGAAGAAAGGAGTCTTGTCAATTGTCCCTCTTTTAAAGTTGTTGGCCAACAGGAAAGAGTATAAACTTTCATACCATTTTTTGGGATCCTGATGCAACCCATATAGAGCTTCATCAAGTTTACACACATGATCAGGAAACTTTAGATCCTCAAATCCATGTGGTTGACAAACATATACTTCCTCATTAATCTTTCCATAAAGGAAGACACTTTTGACATCCATTTGAAAAACCTTGAAGTTCTTAGCAGCTGCAAAGGCTAGAAATATTCTGATTGCCTCAAACCTTACAACTGGAGCAATAACTTCATCGTAGTCAATTCCTTCCTCTTGGGTGTACCCTTGTACAATTAACCTTGCCTTGTTCTTGATGACAACACCTTTGTCATACTCCTTGTTTCTGAAAACCCACTTTGTTACAATTGTATATTTACCCTTAGGCAAAGGGCAAACCTTCCAAACTCCTTGCCTTTCAAATTGAAGGAGTTCCTCCTACATGGCTTCTACCCAACTGATATCTTTTAGTGCATCAGCAATTTTCATCGATTCTATTTGGGATAGAAAGCAGTTGAACAAACATATGTTTGCTTCATGCATGGAGCTTCTTTTTCTTATTCCTTCCTCAACATTACCAATGATATTCTCAACTAGATGAGTATTATACATGCGAGTTCTTGGGATCACATCCAGCTGGGAATTCAAATCCAGGTTGCTTGGCTCAAGGTTTGGAAGTACAACCTCAAGCTGGATTTCTGGTAGATCTTGTAGTCTCTGATGTTGGACTGTTGTGGGTTGATTTTCTCTGGGAAGAGAAGTTTCCAGAGTGGTTGCTTCTTCAGTAGGGCTGCTAACATCCTCTTGATTTTGTAGAGCAGAAGAGGAATCACTTGGAGAAACAGCTTGAGAAGAGATGATGGTTTCCGTCTGTGAGGTTGAGTGAGGTGCTGAAGTGGATTCTGCCAAGATTTGTCTTGAAGCTATTGGCAATTCAACACGAAAGTCTTCTTCTCTTATGTGCCTGGTGGAGTCCAGGTAGTTGTCTACAGTTCTGGAACATACTCTTTCACAAGATTAAATGCAGATGTTATTTTATCAAGATCAAACAACCAATCAGGGCCTATTCCAGGTTTATTGATAGTATGTTCATTAAACTGAACATTTGCAGACTCTTCAATAATCCTAGAATATTTGATGTATACTCTATATGCCTTAGCATGTGAAGAGTACCCAACAAAGTAGCCCTCTGCTAATTTCTCAACAAACTTGGCTAGATGATCTTTTGTATTCAAGATGGTGCATTGACATCCAAGTGATTTAAGAAACCCAATAAATGGTTTTCTCTTATGCCAAAATTCATAAGGAGTCATACCATGTGATTTAACTACCAATACTCTATTTTGAACATACCAGGCAGTGTTGACTGCTTCTGCCCAAAAAGTTATTGGAATCTTGGCATCAGATAACGTGGTCCTAGCAGCCTCAATCAGTGTCCAATTCCTTCTTTCAGCAACACCATTTTGTTGTGGAGTCCTAGGAGCACTGAATTGTCTTGTAATACCCTTAGATTCACAAAAGGAGTTTAAAGTATGGTTTTTGAATTATGTTCCTTGATTAGACCTTATGATTTTTACATGATGGTAATTCTCACTCTCAACCCTAAGAATGAATGATTTCAAGATCTCAGCAGTTTCATCCTTGGTACCCAAAAAGAATACCCAGGTATATCTTGAAAAGTCATTAGTGACTACCAAGCAGTAGGACTTTCTACCTAGACTTTTCGCACATGTAGGGCCAAACAAGTCCATGTGTAGCAGATGTAGGACTGTTGTTATTGAATTTATCTACTTTGGCATGATTAGATGATTTGTGTTGCTTCCCTTTTAGGCAGGCAACACATTTATCAAAACAAATGAATTCTTTTGTTGGTAAACCGGTAACTAAGTTATTTTTAACAAGTTTATTCATGTTCTTCAGGTTTACATGACAAAGTCTACTATGCCAAAGAGATGATTCATCAAGTGAAGCTTCTGAGACAAAGCAATTTATATTGCTGAGTGGTGTAGTTGTGCTCATATCCAGCATGTACATGATTCTTCTGGAGCTCTGAGTAGAATTTAGTCATTTGGAACAGCAAATCCTGGTTTCAGGACAATACATTCATGCTCAGTAAACAACATGTTATGCTTTTGGTCACACACTTGTGATACACTCAACAAATTATAGTTCAATTCTTTCACATAATGATCATTCTTAAATCTTACCTTGCCATTTGTCATTGTGCCCCTACCTGTGATATACCCACCCACTTGATCACTTCCAAATGCAACAGACCCTCCAAAGAATGGTTCATATTTGTGTAGGTGGGTCTTGTTGCCTGTCATGTGCCTGGAACAGCCACTGTCAACAATTCACAAGTTGCCTTTTAATTCTTGATGTCCCTGCACATGACCAGAAGTGAATTAGTTCCTGATGGGAACCCAAGCCCATGTGATCTTGGGTTTTTCATTGGCATAACTATAAGTAATTTTCTTTGACATCATTTTTGGTGGAACAGATGATGAACTTGCGGATGGAGCAGGAAGTTGAGTAGAGTCATTTTTTTTCCAGACTCTCTGGACCTTTGGAGTGGTCGGAAGAACTTCCTTTTTCTGGCATCCATCGGAAGCAACTTTTGCTTTCTCTTCCGATAGTTTGGTTTTTGTCTTGAAATGGGGCCTTTCTTCTGATTTTCTTCTTCCGAAGGAATGGGACTTCTTGCTTTTGTCAGAAGCACTCTTGAAATGTGCTTCCGATGTTTCTTTGCTTTGGAAGATTTTATGCTCTTACTTCTCATGTTTTCAGAAGTGCATGCTTCCGACGGCTTCTTGTGCTGCTTGACTGATCTTTTTCTTTTGGAAGCAGATTGTTCTTCTGAAGAAAAAGATTATTTGCTCCATCTTGCCTTGTGGCTTCCTCTTTCTTGTGATCTTGAATGTGTTCTTCTTGGATTGTAGTAACATTCAGCAACATAATGATTTGTGTCTCCACACATCAGACACATTGGTTGAACATTTGTTGATTTCTGAAGCTTCTCTCTTTTGGAGGAAGCTGAGCTATTCTTCACAGAACTAGATTGTTCTGACTTGGGGGTACCAACAGGATGTTTTGTTTGGATGATTTTTCAGAGCTTTAGAGGTGCTTGCATCTCTAGATCTAGCCCTATTTGACTTGTCATAAGGACAAGTAACATATTCATTTGAAGAAGTACTTCCCGTTTGTACATATTCAACTTTGAAAAAAATGGGTGAAGTTTTCTTGTTTTTCTTATTTCTTTTCTTATTTTTCAAAACAGGTTTTTCTTTTTCCAAGAAAATGGGAGTATCATCCTCAGATGAACATGTTGAGAAAGTAGGGCAAAGATCAGAGAAGTCATTTTCTTGAGTAATCTTGTGTATTTCCAAAATTTCATCATACACAAGACTAGTTTCTGGTTTGCATCGAACTTCCACCATTGGAGTATAGGCAGATGGAGGTTCCATTTTGTTATAGCCCACACCGGTACCCTTTTTCTTAACAAGCTCAGGTATCTTAGTCATTTTGAGAAGTTTCTCAAACTTCTCACCTTGATTGAGAAACTTGTCTTTGTAAGCCTCAGCCAATACAAGCTCAGTTTTGGCTGTTGTAAGTCTTTCTAAAAGATTGTTTATTTGATACTGCTTATTAGTGTCTTCATGTTTTAAGCTGGAGATAGTCTTTTCTAACTCCTCGATCTTTTCTTTGTAATTTCTTTCAGCTTCAAAGAAAGTTGCCTTAACCACTTGTATTGACTCAAGCTCATTACAGGCTTGAGCATTAAAACGTTTGTAAGCATTTAGTTTTTCTAAACATTCAGGGGTACACATATCTTCTGTAACCTTGAATGTAGAGTTGGATTGGAGCCATTGGCCATCAAGGCATTATTTGAGATGGATGCATCCTCAGCTTGATAGCTCCAATATGAAAAGTCATGATGTTCTGCAACGTTTGCACTGTTGGAAGAGATTGATGCTTTGTGGTTTGGCTTACCAGAAGTTGATGGCTAAGAACTTGGAGATTTGCACTCTCTTGCGAAGTGCCTCAGCTGTTGACAGTTAAAGCATTTGAGTTTAGACTTGTCTAGACCAAACCCTGTTTTCATGTTATGCTTCCTAAAATGTCTACCAATTCTCTGATAGAACTTCTTTGCTCTGTATGAAATCACGTCCATCTGATAATTGATGTCAATTTCTTTGAGGTCATCAGCAGGGATTCCATCTAAATCCTCCTGACACAGATGCAAATAATTGATCTATTCGGCTATGAATGCTCCCTGGCTTGAGGTGAGCAGTGGAGTTGAGCTTGTAAAGGGGTTTGAATGAGAGGTTGATGGAGTTGGGGTTTCTGTGAAGGTGACAATGGGTGTGGAGTTTAAGTAGTAGATGGGTTGATACTTTTGAAAGGGAGGATTATGGATAGGAGCATATAACGCGGCTGAACCTGGTGGAACAGATGCAGGTTTGGATTCCCGGGCATCAATCTCCATTTGGTATGCACTGAGTATACCAAATAACTCTCCTAGCTTCAGTGTTCTAAGATTTTCTGTTCTACGAATAGCAATAGAATATATATTCCAGGTATGAGGACATGATCTTAGAAACTTCCTGATGACATCTTGGTTCTCCATCTTCACTCCTGCACGCATCAACTAATTGAACATACCTCAAATACTGAGAAGCCATCTTCTCTTTTTTCTCTTGGCAAAAGTTCTCAAACTTCTGCCTTAGCATGTCCTTCTTGTTCTTCTTCACATCATCTAACCCCTCATGCATCAGCCATAGTGCCTTAGAGTCCGTCTCCATCTTTATGTAATCCTCATCTAAGTACAAGGATGGATCTTTTGGCACGGGTGCTCCACGAGTACCTGCAGCAACAATAGTTGGGATGAATGGTCCCTCAAGAATTGATTTCCAAAGTTTGTGTTGAACTACAGAAACCTCAAGGAGCAGCTGTTTTACCGGGAACAAGGCTTTAGACTCTTAGTCAAAGCTTTGGTTTTAGCTCCCTCTAAAGTTTTGCACAAGGTTATTTTCGTTGTTTAGTTTTCTTGCTTAGAAAGAGAGAAAAGAACAGATAGAAAGGTCAAGGAATTTTGGGGAAAGTAATTCATTTTATTCAGAGAATTTTGGGACTTAAATACCCAAACATTCTGAGATACAAAACAAGAAATAATAAGACAAATAGCTGACACTATCACAGACCTTGAATCAACAGACTGCTACAAATACAAAGTCAACAACAACGGAAACAAGAGTCTTCAGGAGTCTTCAGGTCTTCCGAGGTTGAAGTAGTTGTACTAATGTTCAGTGGTTATTCTTTCGGAAGATGATCATCAGAAGCTGATTAAACAATCAGTTATTTCGAAATAGGAGATTGTCTTCCAAGTCATTTGATGTCTTCTGATGCAATGGTTATCTTCTGAAGATGTCATGGTCAGCTAGTGTCTTCTGAGGTGGATAAGTTCAGCGGCAGTTCTTTTTGGAGAATCTTCCGCTATTGATCTTCCAATGCTGAAGCAGTTCTTCAATCGGAAGAGTAGCATCCACGGCTCGTCATTCCACGATTTATTCAATTGTCTGGATTCAGTGGTTTTGCTCATCAGTCCTTATATTCTAACAATCTCCCTCTGGACTGATGAAGCCAAAGCTATTTATTTTTGTTTTAAAGCCAGACCTCTTTTATTCCAAAGAGTTCGAACATAGTTCAGAACTTCATAATCTGTATCAGCATTGTCCAAAGTCTTGTGTTGCAGTTCCTTCAGATCATCAATTGGTAGGGTGAGAATCTCATCCCAATTTGAGAAGAAAGTTCTTGAGCCATTATATCTTTCAATGGCCATAGACATAGTCATAAAACCATTTTTTTAGTCTTATTCTGGAGTTTTTGATCAGAGGAGGCTGGGATTTAGAAGGTAGACCCAAAGGAAGAGGAGCTCCAGCTGGCCATTGTATTATTTCTCTCCTTATCACTTGATCATTTAAATCAAGTACCTTCTTTACTACAACATGCTGATGAGGCTCATAATTCATCAGAAGATCAGGAAGGATTTCCTTATTAACATCAACCCAAGGTCTGAATTTGACAGCAGATGGAGATTCTGCAGACCCAACACCTAGGCTTCCCATAGGTGCATTTAGCAAATGATCAAGCATTTTCCTTGGGTTGGCATCCTTGAGCTTAGTCACTATAGAGGGAGAAGGAGAAGTGACTTCTTTCCAAAGCTTAGGGTGATCTTTGTTCTCTCTTTTGAACTTTGACCATTCATCAAACAAAACATCATCTCTCTATCTTGTTATTGTGTTCTTTGGTCCCCATTGATTTTGGATGAGGATGTGCTTTATTCTTTTCCTCTGCTCAATGGTCTTTTTCTTCTTGACTTTAGCCTTTATTCTTTTGGATAAGACTTCAGCTTCATTTCTGAGGCTAGTAATATCCCAGTTGCTAAAGTTTTCGACCTTGTACTTCCCTTCATCTAGCAGAAACTTATCAGCTGCTCCCTCTTAGCCTGATAGGCTTTATCTTGCTGCTGATCCAATTTGGCAATTTGTTCCAGATAGGTCTTTACCAGTTCATCTCCTGAGAGACCAGTGGCTTCTAGACTAGCTAGGATCATGTTTTCCTAATCCGTTTCTTTATTCTTTATCTTCCGAAAGGTCTTCATCAGAAGGGAAATTCATAATAGGTGAGTAGGATTCCTTTATTGGAGAAGTTTGTGGTTTCTCAGCATCTGCTGACCTTATTGGTGAGGGAGCTGTGGTGGTGTTGGGAAGATCAGACTCATCATCATCAGCCAATTTGAGCCTTCTCTTTCTTGAAATAAGAAAGGTAATGGGCTGATCATCATTTAAGTCTGAGTTGGGTTCTTGAGCAAGGGTTTCTCAGGTGTGTTATTGGATTTTTGATTTTTTTTAACCACACTCTTTTGTCTTCTTGAGGAAGACTGAGTGATTATTGGTGCTGGTTTTTAGCCAATTTTGGAGGCATTGAGAGTGGTAGGAAGAGAGGTTTGTGAGCATAGTTCTAGGAGGGTTTGAGAAGCAGAATTAGGAGAAAAAGTGGGTGAGCTTTCTTTATTTGTGTGTATGGGTGAAGAGGGAATAGATATGGTGGGAGAAACATGTTTAGGAAGGATGGGATTGTGCTCAGATTGTACAGAACCAGTTGGAATTAGTATGTCCTGAGTGGTTAAAGTAAAAGAAGATGGGGCAGTAGTTGTGGGATTTATTAGCTCAGTGGGAGCTGATTTAGAAGGTTTGGGTTCTCTGAATGCTCCAGATGTTCCGATGTTTATTTAAGCTTCGGCTTCCCTTTGCTTCTGCTCTGAGCTAGCCTTAGCAGCTTCAGTTTGGAACTGTTGATCCAATGCTGATTTGAGGAGTGCGTCTTGATTTTTCAATATTATTTGATTCATCCTCCTTTGCTCAGTCTTGTCTTCTGCCCTTTTGGCAGCTTGAGCAGCAAACAAGAGCCTTTCATTCTCCCTCTTTTTGGCTTCATCAGCCTATTCCTTGAACCAGGGAGAAGGAGGAGCAATCCCAGTAAAGGAGTCAAGAAATCGGGTATGGTTAGAAACTTCATGTTGTAAGAAGGAGACTTTGGTATCTACTTAGATTTTCAGTAGATCCAGTTGGATCTTTTGAGTGGTGAGGATTTGGTGGGTAAAGGTTTGAAACAGGGTAGTAAGAAGTGGGTTTAACACTTCTTGAAAAACATGAGGTGAGAAGGTGGGGGCATTGGAAGTAGGTGAAAAACATGGATTTGGGTTGCAGGACTTGGTTACTCAAGACTGTTGAGACTAGCTTAGTGAGCTTAGTCACATCAGCCTGAATGTGAGCACCAGAATCCGTCAATTCCTTTATTTTAAGATCTGATTCGTCCATCCTTTAACGGATGTCATTTGAATCCCTGACTAATGAGTCAGTTTTATCATGACCTGAGTCCATCTCAAGAATGTCATGGACCACTTTTTCTTGGTTCCGGATTTCCAGCCTCAGTTTCAAGAATGTCATGGGTTGTTGCCATATTTAGAGTCTTATTGCCTGATCCATTCAAATGAGAACCCATTGGAGTCTCATGTGAGATGGATGCTCCGTATATATGATCAAGAGGTCTATATGGACTGGACATCCTCATCCTCTTCTCCATGGGTAGGAGATTGATGAGTTTGAGCAAAGGTTTGATGTGGCTGTTACTTTATTGGAGAAGGGGGAGGAGAACCAAGTTGCTCAAACACAGAATCAATCTCATGGAGAACATGGGTAGATGAGTTAAGGGCTATAAGTGGAGAAGAAACAGAGATGTCCTTGGGAGATTGAACTTCCATCTAAGTGTCAAGTGACATTTCAGTGGTTAGAGAGGGTTCTCTTTGGAGTACAACATCATCCTGTTGAGAGGATTGATGAGGAGCTACATGGGGTGGAGATGCTTGATTCATCTGTGAGGATGGAACACATGTATCCAATTGCCCAGGGGGGTAGAGACATGTTTAGGGATCTCATCTTCATGAATAGTCTTTTTGGGATTTTTAGGTTTAGAGGCTTGGAAGAGGCTTTTCTTTAGGCCGGTACCTGTACAGGTGTGGAAGAAGAAGTGGATGTGGGTTCACCAAGGATGGGTGTTTCCTTAGTGTCATCCATTTGTCTTGCATCAGTGTTCAATATAGTGAACACCTGTTTGTCAATGCTCTTGATAGTAGTAAGAGAAGCAATATGACAAACATTATTAAGGTCAGCAAAGAGACAGGGCATTACAAACCTTGGATACAGTAGAAACTTGGGACTTTTCTGGTGATGTACTAGATGGTCAAAAATTATTTGAGACAAGTTGACCTTTTCGTTGGAGTCCTAAAAATGTTTTTAGCTCACTTAAAGCACTCATTTCAAACTTAGAAGACATTAAATTAGAAAATTTTTCACATAAGGAAGGTTTTGTTGATCCAAATATGATGTCATCTACATAAATTTGGACCAGCAAAAGTTCCTTGTCTACTCTCTTGATGAACAAGGTCTTATCAATGGTTCCCCAAGAAAATTTATTAGAAAGAAGAAATTGAGAAAGAGTGTCATACTATGCTCTTGGTGCCTGTTTCAGACCATAAAGTGTTTTGTCTAGTCTGTACACTCAATCAGGATGATGAACATCATCAAATCCTGGAGGTTGACACACATAGACTTCCTCCTTTATAGTCCCATACAGGAATGCACTTTGTATATCCATTTGATATACCTTTATATTATGGGATATAGCAAATGTTAGAAAGAGTTTGATGGCTTCTAATCTGGCCACGGGAGCAAAGGTTTCATCATAATCGACGCCTTCCTCTTGGCAGTACCCTTACACTACCAATCTGGCTTTATTTTTTATCACGATGCCTCGGTCATCTATTTTAATTCTGAATACCCATCTAGTTCCGATAAGGTATTTTCCTGTTGGCAAGAGGCAGAGAGTCCAAACATTTTGCCTTTTGAACTGTAATAGTTCATCTTGCATAGCCTCTATGCAATTATTATCTTTAAGAGCTTCTTGATATTTGGAAGGCTCAACTTATGACAAAAAGGCTGCATGAAGGCAGAAGTTTGAAATCTGGCTCCTAGATTGAACACCTTTATTTAAATCACCTAAGATCTGTTCTAGAGAATGATTTCTCATGAAGGGAATGATGTCCAAACAGTTATTTATAGAGGCAGCATCGGAAGAAGGTGAGTTTTCAGTGGGGCCAGGAGAGTTTTCTGGTGGGAAAGTATGAACATTTTCAGGAACATCTACAGGTACATTATCCAAGGATGGGGATAAAGGAGTAGATATTTGTTCATCTTAGTCTTGAGAATTTATTTGATAAGAAGGAATGGAGGCAAAGAATTTAGATACAGAACACCCCTCAAGAGAGGAGAGATCTTCAGAAGTTTGACATGATTCTGAAGAAGGAGAAGAAGAGGGGGTAGAAGAAATTTAGGTGAAGCTTTCAAGATCAAAGAGGTCATCAGGAGCAGATGGGAAATATGAAGTTGATGCAGATTCATTGAATTTGATATCAATAGTTTCCTCAACAAATTTGGTCCTGAGATTGAAAGCTCGGTAAGCCTTAGAAGTCTAAGAGTATCCAACAAAATATCCAAAGTCCACTTTAGCAACAAACTTGGATAAAGAGTCTTTTGTGTTTAAAATGAAACACGGACACCCAAAGACTTTAAAGAATGAAATGAGAGGCTTTATGTTATGAAGGACTTCATAGGCAGTCTTGTTATGTCTCTTCACAATATGAACTCTGTTTAAGATATAGCAAGCAGTGTTTACTGCCTTAGCCCATAAAGATAAAGGCAATCCTGAGTCTGCAAGCATAGTTCTTGCAGCTTCAATAAGTGTCCTATTCTTTCTATCCACAACTCCATTTTGGGCAGAAGTTCTAGGAACACTATATTGTCTGAGGATTCCTTTAGAGATGTAGAGCTTATCATGAACTAGTTTCTTGAATTCAGTGCCATTATCACTCCTTATTGTCTTGACAGGAAGACCAAATTGACTTTCAGTCTGGGTGATAAGGGCAATTATTTTATCAGAAGTCTCATCTTTGATGAAGAGGAAGAAGGTCCAGCAAAATCTTGAGTAGTCATCCACAACAACTAAACAATATCTCTTTCTTGCCAAACTGGCTACCTTCACTGGACCAAACAGATCCATATGAAGCAAATTGAGACAGTTAGTTGTTTTGGATTCCTCAATAGACTTATGTGATGTTTTATGTTGCTTTCCCTTTAAGCAAGATTCACATTGACCTTCAAAGTGAAATTCTTTGGAAGGAAATCTTCTTACTAAAAAAAGGGTAGAAAGCTTATGAAGAGATTGGTGGTTAAGATGACTGAATCTTTTGTGCTAGAGGGCAGTTTCAGAAGATGATGCTTTGGCTATCAAACAGGTAGGAGAAGATGTTTGAGAATCAATGGTCATGTCTACAAAGTAGACATTTCCACTTCCTTTCGCCGTTAGCAAGGTATGTTGATCAATTAAGATCTTTATTTTTGAATTTATTTCCGGAGAAAGAAATTTGCAACTATCCTTGGTGAAAAATGAACTAAAGTTCTTGTCAGCTAGTTGAGAAAAGCTCAAGAGATTAAACTTGAGATTTTCAACTAAGCTTACATCTTTGAAGTGCAGTTTTCCACTCGGGACAGAATCAGACCCTACTATCCAACCCTTCGCATTATTTCCAAAGGAAACAGACCCTCCATTCTTTGAAATGAAGTTATTTAAGATAAATCTGCATCCTGTCATGTGCCTAGAGCCTCCACTGTCCACATACCATAGATGATTTTGGTTTGAAGAAGGTCTCTGCACATGAGGATTAAATGCAATAGGTTAACTATGGGTCTTATTTTATTTTTAGAAGAAAGAGGAAATGCTTATTTGTTTTGCTGAGTATTATTAATCAATTATGCATCATTAGTATCAGCTGTTGTTGATTCTGATGCAAGATATTGATTTGTGAATCTACGGAAGAAGGGTTCACATCAGCAGGAGAATGGGTAGAAGGAGTCACCATGGGATAAGAAGGTGGTGTCCCAAGAATGGATGGTTCGGGAGAAGCAGATAGAGGAGAAGACAAGCGAAGAGATGGATGGGAGTTAGATCTTATTGAACTGTCAGCTGAAGATCTATTAGCCTTTATTGATTTCTTCATCTTATTAGGGAGATTCCCCTTAGATGAAGAAGCATGTTCAGCTTTCAATCTTTCAGCATTCAGTTTATCTCTAGCTTTCTCCAAAGGAGTTTTTGTCCAACAAGTTTCAGTAGTGTGATTGTACTTGAAACACTTTAGACAAGCAGGAGATAGAGAGGAATAGTTAGGGATGAAAGGCTTATTTGCCTTCATTATTGGATAAGGTGGATGAGGATGAGAAAGAGGGAGTTTGATGTCAACCATGGGCAAGGCGGGCAACATGATTATCAGAGGTTTCAAGAAGAATTGTACCTTCCGAACTTTGAGTAGAGCTCATGGTTGGAGCAATCTTAGTTTATTCAAAAGAATTATTGTTGTGATCACTTTCCAAGGGTGCTTCCTCCATTTTATCAACGTTAGTTTCAGTGGGATAAACAAATGTAGGAAACTGTCTAGGTTGGTACACTCTTGGAGGTGTGATTATACCCGATTCCAAATTTGGACTCGCTGTGAACTTGCTTACTTAAAAGCATTTTGAATCCTTTGCAGGATTCAACCCACTTGTCACAGCTGACTTTGGCCTGAGACATTTCATCTCCACAAGCTGCATATTTTTCATTTTGCAAATCAAATAGAGCTTGTTGGTTGGATTTTTCAGTCTTTAGGATAGAGATTTGACAATCTTTATTTTTTATTAAATTTTCTACTTCAGAATTTTTATTATCTAACAGTTGCTCCAACTCCTGATTTTGTTGTTGAAGCAACATGTTGGCTTTCTTTATTTTTGCAAAAGCCTCTATGCACTCATCGGTACATAGTTTTTCTAGAGTAGAAGAAGATACATGCGCATCAATAGTGTCTACAACAGGTTGTTCAGAATGAGTAGAATCGTCACCAACAGCCATGAGAGCAAAATCTGTTGGTTCAGAAGTGATGAGGACATCTTCAGGTAGGCTGCTCCAGTCTACGTACTCTTGGGTGAAAACAGCCGGTTGACTAGAAGAAGGGGATTGGACAGCAGGGCCTGGTACATTTATTTGTGAAGGGGATGGTGCAACAATTTGAAGAGGGGCAGGAGTAAGTTGATACATGCTACCATTGGCAGCTTGTACAAATTGTACATTGGTATGAGGAGAAGTCTGTACAATGTGTGCTGACTCCTGAGAATTGTTGTGCCTTCTGAAAGATGAGGAGGAAGAAGAAGAAGAAGAAGAAGAAGAAGAAGAAGAAGAAGAAGAAAAAGGTGCTGAAGAAGTATGTGATTGTGAGTTCGGAAAAGTCACATATGGTGAAGAATTAAAGTTTGGAGCATTTTTGCATTCCCTGGCAAAGTGTCCGGTTCCATGACATCTATAGCATTGGACCTTAGCCTTATTTAGGCCGAACCTGGTTTTCCCATTAATACCAGAAAATTTCCTTCCGGTCCTCTTGTAGAACTTATTCGTTCTGATGCTCAAGAGGGCCAGTTGGTGAAGAATGTCCATCTCTTCCAAGTCATCACTTGGAACTTGATGGAGATCATCCATGATAAAGCACAAATGATCAGAAATATGAGAGTGGTCATCACAAGAAGAAGAAGAAGAAGAAGAAGAAGTGAAGCCAGTAGTTATGTCTATGTATTCATCATAACCCTTCAGAGTTATGATTGAGAAGAGTTGTGTTCCTTTGAACGTACTCATCAGTTGATTTACCAGACTTTGTTAGTTTTCGTTTCTATCCAATCTCTCGCTCAAAGGTGAGCAACTTACCATGGAGTTGGGTAAATGAGAGTTTGCCAAAGTCTGGAGAAGATCTCATGACAATGAAATAGGTTTCCCATTTTTCAGGCAAAGATCTCAAGAAGCGATTCAGAACAGAGACAGTGGTGAGCAACTTAACATGGAGTTGATTTAGAAGAGCTGTGTTAGTTTGAACGTACTCATCAGTTGATTTACCAGACTTTGTTAGTTTTCGTTTCTAGCCAATCTCTCGCTCAAAGGTGAGCAACTTACCATGGAGTTGATTGAGAAGAGCTGTGTTCCTTTGAACGTACTCATCAGTTGATTTACCAGACTTTGTTAGTTTTCGTTTCTAGCCAATCTGGGTAAGTGAGAGTTTGCTAAAGTCTGGAGAAGATCTCATGACAATGGAATAAGTTTCCCATTTTTCAGGCAAAGATGTCAAGAAGCGATTCAGAACAGAGACAGTGGGTACACTTGACCAGCTGGTTTTAATTCACTTAAGAGAGAAGTGAGTCGTTCAAACTGCTAAGTCAGTGACTCATTATTTAGTTGGGAGAATGTTTCGTATTGTTGAGCTAATATCTCCCTGGTATTAGCCACAACATCTTCGGTACCACCGAATTGCTCTTTTAGAGCATCCCACAAGTCTTTAGCAGACTCATGGTGAATAAGACCAGAGTATATTTCATTTTGAAAGGGCCATAACCAATTGAACATGTGCTTTTGCATCAAGCTCTAACTTCTCGTAGTCTTCTTCGGTGTAATTCCAAGGATCCTTCGGGACATGGTCTCTGTCTCCGTGTCCAGGACTGTTGGTTTATGCGGTCCAAACATGACAGACTTCCAACATCATGTATGATTATTGGACAGGAAATGTAACATCTGTCTCTACCAAATTTTATATTGTTGCCTAACCAAGATTGGTGGCTTTGTGGCAAAACCGGTGTTATGGGGGTCTAAGGTGAATTTCTCTGCCATTGGTTCACAAACAGTTATGAGCAAATCAATGAGTGATGAGTTCTCAAAGTAATTTGTTAGAATGATTTTTGAACACAGTTTAGTTCAAAAACCAAACTCTTAGTGTTGAAAAGACTTAAGAAGTTCAAAGTGTGTTGATGACCATCGTTGTCACAAACCTTTAACCTTGAAAGTATGTTGATAACCGATTGAATGTGGAGGGAACACATTATGAGAGGTTTCTATTTTTTTCATCGTAAAAATAGTAAGTTTGTCCCTCCATAAAACTATGCTTTGCAATTTATGCCCTAGTTTTCAAATAACTAGGAGCAAATGTCATGAATATAACATTTATTAGAGCTGGTTTTTAAATGTATGTTGATTCCAAATAACTTAATTCAAGTAGGGTAGTCATCTGAACATGCACGTTCAATGTTTGAGTTTAGTGTTGTGAATCATCTAGGTATGATTGATGAACAACAAGCTCATCATATAGATTTCATTATCATATATTTTTCAATGACAGCTTTTGTTCTATCACTGAGAAAGAGAATACCAAAACAAGAATGTTAGTTAGAGTATGAGATGAAGAGAACTTTAGGATGGATGTGTCATCCTTGACTAGATTAGAGTTTAACAGTCACCTGGTTTTTGAGTTTGAGATCGTGTATGAAATATAATATGATTTCTCTAACTATCGAATACATGTAAGGTAGTTGGCGTATCTAGCCATATGAGAACTAGGAAGATTAAGTCATTCATTTGTCTTAACTTGAGTTGTAGTAGTTCAATTAATGTCACTTGAATTAAGATGACACTACTACTCTTTGTATAATACCCAAGAAAGTGTGTGTAGCACTCATAGTCACTTTGAATCGAATAGTATTTCGCAAGTATATACTTGCGAAATTCGATAGTGACTAAGTAAGAAGAAGACATTAGTGTCAATGTGATTATTTCTTGTTTGCATCGTATTGTAATCGGTACCAATTACACCATTTGTATTTTCACGTGGTTCATTGATCGATGTCGTGTTCAAGGATTATGTGAAATTTTCATTAGCATTCTTGTCGGTTGTAGGACAATCTTAGAGAGTTACCAAGTTTGTTCAATAATTCAACCTTGTAAAATTAATTGCATGTTAGGACGATAGGTATATGTCTGACAATAAAGGCAGTGTGTTTAAAGTTGGGAAATAAATTATGCTTAAGGTGTCTTACCATTAGCATTTCCCTTGACCGAATGTACTTTAATTTCTTCACTTAGTTTGAAGTGTGAAATTTAAATCATCATAACGTATGTTTATAGCATTGGTAAATCATTGCCATTATCATGTGTTAAGGTGACTAAACCTTAAACGATTGTTCAATCAAGTCATTGAATTGAAAGTCTGGTATAGTGTTTCCAATGTGTAGTGGGCACTAGACTGCAAGTCTAGGTATGACGCCACACTATTAAGATCCAGCTTGCCCCAAGGACAAAAAGAATAGTTGCGTAGTTTTAAATTCGTTAGCTTTTCCTTGTGAAGTATGCGAAAGTAATATGAACTTATTTCTCTTGTTGTGAATTCTAAAACAAGATTGAGTTTAACGATTCGTTCATTGATCGCAAGGTATGTACAGAATAGGCATTGTGTCAAGTCATGCATGGTTTGTGACACTCATGTCACTAATTTGTCTTCAATTGAGTTTTGATAATGCTAGTCTTAAATAACCCGCGTGATTGGAATTAATCTCATTGATTAGATTGATAAAGAGTGTAATACTTGTACTCAAGTAGGAAGTTAACTTATGACAATAGCAAGACATGAGGTGTCACATTAACTATTGACAATAACTTCATAAGGAAAGAGATAGAGTTTTACAATGGCATTTAATATTACATGAGTATACCATGTATTTGGTTACATGTCTACGTGATCTAGCACGCACAAATTTATGTAATAATTTATTTATTTGCACTCGATGCTTATTAAGTTATCCTCAGTGTTTTCAGGACCGGACCGGCCGGCCGGACTAGTCGGACAGGAACCGGCCACCAAACCGGCCCAAAATAAGCATATGAACCGTCCAGAAGAGAACCGGCCGGCCCATCCGGGTGACCGGTCGGACCGGGAACCGGACCACTGGTCGGACCGGTTTTATTTTTTTATTTTTTTTTAAAAAAAACTAAAATCTAAAAAATAAACCATTAAAACCAAACAAGGGGTTGAAATGGTAACTTTTTCATACAAATGGTGCCCTCCTCTCTTCTTTTTATAGGGAGGGGATGGAGGTTTTTTTGTACTCTTACCAATGTGGGATGAAAAGTTAGGAAGGGAAAGAGATGTAAACCTATGTGTGATGAGAAACAAGTTTTTTTTTCTTTTTTTTAAACCAAAATCAAAAAAATATAACATTACACTTAAACTTGTATTTTTTAAAAAATGATTATGTTTGTGTGAATAGTAATTATATTTGTTTAAATGTGATTATAATTAGATATTTTTTTTTATATATTTATTATGTCGCCCGGTTAATGAATCCGGTCCGACCGGTCCGACCAGTAACCAGTAAGACGTCCGGTTCAACATCCGGTCCGGTTCTGAAAACATTGGTTATCCTTCTACAGAAGGCATCAAATTTTGTTTATTATCTTGGTTAAGAGGGGTGTAGCATAAGGAATTGTCTGCTAGAAGAGGGATAATTAATTGGAGTCTCCTGCTCTGAAAAGGAATGAATTATTCTATGGCATCATGCCAATAGGATTCATAATATATTCATATCATTCGAATTGAAATATGATGCCCATTATCCAATGAGATCTAAAATTCTCAAGCATTAATGAGTTTGTCTACGCTTTTAGGAATAGTTACCATAATCAATGACTAAGGTGTCGGAGTTTAAGGAGATTGATCTGATCAATTGAATAAGTTACCTGCCAGAATATGTCTTGGCATTATTAGTGTTCTCATATCCTTCTTAAAAAGGCTATAAAGCATCATCGTTATATCATCATTGACAAATTTTGTTTTTTTTTGTGAATAGTTAAATTCGGCTAATTTCCATAATGTATGGTTGTGTTTGTTCAATTCAAAAGATTCAACATTGGTACTTGAAACATCATACTTATCATTAAGTTCAAACACTAATCATCACAATAGGATTTCTCAGAATTCACAAGTAACATAATTCATAGTTACGTAGTACAAAGTGTAACACCCCAACCGATGGCGGAAACGTCGGGATGCCACGAGGGATGTGTAGATTGTTTAAAAGCTCGTGGGCATCTAAATCAAATCACCATATATCATTCAATCAACCAAAATAATTACACAAAAATAATGTTCATCATGAATTAAATACATCAATTACACAAAAGAATTAGCTAAACTAACTAAACTCTAATCGCCAAAATTTTAGTTAATTAGCTAAGTCCAAGATCCTATATGATGATGTCCAAAAGTGAGAAGTTCATCTTCTTCAACCTACTTAGCTTCATTACCTGAAACATGTAAGAAAATCAAGTGTCAACTAAAAAGTAGTTGGTGAGTAATCATAAGTGTTTATACTTAAAAGGTTTTATAAAATGAATTTAAAAGTTTAAGTTTAAAAATGGTTTTATAAAAGGTTTAGATAAAACGAGTATAAGTGCTTATGATTTTCTGAGAAAATCCACAAGAATACCTGCATAAGATAATCCAACCAATCTCCAAACTCAACAATCAAACACATACACAAACACATAATCACATATCCAATCAGTCATAGTCAATCATAGATAATCAAAGTCAATAATAGATAATCAACCACACAACCAATCAACCAATCTCAACATCAATATTCTCAAATAATATATGTGACTATACATGGACATTATGTAATTAACATAAGTTAAAAACAAGATTCATGGAGTGGTAGCTAACCATGAGACAATACATGAGATCAAAGCAATTAACCGAAGTTAAAGGCAACGACTCATGGGGTTGTGATAATCTAAGTGACAATACATGTAATCTTTGTTATTGACCAAAGTCAATGACAATGTTACACGAAGATATAAATGAAAGTGATAATCCATAAATAATGATAATTCAATATTGTGAATATCATATTGATAAACAGGTATTAGCCTTGTGTTATCAAAATAATATTTGAATTTGGTATACATGCTTCACCTCCGAGTTTTAAAACAAAACAGTTTAAAGAAAGGGAGGTTATGAGAACTCACGTGAAGTCCTTAGTATATGTGTTCTCGTATTATGCGTGCTCGCGTATGTAACTCAAATCAACTCAAAGATCTGTAAATTTAACATGTGGTCGTGTTTATAAATACAAGCGCTTTATTAGTATTGAATGTTCATCTTGATTTACTTTAAACCCATAGGTACTTTACTGACTTAGTTTTATTTGTTGCTAAGTTAGGTAGTGACACCTATGGTTTATCAATATTCAACCTACAATGATGCTTTGAACCCATTAGCTTAAATTGTTCAATATATGAAGGCCTTTAATAAATAATTCAAAAGTTTACAACTTATGAAAGTATCAACCTTATACTCTATGTACACTTTTGTATACATGCACGCATGATTAATTCCCTTAACCACCTACATCAAGTTATTAAATTCTAGTCCATGTTTGAATACATCAAGTTCAAATTTTTCTAATAAGATATCACGTGTACGTAAGTCTAAAATACTGAGTTTTATATTAATAAGTGAAAAGATAGTGGTTGTTGTAGTTTCCCGTGCATGCATGATACACTCATTAGTTTAAACATTTAAACTCAAGTTATAAAACAAGTCTACTCAAGTTTAGGAAGTTACTTAATTTCTTTTTACAATTTTTACAATATATGCAAGTCATAATATTAAAACCTTATTCTTATTCAGTAAATGATAAATTAGGTTTCCCATGCATGCACAAGTGTTATATGTATATATATACACATAAGAAACCATGTCTTCTATTTGCCCTTACTCCCCTAGTTCAACGAAATGGGGTTTGTTCCCCTATAATGGCAGCGAACCTATGGCCTTGTTGGGCCTAGGTTCGGCTAATCTACATAAGGTTCATTCCATATGATTCGTGAGTCACAAGTAAAGGTTCGGCTCAGAATGGGGTAGGGTTCGGCCAAGAAGGTTCGTCACCCATCAATGGTTCGGCCAGCACTTCTAACAGACAAGGGTTCGTGGCATCATGCAAGAACAAGGGTTCGGTGATTCAAGTAGGGTTCGTGACCCATGCAGGGTTCGTCCCTAAGGTTACGTTCAAGGGTAGGGTTCGGCTAAGGATGCAACAGGGTTCGCCGGTCGACTGCCTTGGTGCCTAAGGTTCAGCCCAAGGCCAAGGTTCGCCAACCCCATGCAGGTTCATTGACCTGCACTCATTTCATCATCATCATCGCAATATGTGGTTATAAGGTTGTTTATGACTTCCCTCATTTCAATAATAACTCGATCTAGGCAACCAAAAATCCCTAATCCCGTATAAAGTTGATATTCATGCATACATTTAGTTTCTAACAAGATCCAGAAATAAAAACCCCGATTTACCTCAATTTTCTTGTCAAAACTCGTGTTTCTTCGTATCCTCTTGCAGCTCTCGTTCACACGGTCGTTTAGAGCCAAAGATCACTTGAATCCGTCGGGTAACGAGTGAGATAGGTTAGAGAGAAGGTAGAGAGAAAGTGTGTGTGTTTTTAGAGAGAGAAAGAGAGTTGGGAAAACGTGGGGAAATGGTGGAGTCTTCCACCATTTAAGTCCACCCCGTTCCCGCACATTCGGTCTCGTCTTTATCGTGATAACTTAATAATTGTTCGGTTTTACTTGTAAAATATATTTAAATCATAGGACATTAAGATAATTAAGTTTTATCTTAATTAAAATGATTTTATTTAAATATTGTTGTTTCTTAAAACGGTTTTCGTTTTATCATCGTTAAATCAATTATTTGATAAATTAATTTATTCAACTCATTTTAAGTTGTGATTCCTAATAAACGTTTTTATATTTCATTTATTAACTTAATATCGTTAGATATTATTTAATTATCTCGTCGAAACGCGTTACTCGCGTACATATTCGTAAAGATCGTCACCTTTGCGAATCCGATGCTCGTATCGTATTTCGATTTGATTTATAGTTTATGGAATATAGTTTCAATATATTATTCTTAATAATTATATTCGTGTGAATCGTCACTCACGCGAATACATTATTAAGTTAATATTTCTGAATCAACATTCGCGTTTAAGTAATGTTCGTAACCTCACTTCACGTAATTAATTTCCATTATTTATTAACTTTAATATTATTATTACCAACCCAAAACCCACTAAACCCTAGTCACTGACACATCCATAATAGACCGAAATATGAATATGTATAGGGCATATGCAGAGGTAGATCGCAACCTCCCCTACACCGTCCCACCGCTATTTCGATAAACCATGACCATGTGTCCTTGACTACGTTTAGCAACCATACCATAACAAACTCCCAGTTCCATCCCAAATCCATTCCAACCAATAATCCATAATCAGTATAATGTAACTGCGATAAACTCTCTGGTTCTGTTTAGTTGGGTTACAACCAAACTTCCCATGGTTTACGCGTATAATATGTTATGAACATGTATACCAGTAACAGTGATAATCATCAAGTAATGTGTCAATATTAATAATTACAAAATCTCAGATCGTAACAGTACAATCGTACGAATGTACGGATGTACGGACGACTTAAAGTACAGTGATGTTACACAAAGTGTAACTATCAATTATCTTGCTTGATCACTCTAGTAATCTCCCATCATGAGTCATAATGCGTTGTTTTTGTGTTTTATCGTTTGTTTGTTGTACACTCCGTGCAATCACTTCTTAACGTATAATGTTATTGACTCATTCAATCTTTCCAACTTGTAAATCCAATGATTTCCCCAAGTCAGTCCATTTGTCATATCTTTTCACTGAGTTGCCGTCAGCAGTCAAAAATATCGTGTTTGATCTCATGTTAGTACAACTTTGAGATTTTAGAAATCTGAAACGTCCTACTTGGTCCGACAACATTATGGACTTTATCAAGTTTTACAGACCATGTTTCATTTGAAATGTCACTTGTCAACTGTTCACCAATACAGTATGTAGGTGTTGGTGATAAAAGTTTGTAACATGTTACAACATCTTGACATGTTCTCAACTTAACTTGTATAAGTTGTGTCAGAGTTGTTTCTAAAGTAGTAGTGCATCAACTCTATGATGTGAAATAAGAAAAACTATGCCATAGCAAAAGTAATGTGTGCAATCAAATGAGTCCTTACTATGATGTCTTTAAGACATGTGGTATAACCTTAGTAAGGATCTATTAACTAAGAGTCATTATCTATAAAGAAGCAATTAACAGTGAAATGGTGGTGTAGTGATGCTAACTTAAAGTTTTCATTTCTTAACACAACTATTAGCATCAATTAAATCATGTGTTGTTCTTTACGGAAAACAGTCTCTCGAACAAAATATGTTTGCATAAAGTTGGATCTTACTATAGTTTTTATAGTCCCAACAATTTAGAGTTTATAGTTATAGTCTAGGTGTCACTAAAGGAAACCTAACTCTCTATAACCAATGGCTCTGATACAAATCTGTCACACCCTCACCGTCGGTGGAAACATGGGAGATGCGACGAAACTGTATATCAAGAACTCATTGAGTGAGAGAATGCTAGTCCTTTTGCTTAAATGTAAGGTACATATCTAGCCTTAGATTAGTACCTAAAATAGATGCAAAAACAAGTGTTAACTAAAAAGTTTGTGAGTTCGTAGATTTTATGTTTAATCAAACAGTTTAAGTAATAGTATTTGCCATCCAGGCATGAGTAAAAAGTTTCAATCAAAACTCATTAGGATCATCATCCCATAGTGTGTTGGCCATTTCAAGCATGAGTAAAATGTTTAGATCAAAATCTAGTAAAATCATCAATCCTATAATGTTTGGCCATTCCAGGCACAAGTAAAATGTTTCAATAAAAATCAAGTAGGATCATCAATCCCATAATGCTATGCTATCATGTAATATGTTAAGCCATAAGTGTGAATGGATGCAATCTGCATGAGTCCACAACCAAACCTATGACCGATTGCCCTTGTTTTTGTTCTCATGATCATCAAACTCGTCCCGAGTTCAAAGTATACAATAGAGTTAGAAATATTCATTCACTGTGTTTGACCTCATCATTGGGTGACTGTAGCTAGCAAGACCACCCGATAGGTGAATGGGTTGTCAACCAAAATAGTACTATCCAATATATCAAACCCATGAGTTAATGGTTGTTTCTAGGCATAAATAAAAGGGACTTACAATAAAATAACAAACTCTCGTGCATTCTACATCCGGCTAACTTATGTTCCAGCGTTAACATATTTCACATAGTAATGAAAACCTTTTAAGTATCATAGTAGAAAAGCAAAGTATTGTAGAATGTATTTCCCCCAAAATATGTAATAAGTAAAAGGGGCTACGAATACTCACAGTGTGTATAACAATGGGACCCATGTCTATGCGTTGTAATAACCGAAATCAGAGTAACCATAGTCAGCACATCAGTGCTAGTTAACTATGTTTGTTTCATATAGTATAACATTTCCCAATCAAATGAAACATAAGTTCCTGTTTGTAAATCAAATGTATATCAATAATCAATACCAACAATCTTGTTTCATGTGCCTACTTGACACAACTGTCGCATGTATTCTAACGCGTCCTCACATATGTTAAATTTGATTAAGCGAAGACTTTTGTTTACGTATGTTACTTGCGGTTAATATTATTATCTATCCTTTAATACTCAATTTTTTGTTTAATCGAATGTGTTTATAATTGATATGCTTAAATGTGCATATATAATCTTAATTATCAAAACTTGATAATTCTTGTTATTATATATGACTTTGTCGAATAGCTAGTTCATATTTGTAATAAAATTATTTAAAAGTGTCCTAACTCATATATGTTTAATCCGTTGTAACAATGTTTATCGTATCTCGAAATGTATTTATTATATACAAGTCGTTATCCAATATATAGGCATTTGTCTCACTTATTAGTAATTATTGTTGTTTGGTGATTCATATATGTACAAGACAAATTTAAAACTAAGTTGTTGAAGTGACGGCCACTTGATACTTATATTAAATTTTTTGTAGTCGGTTAGTCCACATAACTTATATTATTTGAAATTCGTTCATTTATATAATTAAATATTTAACATTTGGATTTGTCTAATCATTATTGTTATTTAAAATGCTTGTTCTAGCCATCAAGTTCTACCAAAGATAATATTTGAGTTTAAAAGTGATTCCGTCATCTTGCCCCACATAATGTATTTAATAAACTCAATAGTTCATGAAGTTTCATTTTATGCAAATCGAGTATATTGGTTTGCTTATCTAAGACCACTTACTAATATCCAATGTCATTAAATGTACCCATACTTTCGATATGCTCAATATCTTTCAAATACACCTTGTTATAAGTATGTGCACTAAACTTGTTTGCTAATATTAGGGTTTTAATATAACTAAAATCTTTCAAGTTGCGTGACATATTTAACAGAATTAATAGTTTGTAAAATCTCGTTTTAAAGCGATCGAAAGCGTGTGATATATGGATACATATAGTTTGTTTACACGTTCAAGCCTCAATTGATTAGAGTTACTCAATCCTTTTAGTAGACAAATTTTTGGTTGATAAATAATGTACAATTTCCAAATCTGTCGATGTCGGTGAACGCCCGATTCGTAAAATTGATCCGTCATTATGAATATATTTATAGTCTACCAAACATTAAACTTTATCACCTTATATTTTTATTAATCGTTTACACTTGATGTTTTCACGAGGGAAGATTATAACACGCACAAGTCGAGTTTAAAATGACAAATATGATAAAAAGTTAGCGTGTGAGTATACCTTCAAGATCGGTTCGCGTACGCGAACTAAGTTTGAGAACCAAAAACCCGATTTGGGATCCGAGCACATCGATGGGCTCGGTTTAGCATCACGAGCGCTTCCAAGCACTCGGTTATCGTTGTTGACCAGATCTGACTTTAGTTGACTATTTGACCAGCTTCAACTAATCGTTGAACGGGACTCGGGTTGTCAGGAATGACCCGAACAGCCCCTATTTCGTAAGATCGGCCTGTGATAACCAACTCACCGGTTTAGTTAGCCACTGGTGGTAGTTACCGGGACCCTAGTCGGGCTCTCTAGCAGCCAAGAGACGTCTCCACGGCTAATCGTTGCCTAAGACACATTCATGCCCCCGCCGTGCTTGTTACCACATCATCACCAACCTTGGCTGGTCCCTAACCCAAAACTTCAGATCTGCTGGTTTACAAACAAGATTAAGACACATTCATGCCCCCGCCGTGCTTGTTGTCGAGGGTACCTGGACTTGCAGATGGTCGCCGGAGGTGAGACTGCTTCTGGTCTTTCAGGCGCACAGGAAACACACACAAGTACGTGTATGTGTGTGTGAAACGGCTGGTGCAAGTGAAGGAAAGAAAGGTGTGCGTAGGAGGAGAGGTGCACTCGAGGTGAGTCGGGAAGGGTGGCCGTGGTTGGGTGTCACCGGAGCTGAGGATGAGAGCCGGTGGAGGAGGCGGTGGAGGGCAGCGCCCTTTTTTTCCTTTTTCTTGATGTGACGAGGAGAAACACACAATGTGTGTGTTTTTGATGTGTTATGCGGCTGGACAATTTTTATGGAACAAAAGTGTTTGAGATATATTTATACTTAGGGTTTTGAATGAATAGTGATACCATAAGTGAGTTCGTATTGCGTATGGATCGAGTAAGGTACCCCCGAGTCACGTTTATCTCTTCCGCTTATTTTTTCGACACTGGAATATAATATGAACTTTCTTGAATATTTAATTTGCTTCGTAGGGTTTATCTGCTAAGTAAATGAGCCTACCAGGTTAAATCATATTTTGAATTAATTAATTAATTTATACCGTTTAACGTAACGGCTGTCGGCACAGATTTTATAATGATAATAATAATAATATTATCAACGTGTCATGTTATGAACTAAATTATCATATTTTTGTTACTAACCGATCATCGAATCTTAATCGATTAATTGCATGTTTCCTTTCACAAGCATCAATAATTAAGAACCAATTCATTAAGTAATGTATGTAGGTTTAACTTTATATATTGGCCCTAGTTTGGGCATGAGTTCTTAGTGGGCCTCATTGAGCTTAATTGGGCCTAGCCCCTTTTGATTCGGTTATCAACGAATCGTTTACTGAAATCTGTCAGGGTTACATATAGGTATTGTTTTTGCTATTGATTTTGCCCTCCTTAAAATTTTGTCCCTCCCACCCCTTCTTCAAAACTTCTCAAGGTACGTCACTGAAAATAATCAAATTATTTTGTGGCAAATGTGTCACAAAAATCTAAAAGTTACAAATGGATTATAGGTTCAATATTCTCCTATAAGTGAACTGTTTCAAAACGCCATCTGAGTTCTGATCCCTTGCGTCGCCCGATTCTCGACCAGCCACCGGCAGCACTGACCCCATCGCGCACCGCACGCCCGGCCCTTTCCTGCCGCCTGCCTCCTTGCGCCGCCCGGTCCCCGGCCTGCCGCCTACGGCCACTACTACAAAATAAGCCTAATGCAACTTTTTTTGTCACAAAAGGTTGCAAAGAAGTTGCATTAGCTAAAGTTGCATTAGCCTAATGCAAAATTTTTATTACATAATGCAACTTTTTCATTTAAAAAAGTTGCATTAGGAAAAAAGAAGTTGCATTATGTAACAAAAAAGTTGCATTAGATCTAGCAACTTCAGCTAATGCAACCTTTTTTTGAATATAAATGTTGTTGCATTAGAGTGATTTTTGTAGTAGTGGTGTTGATTTTTGTAGTAGTGGTGTCACACCCCCACCCCTCGTCACCTGTTGATGAGTCTGACGTCACTGAACCGGTTGCGGAAGCATAGTGGTGATGTCTCCGAGGTGAGGGGTGACTTACTTGAACCGATATCATAAGCACACAGATTTACTTAAAATAAATACAATACAGGGTTCCGTCATTACAATCAGTATCATAGTTTACAACTAAATTTATTACACAACTTAATTACTAGTGTTTGAAGTGCTGCCTCACCGAGTGTCATTGTCTCCCTGCAAAAAGATTTGAGTTTGAAATGTCAGCACAAAGCTGGTGAGTTCGACAGTTCAATTTAAAACAATATGATATGATAAGCAAGTTCTCAAAAGTTCAGTTTCGGATAACCATGGGACCTGTATCTAGTTCCTTTCGGACGTCTAGTTCAGTTCTCAAGAAATTACCCGTTGGTACATATCTTAGTGCCTCATTGTCTTAATGTCTATCATACCATTAAGAAGTTCAGGAAACAGATAACAAACATTCACACAAGGGGAGATGCAATCCTCCCAGCGAATAGGGTGTCAACCAATAGTACTATCAATGTTTTCTGTTCGGCCACACATGGGTTCACTAGATACAGTTCAAGAATGAGGACTTTTAGTTCCATGATAGAGTTCAGTCTACAGGCAAAATCCCATGAAATCCCACAAAAGTCAAATGAAATCACACAGATATCATTGATGCATATCATATGTTCAGACAACAATTTACAGAGTTACCCCGATGTTTATAAAACATTAAAAAGAAAAGGGGTTGTACGAAACTCACCTGATGATATAAAGGTAGCAAAATATCTCGAAGCTAACAACAAAGAGATGATTCTGCATTTAGTTATATTTAATAAGTTATTTATGTTCTAGTTTACTGATTAGATCCTTCTGAACGTTCAATGTCAAAGACATTGCTTTACAAGTCATCAACCCGATATTAAATATTTAATTGGTTAATTTAGTGTTATATCATACAATGTATGATAATGTAGGAATCCACATTGCATTAGATTCCTATTACAAAGTTGATGACACTCTTGATTAATCAGAATAATCTCTGATTAACCAGATAGTTAATGTTGTTGATTATGATACTGTAACAGTTTCTAGATAATTTAATGGCTTAGGAATGATCAATCCTTGTTATTGATTACCCAAATATCATGAGATATCACAATGTAGTATCATAATGGGTGTAATAACCATGCTTAACATACTAATCTGACTGTTATCATAAACATCATATAATCGTTCCAACGAGTATGTTAATGATTGTGATTAGTTTCAAACACTTGGATTTAACCTTGCATTTCAATGATTAACCCAACTAATCACCTACATTGTTATAATCAAATGGATTAAACCATTATAATCATGGGTATGGTGTCATGCAAACCGGGCATTACAACGGATCAAAATAAGGATTTAACCGTTAAACTTCGTGTTCTTTGTTTATAATCAATCCTAGCCATCATCTAGGCAATAATCAACAATCCTAACTATGTCATTACGTTCAAAATTGTGACATCCGTAAATTTTTCAGGTTTTAAGCTCGATCAAAGCTTAAATTTTATGTATCTATGTTAGACTTATTTAAACTCAACAAGCTATATAAAGAAAAATATATAATAACTTTATGTATTAATTTTTAATTAATTGGTAGACAATCAAATACAAAAACTTAAAGTTTTGGTGATACAATCAAAACTTGTTGTTTAATAATAAGAACATTAGGTCAGTTAAAAACATAAGTTTATATTTGATTTAAATTAAATGATTAATAATCAAATCTCAAAAATTTTAAATCTTCAATTTTATATTTTAAATCTTGTTGTTTAGTAGCAAGAATATTGGGTCTTAAAAACATAGTCAAATAAACATGTATATATATTTTAGGAACCTGATTATGCTCCTATGCATAACCTTATTATTTTCGTTTAACTCACTCTCATCCATCTTCATCCAAAATATTAAGACAATTATATATATATATATATATATATATATATATATGTATGTATGTATGTATGTATGTATGTATGTATGTATGTATGTATGTATGTATGTATGTATGTATGTATGTATGTAAACACACACGTTCTTCTTGATGACTAGCATAATAGTATATAAAAAAACAAAACAAATATAAGGTACATATGTTGGCGAAAAAAATATATATAATAAAAACATCTCATATCTTGCTTTTGACGGTAATATCAAGCACCTTACAACCAATTATTTTTTATTTTTTTTTAAGTAAAAGGACACCTCCATTTGGCTTTGACCTTACATTTCAAAAACAATCATTCTTTTTGTTTGTTTTCAATCAACATTCCCATAACCCACACGTTTCGCCATAATCAATTTCTTACACTCATGCTTCCACCCATATCTAATAAATTAATGAAAGAAACCATACCTTCTTTGAGTATAAAAATAAAGAAAGAGAAGAAAGAAAAGGGAATAGCAAGATCTACACCTTCAATAAATCTCCAACTTTGCTTCATAATTCCTCTCTTCCTTGGCTGGTACCTCCGAAGCACACAGCCCCTCCTCCACTACAATTTCTTGCAGCCAAAACAAAGAAACAAACAAAAGCCAGCAGCTCCGTCTTAACAGTTTCTATTCGATCTCAACATCATCATCAACCTTTCATCCTTCTCCTTGCTTGCTAAGGTGAAACCCTCTCTTGAATGCTGAACTAAAATTATATATAAACACAAATACACAGTTCTGATTTTAGGACAGAATCTGTCCCGACTTCAACATCATATAACTTGGTCGTAACAAATTTAAACGAAGATAACTCAAACTCTATGATTAAGTTCGTCGAGTTATCTTTCCAATGACTACTTATACATTTTCTAACTCAACCAAATTATACACGAAACAGCCTCTACAAAATCAGTGCGCGGGTTTCGACCTTCTGAATTGAACGGCTGTTTCGGCCTATTTCTGAGCAGAATCACAAAAACTTTTCTAAATAAAAGTTGTTCCAAACATGTTAAAATACATGACTGTAAAGTTTCATTATTTTAGAAAAACGTTTGCTATTTTAAAAGTTCATTCGAAGTCACTGAACTGAATCTGTCTAAAAACAAAAATTATAAATGCCTACCTACATATCATATTTATATATATTTGTCAAGAAAATGAAATACTAAACCGTATACATGCGCACACATACACACTTATATATAGTGATTTTAAATAATTATTATTGAAATATAATATTTCAAAGCTTTGGTTATTGATAAACAAAAATGGATATTATTTAAAAATACTCCCTTATCATGCCGAAATTTTCAAAAGTAATAAATAATTATTTTTAGGTATTATAACAAGTTTTGCAAGTGTAAGATATGACTTTACTACATAAAAACACATCAAATATAACAAGAACACAAAACAACACTCAACCTCATAAGTTCACAGACTCAACATGAATCCGAAATGTTGTAGGAACCGGGTAGTGACTTCTAAACAAGGCAACATTCACACTCTCAGAATCAGGGATCCACCATTACAGTGAGTTTCACAGCCCCTATTTTTACAATGTTTTACTGACTCACAGGGGGAGAAATCATGCTTGTACTCGTTTCATTGACACAAGTGGTTTTGGTTCAACACATTATTACATGAGTCACATTTATCGCTTTTAAGTCCCCTATTCTATAACCGTTAATTGTGGGTAAACGTGAATTATTGGGAATAGTACTATTCGGGAGTGACAAACCCCACCCGTGGTTAGTAGCGCTAACTTTGATTGTAGGTCAGATCGGGTGCACAATATTCATCTCAATACAATGTTTTGCGATAGAACATTGGGATGGGGCAATTCAATCATGTCGAGTTCGGTTATGGGAGCTCATGGTAATAATTAATAAACACAACTCATGATATTGTTTTGAGAACAATAGACACATTTTGAAATCTTGTGGTCAAATGAAACAACTAAATTTTTACGTGTCTAAACCTGTGAACTCACCAGCTTTATGCTGACTGTTTTTAGCATGTATTTCTCAGATAATTGAAGCAAGCATTGGGACATATTTTGGGAATGATTAGCTTGAAGTCACAACACATTCACATGCATATTTTTGGGATTTTCCTTGCATAGCCTATTGACTTAGGCCATGTTTGTAAAATCTTACGCATCATATTTTGGAAGATTAGAAATTTTGTTAGTTATGTTTGGATGATTGTAAGTTAAGACGTCATGTAAAACTTTATTATCGATGCATGTAGAAGTCGTTCAATGTAAACAATGACTGTGAAACCTTTACCGTCGCATCTCGCGTGTTCCGCCTTGGCGGGGTGTGACAGATTGGTATCAGAGCCATTGGTTATAGAAACCAGGTTGCATGTAGTAACTTGAACTATAACCGTAGGCTCACAAGGTTCCATTCATGCTTCAGATATAGGCAGACTTAAGTAAAAACTTTCTAGGATTGTTTTATGGCAAGCATGTCGATAACATGTACCCTGTTCATGTGTGCTCATTGAATGACGATTAAACCCTATTCACACCATCTCCACCACCGCTGTTAGCAGAGACACCATCACTGATCGTGGTGTCTAGCTATACCATGTAGGAGCTCATGGTGTTAGAAAAAAAAATAGACATTGAAGAGAATTACGGGTCCAATCTAGAAGAGCTACAAGGTAGTTGATTTAAGGATGATGCAGGCCAGGTTATCATTAGGAACGAGAATACTGAATCTAAAGACATTGTAACATACACAATACTCTAGGGACACTCTATTTCAGATGCAATAGAGGACTACGCTTCCATGCTTTAGAGTAATTTCTTTAGCACCATCCAACCCAAATGAATACTTTCCCAAACACTCTATTCTGAATAACCCTCAACCATATAACCGGTGGTTATAGGGTGGACTCTTGATGTCCTTAAGGATAGCACTCTGAACCAAGATAGGAGGAACCAAAATGATTATGTGAGGAAATTTGACGATCACGGGTGGCCAACGTAATCGTGAATCTACATGTACATATGAATTTTGGCAAAACCTATAGTTTAGACTAGAAAGAAAAGGAAATTTGACCCATAAAGAATAAATATATAGCATATATCGAAAACACCAATTATATAAAGGATCGTATTTCCATTCATCACTAAGAACTCAATGGAATAGTGGATTGAGACTCACAATTTTTCTCTCTGGTTAGCGTATGTTTTTAGAACCTGAAGCAACCTTTGCACTTCACTTCAGTACTCGCAGTCATATATTGAGTAGATGACTCAACATCAAGTGTAATGCGTACCCTGACCGCACCCACCTACATAGAAAACCATTCAATCGAATACAGAGGATTGTGAATAAAAATGAAGGATTGAATTGACACAATGAGCATTCTCTCACTTGAAACTAAAGTTGGAAAAACTTCGTCTACTAGGGTTTTGTCAACCATTCATTCACCAAGACTCACAAATTATAAATTACTTACATCTTTAAGGAACCAAAGGTGATGATAAAAATTGCGGTTGACTAAATCAACACCCCACTTGACCTCAAGTGATAGAGGTATTGTTGAAGGTCACCGATGGTTAAAAAAAATCCACTCTTTCCCCCTCATACTCGATCCTAGTAAGCCTATAACACTCATCATAACCTTCTTTAGAAGACTACCTTGACATAAATCGTAACATAGCCTCTATGCAATCCTCATGGTCTGAGTATTGGAATTAGAAATGATAAATTGTAGTTAGACAATATGCCACTCTGTTGTGGCTATTAATTTATTTTATATACTAATTTCCCTCCTCGGGGTGAAAATTGAAGAAAAAAAATCCTAAGTCAATAAGTATTATCATTTAGGTGAACACTTTAACTAATAGTGAATACCTATATCTCAAATCATTCCTTATACCTATTTCAATAGCATTCAATTACTTCGGGTATGATCATCTCCATAGAATCTCCAAATCATATTTTATCTTTCGATGCACAAAGTCTCATCAATACATCCTAAGTGAAAGTACTTTAACTGCTTGCTCTCCCATTATGAGTGATCAACACTCATAAAACAATGCAGTGATTTCAATCTTATTTCTTGTTTCAAACTTTGGATTATGTAACCACATAACACAATGTTTATGATAAAAAAAACCCTCCTAAATAAATATCAAAGGAAGATGTCAACACAAACTTTAGACAGTTAATCAAACACTTACTATAATGTTATCCATAAAAACCATAATTACCCATGTACCATGTCATAGATTCTATCTTGTTGTTTTCTTCATGTAACCAAAGCTTATCCTCGTTGTGGTTCTATGTAGAACTATCACATCTGTCTTGATCCAAGTCAATCCACATCCGAGGATTACCTTATATGAAGCTAACTTGTTTGAAAAGGGTTTTTAAACATGAAATCAATTCCTTTTTAATGCACCCTTTATTCTTCCTCAAGATTGATAACCCAATTTTCTCCTTATCATTACTCATATGACATATGATAGAGTACACCAACGTTTGACACATACAACTAGTCACCTAGCCATCAATCAGAATTCACTGCCTACGATCTTAGCATTCTCCATAACGAATATGTTACCTAGATCATTTATTTTAAAGTTCCATACCTACGACCATTACAAATGGTTGTGTGATGCCTCCAGGTACCTCTATAGCGTAAACATAACTGGACAATCTGATGTATGGATGCACAACTACATCGTCAACCAGAAAATTATTCCCAAAGATATATTGCAGCCAACCATTGAGAGAAAAAAAAAACAAAATTCAACTTCCTTTGACAAATGCTCTATGGAAATTTTGGGTGTCTACGTTAGGTTTGTTGTAACCACAATTACCTATGGTATGTGACCGATTCATCTTCGCTAATAGGGTGATGGATTAGCCGCAGTGCAGCTTACATATAAATCCTAATGGTACCTCGACTTTCAAAACTAGAATTGGATTGGGAACCGGCCTTAGGCTCGAAAACACATTCACTTCTACCTTTCATCTTATACAAAAGATGGCTATCCCTTTGACAACTTCTGCTCACGAGCTCGTTGTATGGCATCCTTGCGTATCTAGATAACATGTGTCAAAAATATGGTGCAAAAGTACTCTCTAAACCGTTCAAATTTCTTATCATAACGAGATTTAAGCCTTAACTAAATTCATAATATTGCACAACTATTGTTTTACTAAACAATGATTCTCACCTTGATTGAGCTATCTTGTTATCAAAGATGGGCATCCTACGCTTCGGAAGCTAAGTCCTTAACTTTTGAAGTATAACCCATTAAAAAAAAATTGAAATTGTTCACCATTTTCTTGACCGTGAGCTTTCAAGGAACAAAATGCTTAAACTTCTAGAATAGAGCTTCCAACAAACAACGTGAACTTTCAAATGAACTACTCTTCCTAACATTCTATTTTGCTAATATGGAATTTAGACTATATCTCGAGCAACTTGAACATTAACTCACATTCTCTACCAAGATCTTCCAGTGACTTACCTAAAGCACGATCTGAAGTCCTTGACGGAAGGTCACCACAATCGACTACGTCATGCTTTCTCTTGAACATGGTGTCTCACACAAGTCAATGTGTTTCCCTATACCTTGTGACAAGGGAACACAATATCTCCTTAAAATTGTACTAAAACTTCGTTGTATACATAACTATCGTTGATCTCGAATAGGATTGAGTAAACTAATCTTGAACAGATTATATCACAGAATCCTAGACTAGCTTTACTTGACAAAATCATAGCTTCAAAAAAAAAATCTTCTTTTTCGTGTCTATGCTTGTATTAGAAGCTAAACATATGATGACACACTACAAGATTTGATGTGTGTGTTTCTCACCAACTAGTTATCCTTTAGTAACTAGATAACACTTCTTCATCTTAACCTCACTCAAGAACGAGATCCTCATGAGACGTCAATTATTAAAACTCGAGATACATACTCAGATTTTGTTATGAACACCAACCATGATGAACCTCAACACACATTCTAACCTTTAAAGAAGCACTAATTACTCGAGTACTCAGGTCGTGATTAGACATTGGCATAAATACAAACTTATCTCAAATTAACATTCTTATCACTGTTTAGAGAGAATCATGGAATGTTATGTATTCAAAAACAAGTATACTCTCTAGACAAGGTTCTTAGTTTTAGTATCTGAAAAAGAAAATAAAAGACGTCACACTAGCCACAAAATAGTTTTCGAAATACAAAAGCTTTGTCCCAATCACAACGAATTATGTGTGCAATTCATGCCTAACATGTTCACTCGTACTTTAACTAACATCACCCCTTAGAACTTGTTAATAGTAAGATGATGAGTTCATACCCTCTCTAACAACTCGATTGTCGGATACTACGAGGATACATTACGATCCCTATTACTCATTGTAGCATCATCTACTAACTTTTGAATCACCATGTCTGCCCATTCATCTTTGAAGCTTATATGATTGCAAGTGTTGATCACTTGTGAATTGGACAGAGATTGGCTAGAACCAACTCACTAGTCCAGAACTCATTCAAGAAACCGTTGATAAAACATTCAAAATCAAGGATCGATAACAGGTTGCATGTGATTGTTAGAAAATTTATGTTGATGTAAGACGTAAGACTTTAGATTTCAAGTTGGAGACATAGCTATATTTAAAGTGTCACCATGGAAAGGAACCATTCGGTTCGAAAAACGCAGAAATCTAAACCCACTACACGTCGGATCATTTGAAATCCTAGAAAGGATTGGTCCCGTAACTTACCGACTCTAACTACCCCCAAAACTCACTAGAGTTCACAACACATTTCACGTTTCAAACCAGAAAAAGTGTTTATTTGTTGAAACACTCGTTATATCCTTAGATAAAATTCAAATCGATAACAAACTCCAGTTTATTGAAGTGCCAATAGAAATCATGGATCAAGAAGTAAAAAGGTTGAAACAAAGTTACATCCCGATAGTAAAGGTTCATTAAAACTCTGAGTGAGAATCAGAATTTACTCAAGTATCCACAATTATTCGAGAAGGCTTCAATCTCAAGAATCACAAACTGAATTTCGGGACGAAATTCATCTAACGGGGGGAGACTGTGACATCCGTAAATTTTTCAGGTTTTAAGCTCGATCAAAGCTTAAATTTTATGTATCTATGTTAGACTTATTTAAACTCAACAAGCTATATAAAGAAAAATATATAATAACTTTATGTATTAATTTTTAATTAATTGGTAGACAATCAAATACAAAAACTTAAAGTTTTGGTGATACAATCAAAACTTGTTGTTTAATAATAAGAACATTGGGTCACTTAAAAACATAAGTATATATTTGATTTAAATTAAATGATTAATAATCAAATCTCAAAAATTTTAAATCTTCAATTTTATATTTTAAATCTTGTTGTTTAGTAGCAAGAATATTGGGTCTTAAAAACATAGTCAAATAAACATGTATATATATTTTAGGAACCTGATTATGCTCCTATGCATAACCTTATTATTTTCGTTTAACTCACTCTCATCCATCTTCATCCAAAATATTAAGACAATTATATATATATATACATATATATGTATGTATGTATGTATGTATGTATGTATGTATGTATGTATGTATGTATGTATGTATGTATGTATGTATGTATGTATGTATGTATGTATGTATGTATGTATGTATGTATGTATGTATGTATGTATGTAAACACACACGTTCTTCTTGATGACTAGCATAATAGTATATAAAAAAAAACAAAACAAATATAAGGTACATATGTTGGTGAAAAAAATATATATAATAAAAACATCTCATATCTTGCTTTTGACGGTAATATCAAGCACCTTACAACCAATTATTTTTTATTTTTTTTAAGTAAAAGGACACCTCCATTTGGCTTTGACCTTACATTTCAAAAACAATCATTCGTTTTGTTTGTTTTCAATCAACATTCCCATAACCCACACGTTTCGCCATAATCAATTTCTTACACTCATGCTTCCACCCATATCTAATAAATTAATGAAAGAAACCATACCTTCTTTGAGTATAAAAATAAAGAAAGAGAAGAAAGAAAAGGGAATAGCAAGATCTACACCTTCAATAAATCTCCAACTTTGCTTCATAATTCCTCTCTTCCTTGGCTGGTACCTCCGAAGCACACAGCCCCTCCTCCACTACAATTTCTTGCAGCCAAAACAAAGAAACAAACAAAAGCCAGCAGCTCCGTCTTAACAGTTTCTATTCGATCTCAACATCATCATCAACCTTTCATCCTTCTCCTTGCTTGCTAAGGTGAAACCCTCTCTTGAATGCTGAACTAAAATTATATATAAACACAAATACACAGTTCTGATTTTAGGACAGAATCTGTCCCGACTTCAACATCATATAACTTGGTCGTAACAAATTTAAACGAAGATAACTCAAACTCTATGATTAAGTTCGTCGAGTTATCTTTCCAATGACTACTTATACATTTTCTAACTCAACCAAATTATACACGAAACAGCCTCTACAAAATCAGTGCGCGGGTTTCGACCTTCTGAATTGAACGGCTGTTTCGGCCTATTTCTGAGCAGAATCACAAAAACGTTTCTAAATAAAAGTTGTTCCAAACATGTTAAAATACATGACTGTAAAGTTTCATTATTTTAGAAAAACGTTTGCTATTTTAAAAGTTCATTCGAAGTCACTGAACTGAATCTGTCTAAAAACAAAAATTATAAATGCCTACCTACATATCATATTTATATATATTTGTCAAGAAAATGAAATACTAAACCGTATACATGCGCACACATACACACTTATATATAGTGATTTTAAATAATTATTATTGAAATATAATATTTCAAAGCTTTGGTTATTGATAAACAAAAATGGATATTATTTAAAAATACTCCCTTATCATGCCGAAATTTTCAAAAGTAATAAATAATTATTTTTAGGTATTATAACAAGTTTTGCAAGTGTAAGATATGACTTTACTACATAAAAACACATCAAATATAACAAGAACACAAAACAACACTCAACCTCATAAGTTCACAGACTCAACATGAATCCGAAATGTTGTAGGAACCGGGTAGTGACTTCTAAACAAGGCAACATTCACACTCTCAGAATCAGGGATCCACCATTACAGTGAGTTTCACAGCCCCTATTTTTACAATGTTTTACTGACTCACAGGGGGAGAAATCATGCTTGTACTCGTTTCATTGACACAAGTGGTTTTGGTTCAACACATTATTACATGAGTCACATTTATCGCTTTTAAGTCCCCTATTCTATAACCGTTAATTGTGGGTAAACGTGAATTATTGGGAATAGTACTATTCGGGAGTGACAAACCCCACCCGTGGTTAGTAGCGCTAACTTTGATTGTAGGTCAGATCGGGTGCACAATATTCATCTCAATACAATGTTTTGCGATAGAACATTGGGATGGGGCAATTCAATCATGTCGAGTTCGGTTATGGGAGCTCATGGTAATAATTAATAAACACAACTCATGATATTGTTTTGAGAACAATAGACACATTTTGAAATCTTGTGGTCAAATGAAACAACTAAATTTTTACGTGTCTAAACCTGTGAACTCACCAGCTTTATGCTGACTGTTTTTAGCATGTATTTCTCAGATAATTGAAGCAAGCATTGGGACATATTTTGGGAATGATTAGCTTGAAGTCACAACACATTCACATGCATATTTTTGGGATTTTCCTTGCATAGCCTATTGACTTAGGCCATGTTTGTAAAATCTTACGCATCATATTTTGGAAGATTAGAAATTTTGTTAGTTATGTTTGGATGATTGTAAGTTAAGACGTCATGTAAAACTTTATTATCGATGCATGTAGAAGTCGTTCAATGTAAACAATGACTGTGAAACCTTTACCGTCGCATCTAGCGTGTTCCGCCTTGGCGGGGTGTGACAGATTGGTATCAGAGCCACTGGTTATAGAGAACCAGGTTGCATGTAGTAACTTGAACTATAACCGTAGGCTCACAAGGTTCCATTCATGCTTCAGATCTAGGCAGACTTAAGTAAAAACTTTCTAGGATTGTTTTATGGCAAGCATGTCGATAACATGTAACCCTGTTCATGTGTGCTCATTGAATGAGGATTAAACCCTATTCACACCATCTCCATCACCGCTGTTAGCAGAGACACCATCACTGATCGTGGTGTCTAGCTATACTATGTAGGAGCTCATGGTGTTAGAAAAAAAAAATAGACATTGAAGAGAATTACGGGTCCAATCTAGAAGAGCTACAAGGTAGTTGATTTAAGGATGATGCAGGCCAGGTTATCATTAGGAACGAGAATACTGAATCTAAAGACATTGTAACATACACAATACTCTAGGGACACTCTATTTCAGATGCAATAGAGGACTACGCTTCCATGCTTTAGAGTAATTTCTTTAGCACCATCCAACCCAAATGAATACTTTCTCAAACACTCTATTCTGAATAACCCTCAACCATATAACCGGTGGTTATAGGGTGGACTCTTGATGTCCTTAAGGATAGCACTCTGAACCAAGATAGGAGGAACCAAAATGATTATGTAAGGAAAATTGACGATTACGGGTGGCCAACGTAATCGTGAATCTACATGTACATATGAATTTTGGCAAAACCTATAGTTTAGACTAGAAAGAAAAGGAAATTTGACCCATAAAGAATAAATATATAGCATATATCGAAAACACCAATTATATAAAGGATCGTATTTCCATTCATCACTAAGAACTCAATGGAATAGTGGATTGAGACTCACAATTTTTCTCTCTGGTTAGCGTATGTTTTTAGAACCTGAAGCAACCTTTGCACTTCACTTCAGTACTCGCAGTCATATATTGAGTAGATGACTCAACATCAAGTGTAATGCGTACCCTGACCGCACCCACCTACATAGAAAACCATTCAATCGAATAAAGAGGATTGTAAATAAAAATGAAGGATTGAATTGACACAATGAGCATTCTCTCACTTGAAACTAAAGTTGGAAAAACTTCGTCTACTAGGGTTTTGTCGACCATTCATTCACCACAAGACTCACAAATTATAAATTACTTACATCTTTAAGAAACCAAAGGTGATGAGAAAATTGCGGTTGACTAAATCAACACCCCACTTGACCTCAAGTGATAGAGGTATTGTTGAAGGTCACCGATGGTTAAAAAAAAATCCACTCTTTCCCCCTCATACTCGATCCTAGTAAGCCTATAACACTCGTCATAACCTTCTTGGCCTGGGTATTCCTCCAGGTCAAAGTAGAGTCTTTCAAAGAACAGGCAGCATAAGACACCTTATGCTCCTCCAAACACTGACTGATTTTGAGTTTAGTTTCCATCTCCTCGATCCACCTTAAAAGACTAGCCGCTCCTTCTTTGCCCGTGAAAGTAGGAGGGTAACAGGAAGCAAAATACTTGTAGGTACATCCGTGTCGAGGTGGATCAGGAATAATGGTAGTTGTACCGGTGGTCTGATGGGTTTCTGGATGTCCACCAGTAACGTTTTGTTCCACATGGTTCCCACCAGAACCCGAAGTATTGTGTTGCTGTGTCAAAACACCATAAGCAGATAATTGTTCACGTACAATTCGAGCTATCATAGTTTCATTTGTTTCAGATCCAATTGTACTAGCAGGTGGAACAATGCCTGCTCCAGGGTTCACTGGTGGAGTAGTATTTGTTTCCAAGTTCCCAGATGGAACTACGTTCACTTCCGGATTAACATGCGGATCCGGATTCGATTCAACATTCACAAGTGGAATTTGATTCGGTTCAGGGTTGATAATGTTCTTAGCAGCTTTCTTAGCTGGTCGACCTCGTTTAGGAGCCATAATTCTGCTCACATACAGACAAATTTAGGTCAGTTTAAAAACATTAAAGATATAACCCATTCTATCACATAATTTCAATCATATTCAATTATACTGAAAATTCATATTGAAATGTGATATAAGGAATACAGTATAACTACATGAATTTAGTCCATACATGTTCGCATTACACACAGATCACACAAACGTTCGTAGTTATACTTAGTCCTGTTATTTTAAAAACATGTTAGAGTCTTACCCAGCTCATTGCATTGCAACACATGTTTTTAGAGATATGTTCATACAGGACTAGGACATGTTCTCACACAAGTTCTCTGATATGTTCTCAGTTCAGACATTAAGTTCTCATAACAACAATAGATACGTTCTCGTTTAGATATGTTCTCGTACAGTATGGCTCTCGTACTGTACTTTAGTAACAAACATGTTCACAACTAGACACGTTCACATTTAGACATGTTCTCGTACAGTATGGCTCTCGTACTATACTTAAGTAACAGATATGTTCACAATTAGACACGTTCACGTTTATACATGTTCTCATACAGTATGGCTCTCGTACTGTACTTTAGTTACAAATATATTTGCATACAGTATTGCTCCCGTACTGTATTTCAGCAAAATATATATTATTAGTTCGATATATTCGCATACAGTATTGCTCTCGTACTGTATTTCAGCGAAATATATATTTTTAGTTCGATATACTTGCATACAGTATTGTTCCCGTACTGTATTTCAGCGAAATATATATTTTTAGTTCGGTATACTCGCATACAGTATTGTTCCCGTACTGTATTTCAGCAAAATATATATTTTTAGTTCGGTATACTCGCATACATTATTGTTCCCGTACTGTATTTCAGCGAAATATATATTTTTAGTTCGATATACTCGCATACAGTATTGCTCCCGTACTGTATTTCAGCGAAATATATATTTTTAGTTCGATATACTCGCATACAGTATTGCTTCCGTACTGTATGTCAGTGAAATATATATTTTTAGTTCGATATACTCGCATACAGTATTGCTCCCGTACTGTATTTCAACGAAATATATATTTTTAGTTCGACATGTTCTCATATAGATACCTTAGTACACAGTTATGTTCTCACACAGAAAAATTAATTATAGTTTACACACATAGTTCATTATACAGACAGATATACAAAACACCCATCTTATTAAAATACCATAGTTTTATACATACAGAGTTTTAATACAACCAAAAGTCATGATACTCTAAACCAACAACATCATACACTACATCTCACAACTCGAGATCTGTACATACCAAAATATCCCGCTCTCACAACTACTCATCACACTATATCACATCATATGTACAATAAAGTCACAACTGTTCAGCCCTCGATCAACCCTCACCGCAAAAAATACCATAATCCGTCCAACACCATGGCTATAATGACCAAACCTGTAGCCACACATAATAACCTAGGCTCTAAGCTCATGCCCTCAAACATTCCCATCACCACTCCTCTCATCACTAACACTCGCTGCCAGAATGCAACTATCATCCCCTAAATCATTGTTCTCCTCATCCTCTCCTCGATCATAGCCCGCCAAACTTGCGTGCCAGCATCCAATGCATTCACCTGCTCCATCAACATCAGATGGGAGGTGAGTATCTCCAACATAGTGGTACGTGTATCCTCCACTGTAGTACGAGACTCCTGTAACTCTAGTCGAGTCCCCTGAAGATCTAAAGTCACCTGGCAAAGCTGCGCCCTAAACTCCGCCTACTGTGAGGACTCTCCTATCTCATGTACAGTATCGGGCTCATCCCTAGGCGCCATCCGACGTCTAGGATGAAGACCTGTCGTTTTGCGAGCTTGGCCTCGCATCCGTCTGAGTCCATCCCATGCTGGAGCTCTCGGTGGAGATGGTATAGGTACTGGTACAGGTGCGGGTACAGGTACTGGTGCTGGTGGTGGTAATACTGGTGATGGTGGTGGTGGATCAGTGTGCGATGCAGCCGCAGATACTTCTGACGGATCGGAATCAGAACCCGCACTTGAACTCGGTGTATCATCTAATCTCAAATATGGAAATCGCTGATAGATGTATCTCTCCCCTTGGTCTGCCATTGCTGTATAAACAGAATACTCGAATCAGTACCATGAAAAAAATATATTGAATAATACCATTCAACATACACATGCATATGATACGATGCTTCTTCCTATCTCAGAACAACTATTTGTCTTAATAGTTATTAAGGTTCTGCTTGAATTAAAATAAACTAGAATGCACACGTGTTACAAATTTCAGTTATGCTGGCCACTCATAACTGGAATTCGTATCACCTGATTACCCTGGCTTAATTCAAAACAAGTTTTGTTCAATTGAAATGTTCGGTGCTCTCTGTGTCACTATACGAGCCTATGGTTATAGTCTAGGTCTCTAAATCAACCTAATTCTCTATAACCTGTGGCTCTGATACCACCCTGTCACACCCCCACCCCTCGTCACCTGTTGATAAGTCTGACGTCACGAGCAGTTTTAATTCGTTCCTGAATGAGTGCGATCTTATCAGTTGTCTCCTGAATGAATTCTGGGCCGATGATTTGGTTTTCACCTACCTCTTACCAACAGATAGGTGATCTACATTTGCGTCCATAAAGTGCTTCGAATGGAGCGCATTGAATACTGGTATGGTAGCTGTTATTGTAGGAAAATTCAACAAGTGGAAGATGAATATCCCAGCTACCTCCAAAATCAATCACACAGCTTCTAAGCATGTCTTCAAGAGTTTGATTTGTTCGTTCAGATAGGTGATCTACGTCAAAGATGTTCAACTAGTGAGCCAAATAATGTGGTTAATGAAGTGAAACTTAACCGTGGTATTCCAAATGGTAATGAAGTAGTTGTTAACAATTTAGAATGAGATCCGGCTAAACGAATACAAATTTTTGATCGTCCGGTTAACTTAAGGGAACAAGTAAGACGGGCTTATTTGAATTTAGGACCATACCAAATATATCTTAATATGTACCCTAAAGATCAAAAGCAACATAGATTCATAAATGTTTGGTTCAAGATGTTACCTAGTTGGCTAGAGTATTCACCAACAACAAATGCTTCATATTGTTTTCTTTGTTATTTGTTCAATGATAAACCAAATGTGTGCAGTGGATATGAAGCATTTACAGTTAAAGGTTTTAACAATTGGAAAAAAGTTAATGATGGGAAAATTTGTGCATTCTTGAACCATATTGATTCTTCTCAACATAGAAATGTTGTGACTTATAGTGAAAATTTGCTAAATCAAGCAACACACATTGGAAATGTCTTTGAAAAACAAAGTCAAGAACTAATACTAAAAAACCGTTTATGATTAAAAACTTTGATTGATGTAGTTCGTCGGTTGACATACCAAGCTTGTGCCTTACGTGGACATGATGAATCTACTAATTCTAAGAATCGGGGTAATTTTCTTGAGTTGCTAAAAATTTTAGCTTCTTATAATGATGAAGTTGCGAAAGTTATATTACAGAATTCTCCTTATAATTCAAAATATACTTCTAGTGAAATTCAAAAATAAATTCTAGATATTATCGCAAAGAAAATTAGATTTCATATTCGTAGTGAAGTGGAGGATTCATACTATTGTGTATTGGTTGATGAGTCACGAGATGAGTCGAAAAAAGAGAAAATGGCCATAGTTTTGAAATTTGTTGATGCACAACATATCGTAAGAGACAGATTTTTATATTTGTTCATGTTAGGGATACCTTATCATTAACATTGAAAACAAGTTTGTGGAATCAACTTCTTCAATATCAGTTTGATGTTAAAAAAATTCGTGGTCAAGGTTATGATGGTGCTAGTAACTTGAGAGGAAAATGGAATGGATTACAAGCACTTGTTCGTGATTATTGTCCTTGTGCATATTATGTTCACTGCTTTGCTCACAGGTTACAACTTGCCTTGGTTTCAGCTTCAACTAAAATTATTCCAGTACACCAATTCTTTTCAAACTTGGTTTTTACTATTAATGTTGTTTGTGCTTCTAGTAAGCATCATGATGAGTTACAAAAGGCAAAGGCTGTTGAGATTTAAAAGTTGTTAGATTTGGGTGAAATTGAATCGGGAGCAGGACCTAATCAAGTTAGGACATTAAGTAGACCCGGTGATACATGTTCAGGTTCCTGCTTGTAGTTTGATTGAAATGTTTGATGTTACTCGAGTTGTTCTCCAAGGAATTATTGAAGACTTATCTCATACTACTTATTCACAACATGGAGATGCTGATACAACTTACGGTTACTTGCAATCATTCGAGTTTGTGTTTATTCTTCACTTGATGAAGGAACTAATGGGAAAAACCAATGATCTTTCTAAAGCACTACAAAAGAAATCCTAGGATATTCTTAATGCCATAGAGTTAGTTTCATCAACAAAGGATAATCTGAACACATTTAGAAACAATGGATGGGATTCTTTTTTTGCAGTGGTAACTTTTTTGTAGGAAACTTCAAATAGATTTGCCAAATATGGAAGCTCCATAAACTTCAACTCAGTATCGACCTCGGAAAAAAGATCTTCATGTTACATTTGGACATTATTACCGAGTAGATTTGTTTAATGCCACATTAGACAAACAACTACATGAGTTGAATAGTAGATTTAACGAGAAAACGATAGAGTTGTTATCTCTTAGTTCAAGTTTAGCTTCAAAAGAGATTAATGTGAATGAGGTTTGTCTTCTTGTTGAGAAGTATTATCCTCAAGATTTTAGCGATCAAGAGAAGATTCAGTTACGATATCAGTTGGAATTTTTAATATTGAGAAATCAAAGAATATTAAATTAAGTGGTGCATCAACAATTTCTGATCTATGCAAAAGTCTTGTTGATACTAAGAAACGTGAACCATATTATTTGGTTGATAGAGTGATTAGGCTAATTCTGATACTTCCAGTTTCAACTGCAACAACAGAGGGGGGTTTTCAACAATGAAAATATTCAAGAATCGCCTTCGCAATAAGATGTTAGATGATTATCTTGCGAATAGCTTGGTGATTTACATAGAGAAGGAAATTGCCGAAAACTTTGACTCGGAATCCATAATCGATGAATTTAAAAATCTTAAATGTCGTCAGGCTGAGTTGTAATCTTCTTTAAGGTAGTCAACTTTTTCACTCATCATGATAGTTATTTACGTCTTTGTTTGTTTTTTAAAGAAATATACTTCTATTGTTTGACCCGACCCGACCCGACTCGAACAAGCTCTGCCACCGTTCATAAGCAAACTGTCTTAAAACATTGCTATGGACCTATGGACCCGTATAAGTCTTGAGTTACTACAGGATGTTCATATTGTTTGTTGGCATTTTCAATTGACAAACAAGCTTTTCTTGTGAATAAATTATAAATAATTTTACTGCTTGAAATCGGTTGTCAAGTTACGTGATTTATAACGAAATATACATTTTTTATTGATTTTTTTGAATAATAAATAAATGTTATTACAAAATATAATGCACTTGTGAGTGGCTTTTTAAAAGAAATTAATAATTTGTTAGTTATCTTAATCTTAATACCAAAAAGAAAATAACTTCAAACATTTGTCGCTATTCTAGCCGATAAATATTTTGTTTCTATGTTGCTCTACTATTTTTATGTGTGTTTTTACTGAACTAATCGAGTAGCCGTGCGTTGCAACGGGAAACACAACACTTAAGTTAGACAATTTTAGAGGTTTGCATGGTTCATTCTTGAGTTAGAACCATAACAAAAGCATTTTTTTTAAATTGTTAGTTAACTAAAACTGACTTTAACTACTAATATAAAAGGCCAAATGAACCAAAAATATCAAGAAGTGATTCGTTTGTTTTGAAGATTTTCTTTTATAATCACTCTATCTCACTTAAGTTCTTAAAATCTACCAATGTGGGACAAAGTGAAAACACAAACAAACATTTAGATTAAATTAAAAAGTTGTACTATATGTTATAAGAGTTGTAAAACTCTTAATTTTAAGAAATTTAAAGAAATTACTAATTCGTCCTTTTAATATGTATTATATAGTAGTATAGATATATGTGTTTTTTTTGTTTCTTGACTCTCTCTTATGGATTATATTTATATTTATTTATTTATACATAATAAATAAAAATTATATGGGACACATGTCATAAATCTAAGACTATTCACACCATTTTCTGATCTCAATCTTATTAAATATAATGCACTTGGAAGCATGTAAAGAGTTGCTCTTTGCCAAAAAAAATAATAAATAATTTGATCTTAGTAGGGATCCAATTATTCCAATTATGTATGTACATAAAAAATCAAATGAAAGGTTAATAACACAATTTATTGGTGTTTGATTGTAAATCACCAAAGAAGTGTGTTGTTTTGCACATGCTAAACCAAAAAGTAGGTTGTTTATAAGCCTATCCGGACAAACCAAAGGTCTCCTTGAGCTTATTTGTTTATAAACCGAGCAACTCTACTCATTTCAAATTACAAAATTAGCAAAATGCTCGAACCTGATTTGTTTTATAATTGAATAATTGGATTCAACTTCGGCATTAAATAAAATTTAATATTTCATGACAACAATTCCAATTTCTCTTCCACTTAAGAATTCAAATTATATGTGTACATATACTTTATCAATGTATGTAATAAGTGTCTTTATCTGGATTAATAATTTGTTAGTTATCTTAAAAATGTTAAGAATGATTATTTACTATTAGATTATAAGATCAAAATTAAGATGGAAAATTTAAAATTTTAGAGGGAAAAATTGTTATAGAGTAATTTAGTCATAAAAATTGTTATAGAGTAATTTAGTCATAACCACTTTCTTCCCACATTTTATAAATGTTCATAACTTTTACATACGATATTATTTTTTTTTTTAAATATATATCACAAAAACGAGCATTTTTTTATCTTTAAAATGAGTATAATTTTGTTATAAAAAAATGAAAATTTTCAACTCATTAAGTCTAATTATCGTCATTGTGTCTTTCTTTAACGTTGTGTATAATTATCTTTTTATGTTTTGTTTACAGGTAATTGTATTTTTTTACAGGTAATTGTGTCTTTTTTTAATATCGTTGTTTTATCCATACTCGTCATTATGTTATTTTTGCTTAACACTATGTATGCTACAACATCATTGTTTCTTAAATTGTTTAGGAAAACACAACATTGAGCAAAAACACAAAAGACATAATGAGTACAAAATATACGACCTGTGTAAAAAAACACAATGACTTATAAAAAAGACACAATGACCTATACAAAATTGTTCATACTCATCATTGTGTCTTTTTTTACACGTAATTGTGTCTTTTTTTAAAGACCATTGTGTTATTCATACCCGTCATTGTGTCATTCTTGCTTAACAATATGTATTCTGCAACATCATTAATGTGTCTTAAATTGTTCATGAAAACACAATATTGAGAAGAAATACAAAAGACACAATGACATGTACAAAATATATAATGACTTAAATAAAAGACACAATGATCTATACAAAATTGTGCATACTCGTCGTTGTGTCTTTACTCCTGGTAATTGTGTCATTTTAAAGATCATTGTGTTATTCATACTTGTCATTGTATCATCCTTGCTTGACATCATGTATTACGCGACATCATCGTGTCTTTAAATGTTCAGGATAACACAACATTGAGCAGAAACACAAAAGACATAATAAAATAGAAAGAAATTTTTTTTATATAGCAATACCATACTAATTTTGAAGATAAAAACTCGTTTTTATGGTTTTTTTTTTTAAAAAATAACATCGTAAACGTTTAAAGAAGGTGTGGAAACTTGATAGAAAATCAACAAAATTAGTCATTAATAAAATACTCTCCAACAACTTAATTTAATCATAGCCATTGATTAATGATCTAATGGTTCTAGATCCTTCTTAGGCTTTTTAGGTTAACATGATTATTTATTTTAACTTAACCCGTGTGTGTATAGGGAAATGTTTCTCTAAAAAATCTTTTTTGCCTAAGAAGGCTAAGAAAGATTTTTAAAAATAAAAAACCGACCCAAACAAACTCTGATTGAGTTTATTTTTATGTCATTGGAACCGGCTTGTAGTTACCTAAAACCTAAACTTATATCATAAACAATAAACCCTAATTATATAACCAAAATTATAAAAACAAACTCTAAACCTAAAGATAAAGATAAAACCTAAAAGGTAATAAACATGTCCTAAAATCCAAACTCTAAAACTAGTTGTTAAAGCTAAACCCAAAAAGCAAATATTGTAGGGTTCGATGAGTCAGTTCCAATGTCATTGAAATGAGTTCAATCAAAGTTCGATTGGGTCGGTTTTTGAGATTTTAAAAATCATTTTTAGCCTTCTTAGGCAATATATATATAGGATTGAGATCATATAATAACCCTCCTTAATTGTGGTAACCCAAATAACTTTCACAAGATCAACCCAAATCTTTGTTTTTTTTCATGACCTTCATTATATATGTACAAGAATATTTCTTTAATGTGTATGAGATAATTCACGTTCGTACGCGAAATTGCACTAGTGTAAAGTTTTGACAAATTTTAAATGTTACTAAAAAATTTTAAAACTTTACACTAGTGCAATTTCGCGTACGGTCGTGAATTAGTTCATACACATAAAATAACATAGTCTTCTACATGTATAATAAAGGTCATGAAAAAAACCCAAAGATTTGGCTTGATCTTGTGAGAGTTATTTGGGTTACCACAATTAAATAGGGTTAACAATGGAACCATCTTATATATATATATATATATATATATATATTTATAGACACACACACATTGTATGAGTCAAAAACAACAATTTGGTGAAGCAAGTGGTTAAGTCACTACAACTAAATACACAACAACACAAGTTCAAATCCTTATTAGTGTGTTTTTTACCATATCAGCAGGGCTGGCTCAATCAATTTAAGGGCCCTAAGCAAAATAAAATTTGGGGCCTTTAGCCTTGACTAACGGTTATGGAATTACGGTTGACAGCTCTCCTCATTTTATCCAGTCTTGAGACCGACAATTATAAACTAAAAGTTTATATATTTACGGCATCTATTAGACATTGAAAACATCTTAACAGGTCACACAAAAACACTTAACTGGTCACAAGCCTGAAGCACCTAAACAACTTAACTATGAGTCTATCAACTATTTACTAATTTACCAGTGACAAAATAATTAGCAATGAGCGTGATAACTAATCAAATATCAACATTCAATATTACAAATATGAAAACATATTATCAAGTATCAACAGTCAAGTATCATGTTATCAAGAAGTATGAAGTATCAACAGTAAATTTGAATTTTACAATACCATTTACTTATTACTCAATAAGGAAATAACCAAAATAATGATTACCAAACTAACATTAAAAACTTTCAAGCTAACCGTAACAGACAGCAGCAGTCAGATAACAAAAGGAAAGTGATGGGAGACAACAACAGCCGATGCCCAATGGGGAAAGTGGAAACCAAATTATAGAAGTAGCGGATTCTAACCGTGAGCATACATCAGTAGCCGACGGGACAATAACGAGTGATTGGAGATTCGCAGTGAAGTTCTTCTGCTTCGAACTCATCGTCTTCTGTAGACCGTCTTGGCTCCTCGTCTTCCACTTGAGTTCTTCAATGGACATCATCTGATCGTTTATTGTAGCATCGGAAACCATAAAAAATCGAAAGGGAAAGTGGATTTGGTAATGGGATTACGGGAAAACCTAACTAGTATGATGATTGGTGATTGCCGCTTAAGTTCCTTTTTGTCACACCCCAACCAACGACGCAGTATGTTGGGCACAAGTTTGATTGTTCAAAAGCTCATGGGTTACTATTAAAGTTTAAATATTTAAACAACCATATTAAAGTATCCAAACAACCATTCAACATTCAAACATAGATATCAAATCCAACATTACATAAGCAAAGTTCAACATAACATAAATTGTTTTAAATTATTAAACTAGGTCCTCTAAGCCTAGCTTATGTCTTAACATCTTCAATTACCTGTCACATATGTAAAATACAATTTGTCAACTATTTGCATAATTTGTGAGCAATCATACAATGATACAAGTTATAATATGTATATATAAATAAAGAGATGCTATACAAAGTCTAAATGGTAATAAGCCTAAGTCTATGTTCTTACAAGTATTCTAAAAGCATGCTAAACTTAAGAATTCATAACAAGTCATCACAAGTATTTGTCATTCAATCATATACAAGTAATCAAGTCCTTTTCAATGTTCTTTGTCATTTACAATTGTCCTCAAACATGTAATATAACATATCTTATAAATCAAGGTTTGCAAGACCTTAATCAAGTTACTTAATTTTACAAGTTTGCAAATGTACACATTTCACCTTTTTAACACAAAGACCAAAGTCTAAGCGAAGAAGGTATCTAACCATTCTTAGGCTACTATTGTGTATAATGAATATGCATACAAGAATTCCAAGTCATCACATGTTCTATCATTCAAGTAATCACACAATACTTAAGGCCATTATACCAAACTAAGTAATTTGCATCATGTTTTGACTCTAAGAATACATTGAGTTGAAATAAGACATATATGACATTCCCAAAACTTACAAAAGTAAAAAGAGAAGTATGAGAAGAACTCACATGTTGTTGATATAGAATTTCTGAATAATGCTTGATTATATTTAGGAAGGGATGAATCAATGAGAGGCCCCGAATCCCGGGAGTCCCCTCAGTTGGTAAACAACAAACTACCAGTCATTAAACCAAATTTACATTACTATGGCAGCGGAATTTCTGGTGATTACCTAAAACATTTCACACATATTATACAAACGTTAAACATAGCCCACACTTTATAGTTTTATACATAGCCAAATTATGCCAAGTTATGCCAGTTTATGCCAGGGTAGTCTTCAGGGTATGCCTCGAGCCTTCCTGATATTCTTTATCAATATCATTCAACCTGATATGCATGCTAAAACAAGTCAGCTTTCGCTGGTGAGTTCTAAGTTAACTTTTCACAAAAGTATATTATTTAAAATACATAAAACCTCAACATTCACTGTTGACCTAAGTCAACAGTCTCAAAACTTTATATAACATAGCATAATTCACAGGTATAACATACCTGTCATCATAACATCTATCATACTATACATAAAACATTAGCCTCAACTGTTGACCTGAAGTCAACAGGCTTGTGCAGCACAAGACACCTCAACTGACGACCCGAAGTCGACAGGCTTGTATAAATACAAGACACCTCAACTGACAACCCGAAGTTGACAGGCTCATACATGTATAAGACTTCCTCAACTGGCGACACATAGTCGACAGGCCTGTTCTTTTACAGGACTTTCTCAACCTTCAACCGAAGTTGACGGCTCATACCGGTACAAGACTTCGTTATATACTTCATTCATACATAACATGGTTTAAATAGTTTAAACCATCATAATCGTAAACATTTCCTAGCACCGCAGTGCTACAGTTTTGCCCAACTGCAGCCGGGACTTCAATATCACATTTCCTTCTCGACCTCGGTCGATGTCTTTTAAAAAAAATCATTTCCTTCTCAACCACAGTTGAGACTTAAAACACTATTTCCTTTAAAACATTCATTGCCTGAAAACATTTCTTATCTGATCACAATCAGGTTGAAATCACTTTCATACAATAACTTTATAATAGGCATACAACGTTCTTTACTGTAACATATTCTTTTATCCGACCGTAGTTAGTTAAAACAATCATTTTCATAAAATAACTTTTATAACATGCATATCAGCCCAAAATGATAAAACAATTAAAATAGGGCAACAAAGAACTCACCTGATCTACGCTTCTATCGTACAATTTTGGCTCCTCAATTCTTATCTTACGTAACCGCCAATTTCCTAATAACATCAGTACCCTAATGGGATTACTTAACGTATCTTTATATTTTCAGGTATTGACTCGAGTCTTTAATTGGACAGCATGACGGCTTATGCTTTTCGGTTTTTCTTAAAAATATTTGGGCAGTATTTCGGCTTATAAAACTTTATTTTAGAGTTTTAAATTGGACAGAACCTCGTCTTATAAATATATATTTTTATAAAATATTTGGGCAGCATCTCTGCATACTCCGTGTTTTACAAAAATATTAAAAATTGCCTCCACGCATAATATTAGTGAGGTTTTAAACAAACAATATCTCGACCATACTAATTAAATAATTATTTTAAAAATAAGAGTATAATAGGTGGTTACCTCAAAGTAGCTCGTACCAATGCTCGCTTAACAATCTTTGAACGAAATTCTAGTAACTACCGTACCCGCTCAAGGATTTTAGGAGAGTATTTTGACAGAGTTTTGTTACTTAAGAAAAATGAAAATTTGATCATCGACATTCATCTATTTATAGACGAAGATTCCTTCGTCATTAAGAAAGATATATATATATATATATATATATATATATATATATATATATATATATATATATGGTCAAGTTCGACGTATTTACATTTCGACATATGTTTAATTGATTATTTTATTATTATTTTATTATTTTATTATTATTATTATTATATTATTATAATTAATTTAGCTTAAATCTTGTTTTTCACTTATAACTTTTTGCATCTGATGTTTTAAAAACTTTCGAACATGCCGTTGAAATCTACTAATTATTCTCTACATTTCTACCCAAGTTTCGTTGAAAACGGAGTAGGGTCAAAAATAATATATTTTAATATTCACGAGCTTATATCTTGTTCATACATTATCGTATAAGGGTCCGGCTTATATTAATGTGATCGTAATTACTTCAGGATTGTTCATAAAAATTTCGAGCCCAAACGGTCACAGAAATTTTTACACGTTATTAATAGGCCTTATAACGTGTCCATACCTTACCAGATATTTTTATCGTTTATATCCTTTTGATCATAATTACTTTACGAACGTTTATATAAATTTTGGACATAAACGGTTACCGAAAGTTCGCACGTTTATTATTAGGTTGCTAAATTTTAGGTTGTTACAAATCTACCCTCCTTACAAGAGGTTTCGTCCTCGAAACCTCTTATGTTTCAAACAAATATGGGTAGAGTCGTTTCATCTCATCTTCAGTCTCCCATGTAGCCTCAGATCCTTTTCGGTGCTTCCATTGAACCTTAACTTGTCTAATCGTCTTGTTACGTAATTGTTTTTCTTTTGTGTCAACAATGGCAACTGGTTTCTCTATGTAGTTTAACTTTTCATCCACTTCAATGTCATCTAACGGCACATGTGCTACATCCTCTGCTAGACATTTTCTCAGATGTGAAACGTGAAATGTCGGATGAATTCCACTCAGTTCATCCGGCAATTCTAATCGGTAGGCTACCTTACCGACTCGTGCTATTATTCGAAAAGGTCCAATAAATCTCGGACTCAGCTTTCCTCTTTTCCTGAATCGGATAATTCCTTTCCATGGTGAAACCTTTAGCAGTACCTGATCACCTACGTTGAACTCTATTGGTCTTCGCCTTTTGTCAGCGTATGACTTCTGTCGATCCTGTGCAGCTTTCATTCGCGCTTTAACTAGTTGAAGCTTTTCAGTCAAATCAATCACTGCAGCTTTGCTTCCCACTTCTTTCTGCCCTACTCCTCCCCAACACACAGGTGTTCTACAACGTCGCCCGTACAACGCTTCATACGGTGGCATTCCAATACTAGCATGGTAGCTGTTGTTGTACGAGAATTCCACTAGTGGTAAATGATCATCCCAACTACCACCAAAATCAATAATACAGGCTCTGAGCATATCCTCTAAAGTTTGGATAGTCCTTTCAGACTGTCCATCAGTTTGAGGATGATACGCAGTGCTGATATTGAGTTTTGTGCCCATTGATTCATGAAACTGTTTCCAGAATCTTGAAACGAATCGCGTGTCCCGATCTGACACTATAGAAACTGGAACTCCATGTCTGGTAATTATTTCTTTCACAAATAATTCAGACAGTTTCTCTGATGTATAAGTCTCACGTATAGGCAAGAAATGAGCACTTTTCGTTAATCGGTCTACAATCACCCAAATAGTATCATGACGTTTCGCCGTGAGAGGCAACTTGGTAATAAAATCCATGGTGATATGTTCCCACTTCCATTCTGGGACTTCTAGAGGTTGCACATACCCATAAGGTTTCTGATGTTCAGCTTTTACTTGCGCACATGTCAAACATTTGTTTACGTACTGCATCACATTAAACTTCATACCTGGCCACCAATAATCCTTTCGGAGGTCTTGATACATTTTCGTTGCACCAGGATGAATAGAGTAACGTGACTTATGTGCTTCGTCTAGAATCCTTGACCTGATGTTCCCGTTTCGTGGAACCCACATTCGACCAAATCGAATCTTAACACCAAATTCATTGTCTTCTAAATTTTTAACTTGACCAAAGATTCTTTCGAACCCAACATTTTCTTCCTTTAATCCTTCCTTCTGTGCGTCCTTGAGTTCATTCAGAAAATCTGGTGTTATCACCAAACTATACGACTTAACTCGTATAGCAGAGTGTTCGGTCTTGCGACTTAGAGCATCAGCCACCACATTTGCTTTTCCCGGGTGGTACAAGATCTCACAGTCATAATCCTTCAGTAGCTCCAACCATCTTCTTTGTCTCATATTCAAGTCTTTCTGTTCAAAGAAGTATTTTAAGCTTTTATGATCTGTGTAGATTGTACATTTAACTCCATATAGGTAATGCCTCCAAATTTTTAAAGCAAATACCACAGCAGCCAATTCCAAATCATGTGTTGGATAATTAGCCTCGTGGGTTTTCAATTGTCTTGAGGCATACGCTATTACCTTTCCTCTTTGCATAAGTACACAACCCAAGCCTAGATAAGACGCATCTGAGTATACCACCATATCTTCATTACCATCCGGCAATGCTAAGATAGGAGCTTCGGTTAACCTCTTCTTTAATTCTTCAAAAGCTTGGACCTGAGTTGGACCCCAATCATATTTTACTTCTTTCCTTGTCAATTTTGTCAACGGTGTAGCAATCTTAGAAAAATCCTGAATAAATCTTCTGTAATAACCTGCTAAACCAAGAAAGCTACGTACTTCCGTTGGTGTTTTCGGAGGATTCCATTTCATTACTGCTTCTATTTTAGCTGGGTCCACCATTATGCCTTCTGGGCGAATAACATGACCTAGGAATTGCACTTCTCGTAACCAAAAGGCACATTTGGAGAACTTGGCATACAACCTTTCTTTTCTTAGCATTTCAAGTACTTCCCGAAGATGACATGCATGATCACCTTTACTCTTTGAGTATATTAAGATGTCATCAATGAACACAATCACTGATCGGTCTAGCATGGGTCTGCACACCCGATTCATCAAATCCATAAACGCTGCAGGAGCGTTAGTTAACCCAAAAGACATTACAAGAAACTCGTAATGTCCATAACGTGTGCGAAACGCTGTCTTTGGAATGTCTTGTTCTCTTACCTTTAGTTGATGATACCCCGATCTGAGATCGATTTTAGAAAACCAACTTGCCCCTTGCAATTGGTCAAACAGATCATCAATTCTTGGTAACGGATACTTGTTCTTTATCGTGAGCTTATTCAATTCTCTATAATCAATGCACATTCTCATGCTTCCATCCTTTTTCTTTACAAACAACACTGGTGCACCCCAAGGTGACACACTTGGTCGTATAAAACCTTTGTCTAGAAGGTCTTGTAGTTGGGTCATTAATTCTTTCATCTCTGTTGGAGCCAGACGGTACGGTGCCCTGGCGACCGGTTGAGCTCCTGGCACCACATCAATTTGGAATTCGATTTCCCGATCAGGTGGAATTCCTGGCAAATCCTCAGGAAATACATCAGGAAAGTTACACACCACGGGTACGTCTTCCAATTCTTTTACCTTAGATTCTTTATCGATAACGTATGCCAGATAAGCCCCACACCCTCGCCTCATAAATTCACTTGCCTTAATCATTGAAATGACTTTAGGCACATTGAACACTTTATCCCCGTAAACCGTTACTGAACTCCCATTAAGAGCCGTTAAGAAAATCATATTTCGTCGACAAACAATGTTAGCCTCATATTTGGCCAACCAATCCATGCCCAAAACTACATCAAAACCTCCTAACGTAATCAGAAACAACTTAACAGGGAATCTATGACCTTCTATATCAATGTAACAATCATCATCAATGGCCTCCGTTACTCTAGTCGATTTACCAATAGCAGTTTCTATATTAAAGGCATGTTCTATCTTTTTAACATTCGCACACAGTTTATCACAAAAAGCAATAGCCACAAAGCTCATACTTGCACCAGAATCAAATAGCACTGAAGCAGGGATATCATTAATCAAAAATGTACCTGTCACCACATCAGGGTCTTTGGCTGCCTGATCTTTAGTCATAGTAAAGGCACGAGCTTTTGCCTTTTGCTTCTCCCCTCCCCTGCTACTTTCAGGTTTGGTAGATTCAGTAGTTATTGCCTTCGGTTTAAAGCAATTCTTGCTCACATGACCGAATCCACCACAATTGTAACACTTTGGCATATTCGGGCAATCATAAGAGAGATGTCCAGTCTTTCCACAACGGTAGCACAAAGTAGTCCCCGTAAGACATTCACCCCTATGTCTCTTTCCACACTTAGAGCATGTTTCAAATTCTTCCGTTCTAAACCTTTTCATAGGAGGTCCTGATTTGTCATTTCTGTGTCTTTTAAATTTAGATGACCACTTTTGCTTCGGTTCCTCCTTTGTTGGTTCAGCTTCAACAACATCATCCCAGACAATGCCGCTAATTTCTACGGCTGATTCAAAAGTTCTAGGAGCATGCGCCTTCACATGTGTTCGGACTTTAGGTGGTAGTCCTTCCACATATAACTTCAATCTGCGTTCCTCTGTGCTTACCAAATGAGGAACCAGTCTTGACATTTCATTGAATTTTGAAGTGTATTGCCGATGATTCATGCGTCCAGCTTTCAATGTCAGAAATTCCCGCTCAATTTTATCAATTTCATTCTTTGGACAGAAGTGCTTTATAACTAATTCCTTCAAATCCTCCCATTTCAAACCCTCCACATCAGTAGTGGTTTTTGACTGCTTGACAGTGTTCCACCAATGTAGAGCTTCTTCAGTAAATGAATGAGCTGCAAATTTCACAGCTTGGTCTTCCCGGCATTCACTGATAGTGATAACCGCCTCCATAGCCGAAACCCAGTGGCAGGTGGCCACTGCATCCTTCTTACCATCAAAGGATGGTGGACTGCATCCTTTGAAGGCCTTGTAGTCACAACCCTTCAGTTTCTCTGACACAGAATCACCGTTCTTAGTTCCGGTGATCACAACTTCATCTTCTTTGGTGCTCTCCTTAGTTCCTTCAGATTTATCTTTCAGAGTATCCTTCAATGCTTTTGTAATTAAGGCTGGCAACTTATCATCCAAAACTTTAGAGACCTCATCAGAAATAGCCTTCACTACGATAGGCTCTAGAGTAAACTCGTCTTCATCTTCCGGTTGCTCGTTGTGCTCGTGGTCGTCTTCGTAGACGGGTTCTTCATTCTCACTTCGTGGTTCTTCAGGTTCCTGTGATTGCTTACGTGGTCTACCCCTTTTTCCAGCCATCTAACTACCTACAGGATGCAACAATTGAAGTGTCATTACAGGATCAGTTTAGCACGAAATAAGCTTTGTAAATCGTTAATGACGTTGATCAAGTGTTATTAACCATTTACCCAACTCATAAGCTCTAAACATTTCCCATCCCATCACCTCAACGTGCATGACACTAGCTACCTTCCTAACCTTGCACCTACGTCTTAACTCATACATAACGTTCAGCTCGTGGCATCAAACTACCCTTAACTGGCATTCTTGTCATTCTGTCCCATTTTCAGTTTAAGTCCAGGCATTAGGAACGACCGGATCTCTCAAACTATGGCTCTGATACCAACTTGAGAGGCCCCGAATCCCGGGAGTCCCCTCAGTTGGTAAACAACAAACTACCAGTCATTAAACCAAATTTACATTACTATGGCAGCGGAATTTCTGGTGATTACCTAAAACATTTCACACATATTATACAAACGTTAAACATAGCCCACACTTTATAGTTTTATACATAGCCAAATTATGCCAAGTTATGCCAGTTTATGCCAGGGTAGTCTTCAGGGTATGCCTCGAGCCTTCCTGATATTCTTTATCAATATCATTCAACCTGATATGCATGCTAAAACAAGTCAGCTTTCGCTGGTGAGTTCTAAGTTAACTTTTCACAAAAGTATATTATTTAAAATACATAAAACCTCAACATTCACTGTTGACCTAAGTCAACAGTCTCAAAACTTTATATAACATAGCATAATTCACAGGTATAACATACCTGTCATCATAACATCTATCATACTATACATAAAACATTAGCCTCAACTGTTGACCTGAAGTCAACAGGCTTGTGCAGCACAAGACACCTCAACTGACGACCCGAAGTCGACAGGCTTGTATAAATACAAGACACCTCAACTGACAACCCGAAGTTGACAGGCTCATACATGTATAAGACTTCCTCAACTGGCGACACATAGTCGACAGGCCTGTTCTTTTACAGGACTTTCTCAACCTTCAACCGAAGTTGACGGCTCATACCGGTACAAGACTTCGTTATATACTTCATTCATACATAACATGGTTTAAATAGTTTAAACCATCATAATCGTAAACATTTCCTAGCACCGCAGTGCTACAGTTTTGCCCAACTGCAGCCGGGACTTCAATATCACATTTCCTTCTCGACCTCGGTCGATGTCTTTTAAAAAAAATCATTTCCTTCTCAACCACAGTTGAGACTTAAAACACTATTTCCTTTAAAACATTCATTGCCTGAAAACATTTCTTATCTGATCACAATCAGGTTGAAATCACTTTCATACAATAACTTTATAATAGGCATACAACGTTCTTTACTGTAACATATTCTTTTATCCGACCGTAGTTAGTTAAAACAATCATTTTCATAAAATAACTTTTATAACATGCATATCAGCCCAAAATGATAAAACAATTAAAATAGGGCAACAAAGAACTCACCTGATCTACGCTTCTATCGTACAATTTTGGCTCCTCAATTCTTATCTTACGTAACCGCCAATTTCCTAATAACATCAGTACCCTAATGGGATTACTTAACGTATCTTTATATTTTCAGGTATTGACTCGAGTCTTTAATTGGACAGCATGACGGCTTATGCTTTTCGGTTTTTCTTAAAAATATTTGGGCAGTATTTCGGCTTATAAAACTTTATTTTAGAGTTTTAAATTGGACAGAACCTCGTCTTATAAATATATATTTTTATAAAATATTTGGGCAGCATCTCTGCATACTCCGTGTTTTACAAAAATATTAAAAATTGCCTCCACGCATAATATTAGTGAGGTTTTAAACAAACAATATCTCGACCATACTAATTAAATAATTATTTTAAAAATAAGAGTATAATAGGTGGTTACCTCAAAGTAGCTCGTACCAATGCTCGCTTAACAATCTTTGAACGAAATTCTAGTAACTACCGTACCCGCTCAAGGATTTTAGGAGAGTATTTTGACAGAGTTTTGTTACTTAAGAAAAATGAAAATTTGATCATCGACATTCATCTATTTATAGACGAAGATTCCTTCGTCATTAAGAAAGAATATATATATATATATATATATATATATATATATATATATGGTCAAGTTCGACGTATTTACATTTCGACATATGTTTAATTGATTATTTTATTATTATTTTATTATTTTATTATTATTATTATTATATTATTATAATTAATTTAGCTTAAATCTTGTTTTTCATTTATAACTTTTTGCATCTGATGTTTTAAAAACTTTCGAACATGCCGTTGAAATCTACTAATTATTCTCTACATTTCTACCCAAGTTTCGTTGAAAACGGAGTAGGGTCAAAAATAATATATTTTAATATTCACGAGCTTATATCTTGTTCATACATTATCGTATAAGGGTCCGGCTTATATTAATGTGATCGTAATTACTTCAGGATTGTTCATAAAAATTTCGAGCCCAAACGGTCACAGAAATTTTTACACGTTATTAATAGGCCTTATAACGTGTCCATACCTTACCAGATATTTTTATCGTTTATATCCTTTTGATCATAATTACTTTACGAACGTTTATATAAATTTTGGACATAAACGGTTACCGAAAGTTCGCACGTTTATTATTAGGTTGCTAAATTTTAGGTTGTTACAATCAAAGAAACTTATATAGAAATATAACTTAGATTCTTCTAACTATATGTTTATGTTTATCCATATAATTTCTTTTTGATTTATGTTTAAAATAATAGTTTGAAAAGGTTTTATAACTTTTGTGATAAAATAATTAAAAGTGTTGAAAATATGATAATAAATATAATAATGTTTTTGTAATGGTTTATGATAAAGAAATAATTTACATTTATATCTTGCTAATAACTTGAATTTATAAATTGAGAATACTTAGAAAATGACTTATAAATATTTATAAGTTTAAAATGATTTTAAAAAAAATATGATGTCTTAAATAAAATTCTTAGTTATATTATCATAAAATAAATTTCAAATTTTAGAAATAATTTTCCGTCCTTTTAAATTAATTTTATAAATAATATTTATATACTTTAAATTATATTTAAACAATAAAATAGCAAATTTGTAAAATAATATTCCAAAAATTATTTAAAATTTTCAGTTATTTTTTATAGTTGAACTATAATTTCTGAAATTTTTTTAGAATTTTTAAAAATGTTTTAATATTCTATATATATTTAAATATATTTAAATAACATTTAAATAAAAAATAATATAAATTAAATATGAAAAATCCCCATATTTTTACAGAATGTTTGAAATGGTATTTTAGAATTTCCAGAATTTTTGTAGAATTTTTAGAGCTCATTTAGATAGTGAAATAAAAAAAATACAAGAAAATGTGTTGAAAACAAAAACAAGTCGGGAAAAGGGTTTGAACCCGAGACTGTCACACCTCCAGATTTATACATGTGGTGTCAGTCCACATGGGTGTGGCGTGGCCAGGAATCACAGCTCATGGTCATATAAAACAACTATATATGCTTTTGAAAAGAATGTTTGTAACAACAAAATTAACCAAACTGTTCAAATAGTTTGCAGCGGAATACAAATGTTAATGCAGCGGAATGTAAAATGTTTGAACTGCAGCGGGAAGTAAAAAGTCAGTCATTTCATTGTGTTATACATAACATAAATAAAAATGTTTGTTCGAATGACATGATATGAATGCAAGCAATCCTATGCTCATTCCTGAAATGCATTCCTGTTCCATGCCAGCTAGTTACCTGAGAATACATGTTTAAGAAAAAGTGTCAACATGTAGGTTGGTGAGTTCACAGATTTTGATATACATAAATAATAAGTAAAATGTTTGTCATGTGTAATGTTGTTTATCATATGTTATTCCCGAGCCGTAGGCTCAAGTGCCAGTTGCGTCTCTACCGAACTAGACTTGTTAGTCCTTGCCTCCGCCATGTCTCATAACAACAATGGCGCGATGGGTCGACCTACAACTTGTTCATATATTCCTCCATTTCATTAATCAACCACATTATACCCTAAGGTCATTCTATTTGCACATTATTCACCGTAAAAGTTTCTATTTATGAAAACATTTAGCAAAACACTTATTCCTTCAAATCTAGTACATCATTATATCAAAATACATCATTTTAATTATATATAACCATTTCAAAGCTCATGCATATCCATATTACCTCTTCTAATGAGGTTTACATAAATAAAGGTACTATATTTAGTAACTAGGCCCAAAATGACCATAAATCAATATCTAATCCATTGTAACACCTTACACAACTCAAATAATCATCATAACATATCATAACTCATCATCTAAACACGTTCATTCCACATTAATCATCATCTAGCAAGATTTGAGTTGCAAAAGTTACTATAAATAGCAAGAACTTCAAATAACCCATTTTTGACCATCTAGATCATATTGAACCTTGCAAATATACTTGAATATCATCAAAAATCATTTCTCAATAACCAAGATCATCTAAAATGCTTTAGATCATACATGCATGACTTCTCAGGTGACGAACAACCATGTGTTGACTTGATCTTTTTAACATCCAAACAGGGTTATTCAAAATCATTTTTAAATAAAACTATATGAACTCACCAACCATGTGTTGACTTGATCTTTTGCATGACTTCTCATGTGACGAACAAGTCTGAGTTAGAAGTTTATGCTTTTGGACTAGGATGCCAGATATAGGACCTGGTATTTTGGACTTGCATATTTGTAACATCATTATACAGATTATTTTGTATATTTTGTGCAGATACAAGATAAAAGAGTTATGATGTTGATAGTAGATTTAAATTGTTAAATTATGAACAAAACTGATGTAATTTAACTTTGTAATTCTATTTTCATTTAGCATTTTCTTATTATATATCATGTGTAATGTAAACAATCTTATCATCACGATTATCATTCCCGATATCGCGCCCCGAGACCATTCCGCCCGAATGGACACCCGATCCGGCCCGCCGGTTCGAGGTGTGACATAAGCTCATGTGGAATTTGTAACATGTAAAAACATCAAACTGATCGAGAACCGAAAAGCTGTTGAAGCTACTATGCGAACCATTAAAGCATAGCAAATCATAAGAAAAATATAAAGTAAACTTCATTCTACAAGTAAATCGAGATACACACACATGTATAAGGTTGCAAGTTAAAAACCTTTACTATAATTCTCGAACAATCAATACATAAGAAGAAGGGGTTCCCACGCATATGGTGTGACCGCGTCTTACCTCTATCTGATGTTCCCTATTAAGAAAACATATGTGATATGTAGAATTTAGTCTCTGTTAAAAAAAAGATGGGTTAGGAGGATTGAAGGTTAAAAATTAAATCAACAAATGTCTTGTCAATATGAAGGCTAGATTGAGCGGTTAAGGTTCAAGGGGTAGGGAGGGCCCTTCTAATGCAATTTGGTTTTGGTTTTACAAACTAAACTTGTTGCTTGGATCAACAATTAAAAAAAAACTGTAACACCCGACCAATGGCGGAATCATCGGGGAGTTCACGAAGTGTAGATTGTAATAAAACACAAGGTTCAAAATTGTAAATACTTACATTCAATGTCATTACAAAGAAATTACACATCACAATCCTAACTAATTAACTAGGTCCAAGCTATAATGTGATCATCAAAATAGGCTTAGTTAGCGGGTCCACCTGAAACATGTTCAAAATAAAAGTGTTAACTATAAAGTTGGTGACTTCACGAGTTTTAAAAACACACACCAAAAGTAGTTGATATAATATAAATAGTTGTCACATGTGATTACAAAGTATAATGAACTAGAATAATGAATCAAAGCATGCCAAAGCAGATCAAATAATGTTATCAAGTAATGTTTGACCAAGTTTAGCATTGCTAACAATGCTGAAGTAGCAAACAATCACCGCAAGCTTCCCCCGAAGGGTAAATTAAACATCGATGGGTCTGGTCGGGCCAATTGATCTATCATTGTTTACCAGAAAGTTTAAGTTTGTTATCAATGCATATTCATAACTAAAGTTCACACATCTAAGGACATTAAACTAAGTTCACATGTTTAATAGTTTAAAATATAGTTAATAGTTGTAAACATGTTTCACCCCAAAAATAAAAACGTAAAAAGGGGATATGAAGACTCACATTGATTGATGAGCTAACCTTTGCAAATAAATGATAGTGTCTGGTCCAAATAGTATCCAACACAATCCAATTAACCTAGTTGCAATCACAAATGAACTAATGTAACTATGACTTATATGGTATTCTTAATACAACTATAATATTGTAATTAGATCCCATATGTGAATGTTTGTAATTAAACTTGTTTCAAGAATATTTTGTAATTAATTATAACATTGTTTAAATACTTTAAAGTTTATAATTTAATTTAGAAAACAGATAAATGTTTATTTTATAAAATAATTTGTTAACTAATAATGAACTAAATGACAGATTAATAATAGTATTAAATATGATTGTCGTTAATAAAATAAAAACGTTTGTAGTTTCTATGTTATACAAAATAAGTTAATCTTAAACAAATTATCATAAATTTCTAACATGTTAATTCGTTTATAGTAATTATAATTATTATAATTTATATAAAACAAATTTCTATTACTATTTTCTGTTGAATAAGTATTAACATTTTGTAAAGTTTATACAAATTAAAATTAATAACTATATTTTAATAACCAATATAATATTATAAAGCTTATAATTAATATGTTAAAATAACTTCATAAATAATTAATTAAATGTGAAATTTAATAATAAAATTTCTTTTTTTTACAAACTCTAATTAATGTTATTAGTTGTTCTAATTATTCTTGATGTAAAATTTTCAAATATATACATTGAATATTAATTTTTTTTATAAAATAATCTATAAAAATAAACCTTATAATGCTATTATAAAATATTTAAAATAGAACCTTTCACAATAAAATCTTAAATATAATTCTTTACATTTTGTTTATGATATATATATATATACACACTATGTTAGCATCCCGTGTATTGCACAGATTGAATAAAAATTAATAAGTATTCAATAATAAACATTTAAAAATTGTAAATGATTTTCTAGTTTTAAAATATGATCAGTATTTCATAAAAATAAAATAATAATATTTCATTTTAAATAATTTCTTTTTAAAGTTTGGTTTATAAACATTTTATTATAAAAAAGTTGTTTTTAAAAAGTGTCGTTAATTTTTTACAAAATAATAGGATGTTATATTTTATTATTAAACAAGTTGATAAAGAAAAAAATAAATAGTTAAAGATATTATGAGTTATAAATTTTGGACAAAATTTTCATATTTTATAATAATTTGATTTTTTAAATGTGAGCCTTTTAATATTAAAATAATTTTTATTATATTAAGAATTCCTTTTTAATTATAAAGGTATATGTAATATAATTAATATTTAATATTATTAGGTAATATATATTTTTATCTTAAGAAAATTTTGTAATTGAAAAAGGTAAAAATAATATATAATTATATAATTAGTATTTAATAAATTTGTGTATTTATTAGGAGAAAGAAGCGGGAAAAATATTGTGGAAATACCCTAGAATTTTGACAAGTGTCCCTTAGTTATTTTGATTTATTAAGTATAATAGATAATAGATAATAGATTCAAACCAAATAATATTAATTATTATTATTTTATATACATATAAACATATATATATTTTTCACAATCATGTATTATTAACTAAATCTATAAGATTTTACTTATAAAAATATTCTATGAAATTAACATTTAAAAAAAACAAGTTTTTAAAATAAAAATAATGGCAAAGATGGCTCAAGAACACGCCCCCTCATGGGGCTTGAACCTGCGACCATTCAAACAGAACCCCGAGCTTTAGCCATATGATATAGGGTCGTAATCGTGCTCCAGATCCATTTGAATTAGATTTAACTCAACTCTAATTGATATCTTGTGGAATCTTTATGCTCAAAATCCCGATTCAAGTAGTCATTTATTTGGTACCTCCCAAGGAGCAGGAACCGCCATTTTAACCATTCTCGGGGGATTCCATCCACAAACCCAAAGTTTATAGATGACTTATATGGCTCATCATCATTTAGCTATTGCATTTATTTTTCTCATTGCTGGGCATATGTATAGAACTAATTTTGGGATTGTGCACAACATGAAAGATCTTTTAGATGCACATGTCCCTCCAGGAGGGCGATTGGGGCGTGGGCATAAGGGCCTTTATGACACAATTAATAATTCGATTCATTTTCAATTAGGCCTTGATTTAGCTTCTTTAGGGGTTATTACTTCTTTGGTAGCTCAACACATGTACTCTTTACCACAAAATATACATATTCTGAAATCAATACTGTAATTAAGCAATTGTTTGTTTCTAATATCAGTTTCCAATTTTCAATCAACAACGGGTAGATCTATAGGACATACACGAACACATACTCTCACGCATCAATTCTATTACAAGTTATCGAACCTATGAATCTATTTACTTTTTTAATTTGTGATTTTGTGGTTAGACCTTGAATCTAGAAAAAAATACAGAAATAGACGAAAATTTTGAATGAATAAATAATCAAAAATTCTTGTTTCCCTTATAGTCAAATTCGAAGTACATATCTTCTTTCGATGAATGCCCCGAAAACCACTTTAAATAATGAATATGAATATTATTCAGATTTTGAGACAAAAGAACTCCTTTTCTATCATTATTTAAAAATCTCTAATATTTCGAAAAAATTACTACTGTAGGGAATTTATTAAAACCCTTGAATTCTGAATATGGTAAAGTAGCTCCTGGGTGGGGAACGACCCCTTTGATGGGCGTCGCAATGGCTTTATTTGCGGTATTTCTATCTATTATTTTAGAGATTTATAATTATTCCGTTTTATTGGATGGAATTTCAATGAATTAGATCTATAAGAACCCCCAAGTCCTAGCTTTTCAAAAAAAATAAATCCTTTAGAGCTCGGATTTTTAGCTCATTCTATTTTGGTAGTTCGACCGTGGAATTTCTTTGTTTCTGTATTTCTGGAATATGAGTGTGTGACTTGTTATAATTGATCCTATTGATAGTACAAAGAATGGGTCTGTCATCTTGATAGAGATGGTTCGAGAGATAGATGGTTCGAGACATAGATGGTTCGAGAGATAGTTGTCCATACACTGATAAGGGATGTATGGATTCTTGAGAAGAGAGGAGCCACGATGGTCCTCCCCGAACCGCCCGGATCCCACGAGTGAATCGAAAGTTGGTAGGTACAGCTAAGCCGTGAACATCCAACAATCGCACTGTAAAAATTGGATAGGTTCGATCTATGGTCATTGAGGCCTCCTAAAAAGATCTACTAAATTCATCGAGTTGTTCCAAAGAATCAAAACGGCCGGTGATTAATGGAATTCCTTGTCGGTTCTCTGTGAAATACTTGTTAGGTCGAGGGCTTCCAAACACATCTGTGCTACCGGAGGGTCTGGGGAAGTCAGAATAGGCAAGATATGCCTTATTTGCAAGATGGAAGACATGTTATAGTTCACATTCTTCGGCTCAACCCATGAATTAAGCTACTTTAGCTCTTGCTTAAAAAGACATTAAGAGGGATTTATCCTATTCCACATTGTCTCAATTGGGTTATATGATGTTAGCTCTAGGTACGGGGTCTTATCGCAGTGCTTTATTTCATTTGATTACTCATGCTTATTCCAAAGAATTATTGTTTATAGGATCGGGATCCGTTATTCACTCAATGGAAACTCATGTTGGATATTGTCCAAAAAAAGTTAGAATATGGTGCTTATGGGAGGTTTAACAAAACATGTACCAATTACTAAGTTTTAGGGATTGGCGACGTACCCATTTAGTGACTTTGGCACTGGATGTTCCCCAAACGGCAATTGTCGGATCGGGTGAATTCAATAATAGACGCATGTTTATTAAAAAAACGAAACCCTAGCCCTTTGTGATAAAAAATTCGTATGAATATCAAATCGATTGGAATCAACACCTTAGGGCTTTCTTTTGTTGCTGAAAATGGAACACAACGATATACGGAACACTTACCTTTGTTAAGATCTGGTACGATTTCGATTAATGGTTCAGGATTTTGAAGCCCGAAGGTGTTTATGGCTTGATTATCGATCGGGAGAGCTTGTGAGTTGATTTCTCTTGCACATAAAGATTAGCAGAGCTGGGATGCACGAATGGGTTGATTCAATTTGGTTTTTATACTCATTTAGCTCGAGTTTGATTCACCGATCGGCTACTATAATTTTGGATATGATTACGTATGAAAAATTTTAAATTTTAAACAATGATTTGGGTTTGATGTCGATCCCTAAATGTTTGTAGATGATAAAAGTTTGAATTTTTGCTTTCATTTTATCCATAACAGTCGAGATGAGAGATTGGGTCGTCAATGGAGATCCATGGGTATCCATGAGGTTAGTAGGAGAAGATAGAACTATGGCCTATTGTCAGTTCTAGTACTTCTCCTTTTTCTTTTTAAAATCAGTTTTAAACTAGTCAATTTTAGCCCCTTATTTTCATAGAGGTTTATATACAAACATTTTATAAAATCTTTATAAAATTTTAGTTAAAATAATTTATTTTGATAAAGTTTGTTTAGAAATCTCAAAATACTTTTACAACCATATTGATAATTCATTTTTTTATTTATTATTTTATAAAACTTATTTTATAAATCTCTAAACTTGAAATTGTTATTATTATTGTTGTTATTATTATTCTTATTTTATAAAATTTATTTTAGAACTTTTAGAACCTTAGAATTATTATTATAAATATTATTGTTATAAATTTACTAATAAAAATGTTTTTTTATAATTATCATCCTATATAAACATTTTGAATTTCTCATTAATAATTTTCGAAGTTACTTAAAATATCGAAATGTTACACAAACAGACCAAAATCTAAACGAATGTTATACTAGATTAACTAGTTTGGACTTAGACATGATATTTGAGAGGTTGGTTGTTCAAAATCCTCCCAAAACATTTATGTTGTTTTTAACTGAATTCTAAACCAACTTTATAAAATTCTAAAAAATTCATGTTTAAAAATGTTATGATCGTAAACGTTTAAAACTCTTGATTTACTAAAATAAAGAATATTTACAAACGTAATAAGTGACTTAGTAAAAATAAACTGATTTGACCGAATTAACGTTAAAAATTCTAAATCACCAAAATTTAACCAATTATGCATACGAATCATAATTTGTTTAATCTAACATGAAAACAAACAAAAACACAGAATATTGAAGCTTCAGAGATTGGGACTACTTGTTATCATCTGATATTATTTGTTGTTTAACTTCTAAGGTTATGGTACAAATTATGTTTGTTTAACTCGTAGTATTTTTATTTGTTATGCTCGTTGTATATATTTCATTAAGTTGAACCGTTTGGTTTCGAGCATCCTTTGATTCTGATTTGTTATACATGCGATATAATTATTTAAATTGTATTCGTTATCGCATGTTATATTACACTAACTTATGAAATCAGTGCATTCAACCTATGTTTAGAAATTTGATTATCTGTTAATTGTAAATTGTTTCAACTCCGATATTCAAGCAAGCCTCCGGTAGGTAATTCTGTGACACCCCCTAAAATCCATGTCAGCTTCTATTTTATTAAATGTTTATTTAATTGATTATTTGTGCATGTGGCACTATAATTGGATTAATTTAGTGTGACACGTTGCACGACGGTATGAACACTGACACGCAACAAGATAATTCGAGGAATTATCAAGAAACCACACACATGTGTCAAAACACACGAACGATGGTGAACGTTTAGCACATCGTGTAACAAAACACTCGAAACCTCACTAAACACTCAAACATTGAGCTTGGAAGTTCAAACGAGGCCAAACGATAGTTCGTAAGTGTGAAAACGGCAACGAGGAGATCAAATTCATGAAATTTGGCCTATTGGGCTCTCTGGGACCTGTCGCGGTACGCGAAGGCCCACAAGGACCTTCATGGCGGTACGCGACGAGTTTCGGGAGAATTTGAATCCCGAAATCCATCACGGTACGCAGAGAGCTTCTGGGCTCTCTCCGCGGTACGCAATGGATGTCAAACGGAAAATCCTTATAAAACCAAGATGTAATCATGTTCTAGCCACCCTATTCTCATTTCTGGATTCCCAAACACTCAAACTCGTCTTCTACCTCTATAAACCACCATTGGAGCCTGGAGAAGCCATTGGAAGACCATTTGGAAGCTTAGAACTTAGAGGTTGAAGCTTGGAGTCCACGTAGAAGCTCGAACACCATCGTCTTCTTCTTGTTCTTGACCAAACCGAAAAACCAGGAGGCTCAGGGACTGATTGAGCACCATATCAGTGATTCAAGAAGTATTAGAAGGTAGCCTTATGATCCTTGTAGCTTAAAAACACTCTTACACTCATATGCATGAGTTAGATTACACATGCAAGCACTATAGCACCACATGCACGAATTTCATGTGATTTGAATCTGGTTTTATTGGTTTTTATGTGATTAATGATGATCTAGGATGGTTAAATGATGAAATATGACGATCTATGATGATGTGGGTATGTAGGCTGCTTGATTTGTTCTTGAATGATCAAAATAGTTACATGCATGTATGATCTAAAGCTTTGTAGATGGTTTTGACTATATAAAAATGATTCTTAACAATGTTGAGTGTTTTTGCAAGATTAGATCATGATATTGATGGTTGAAATATGATTATATGACAAACTTGCTATTTTTAGTAACTTTTTAGTTAATTTTGTTATTATGGGATGAAATATGAACATGCATGAGTATATATTTTCTATTAGAATGATATTAGGATGATACGAATGTTTAGAACTTGATTTGAGATTTGATTATTGGCATATTTAGCATAGTTACTATATTTAGTAACTTTTCGGGTCAAAATAATGATAGGTGATGATTTGGACTAAATTGGTATGTTTAGATGATGCTAGATGACATAAAATGATGTTATGTGACACAAAAATGGATTAGAAATGCTTAGGAGGATTATTTGGACTGATTTTGCCATAGTTACTATTTTTAGTAACTTTATGTTACAAATTACCGATTTAGAAACGTTATGAATGGTTTGAGCATGCTAAATGATTTATTATGCTTTCATATGATGATTGCATGCTAAGTTAGATTGTTTCTGATATCGCACATGCTAGATTTAGAAACTTTCCTTTTTAGGAAACTTTTGTATGAAAACGTGACTTATATGATTTCGTATGACAACGTGCTAAGTGATAACATGATCACGTAGGACCTAACGAGCATGCTAGAACTTTAAAAACGATAAGTGTTGTGATAAATGGAAACTTACCATATATAGTAAGTTGTCCATGGACGCGACTTGCGTGTTTTGCACATGACGAGCACTAACATGAATGTTACACGGTTCACAACCGACACACGGTTCACCAAAGGGTCGTTGATTTGACACGGTCAAACTTGGTCAAACACGGTCAATGTGGACCAACATAAGAAAACACAGTCAATGTGGACCGACACGGACAAACATGAATAACCGAAGGTTGTTGAGCACAAACATGAGCCCTAGCACGAACACGAAACACGGTCACATACACGAACTCACGTATGGTATACGATATAGATAGCCGGTGACCGACACGCAGTCTACACGGGAGCTTACGCTTACTCTATTTTTTGATCATTAAGGTGAGTTTACGGCCCCTCTTTACTCTTTACAAACAAATCAAATATGGGGAGAATACTAGTTGAATCGAGTCAAACAATTATGCTATTACAAACATTTACGTGTATGCTGGTTTATTAGACAAACATTAAGTGTTGAACTCGTAACAAGTCCTCACAAAGTCTTACCGTTAATGTACGAACAACGTGGTAGGTTTGAATGGATCAGTTTGGGTGTGACTCCAACCCCACGTGGCACAATCTAGGGGTGTTCAACGGTTCGGTTTTCGGTTAAAACGGTTTATTCGGTTTGGTTTAAACGGTTTTGAAATTTTTTTAAGACAAACTGTAAACTTGTAGGATCAGATGTTCTCAATTGATATGATAGTAGAGTATAGCAGCGGAATTCAACACAGAATTAGCATAATCATAGTAAGAACAATTTCAATCAAACAGTAACGCAAGTTTGTTATAGAGAGAGAAAGTTTTCTGTAAAAGGAATATCTCATTCAATTTACTAACTTCGTTATCATTACAAACATGTCAACTGCCCATATATAGAGTCAGTGACGTCTGATGATGTCACATGATGTTGACACCTAACAGACAAAACAAAACAACTGAAAATAACTAAACTACTGAGAATGTCTTCAACATCTGAAGACAAACTCTTACAACTACTGAAGAACAAAACTACTGAAATAAAAATACTAAAACATCTGATGAGTAAACTACTCATCAGACTTTTACAAACAATAAAAGAAAACTACTGAAGACTAACTACACACTACAACATCTGATGACTTACACTTCAGCTGTTGTACATTTCTTCAGATCTTGTGTCTTCTGCACATTGAATATCAGCCTTTGTGTTCTTCTTCAGTTGTTATAGAGCTGTGAGACTTAGAGATTTTTCTGATCAGGCTCATTGGTTCTTTTAGTCCAACAAACTCCCCCTGAACCAATGCAGCCAAAAACCTCTAACTTATTTAAGGTCTCACTTATTTATTCCCAGGCAGAAAGATATGTCTTTTTCTTTGAGATCAGTATCAAAATAACCAGTTAAAGTATAAGCCTGATAATCAACAGCTTCCAAAAATTCTAACTATCAAAATATGAGAGGGAACTCCATTGGGGAAATGGACTATGAGCATTAACCCCTCTCATTGAAGCTATTGATTATATACTAACCTGAAAGACTCCCTGACATAAGCCTCAAGTAATAACATCTTTTCTTGTGGAGTCAGTCTTTCAGGTTCACCTTCAAAGAAAGATTCAGACCCATAAAATTCAGACAAGTATCTGGCCGTTGTTCCATCCTTCAGCTCTACTCTGGTAATTTCCCTGTAAACAAACTCATCAGGGTGCTTTCCTTCCAAAAACAAATAAAGCTCTTCTTGTTGAACATGTTCAAGCTTCCTATAAACCAGTCCCTTCTTTATCATTTTGTTCTCTAAGAAGTTTGGAGCTTTTGCACCAGAGTTATATACACTCTTGAAATCACTAATTATTTCCCAAGTACTGAGCACTGACCCCAGCATAATTTCAGCACTTAACACCCTTTTGATCCTACTGGCATAAGCTGCTGGGGGCTCTCTCTTGTGAATCCTATGAATGACCCTTGGGTCAGGCCACATCCTAATCAATTCATTCATATATTTAAATGTGCATCTCAGAGCATGCAACCTTTGAGCTTCTTTCTTCATTGCAGTGATGGTTGATGTCTGAGGATAATCTTTGTCAACCAACTTTAAGAACTGCTCATCATGTTTCCTTTGGTTCTCTTCTTCTTCAAGTTTTACTTTAACTGCCAACATCCTAGCCTCTGGTGTGATTGTTGGCTGTTGACCAAAGACCAATGGCTTCTCAGGCACATAGTTGGCAGGAAGAGACACCTTCTTCTTTTGAACTGTCAGATCTACCCCAGTTGTTGATGGTGCAGGCTTTTGAACTTTTGGCTTAATAACTGTAGAGATAGGCATTCTGTCCTCTTCATCTGAACCTTCTTCTTCTTGAATTCTGAGCTGCCTTCTCTTCTTTGGAGGAGCCCTTACCTCAACAACCTGAGTCTGAACCTCTGGATTTTGTACCCCGTCTAGTTCAGTATCTTGTGCATCAAAGGTTGTGGCTTGTACTTGAACATCAGAGGTTGTAGCCAGTTTCTGTACATCAGAGGTTGTCACTTCCACTGGTTCAGCACTTGCTTCAATTTCTTTATCAACCCTTTCCTGCTCAACTTCCATATCAGCTCTGTTTATAACCTCAACAGGTTTGTTCTTCTTCTGTCTCTTATAAGTTACTTGAATAGCAGGAGACCTTTCAGATGCCACCTCTTCAGACCTTGGCCTTTTGGAAGCTGAAGTTGTGACTGATTCAGTTCCTAACTCCCCCTTTTTGGCTGCAGGGGAAGAAGGAGTATGTAGAGTGGAAAGTCTAGCAGTCACAGCCTCATCAACCATTTGTTGAATTTGAGTTTGGGTAGGTAACCTCTCATCAAGGGCTTGAACAATAATTGTTTTCAGTAATGGAGTGATGAGAGGGAGGATATGTAGAAAGGCAGCAGCTAATGCCTCTGGGGGGCTAGAACCCAAAGGATTAGTGCCTGAAGCAGTGGCTGGTGGCTTGTCAAATTGGATATTAGTGGTTGAAGTGTTTGGGTGACCTTCAGAATGAGAAGGTGCCATCTGTGGGTTAAGTGGGGAAGATGGACTTTTGTCCTTGGACATTTTGGTGAGTAGCTCATTGTGTCACAACCCCAAATTTCAACTAACGGAATCATACCGTTTGGGAACGTGACAAACCAGGATCTCAGATCATTAGACATAACGAAGACCTCTATATGAATTTCAACACATATGTTGGTCTAAAACTGTAGCATCAAAGTTTCAATGTTTGCGGAAGCGTTTTAAAAACCAATAACAATACGTAACGGTTTGAAAATGTAAAGTACAAATCCAATAACATTCAATGTCTTAATTGATCAAATCTAAAACACTTGAACTGAAATGTATGCATGAGACTCAACATCCTAGTCCCTGCTTGTCCTTGCTTGTATCTTAGTGTCCTGAGAAAACATGTAAATCAAGTCAACACAATGGTTGGTGCATACACAGGTTTAAGTATTCACAATGTTCAAAACAGCAGTTTGAATATCAAGTTTGTAGATAACATAATCACACATGCACAGTCATGATAGCTAGTCATATAAACTATTTACACAAGTGGTCGACACCGAAGCTGACGAGTTGCCATGCTATAGCATGTTTTTGCCTTAACACTATTGTCTAGCACGAACAATAGCAATGTGTGTGTTTGGTCAGTCAAACACCTGCGTAGATCCCATCTACCAAGTGAGGTTTGTCAAACCCAATAGATCTATCTTCAACTACCACGCTTTGCACTCCGGCAAATTAAACGGTTCGAAAGAGAAGGCTTTGTAATGCTATGTTTGCACTTATTGTAAACAGCTAACTCATGCAAGTGATATGTATCTAAAAGCGTTTATTGCACATGTTTTCTCCCCCAAAACAGTTAAAATAAGAAAGGGGCCGTGTACGCACCTTTGATTGTTGCAGAATGATCAAACACACCTAAACCCACGTAGAAAGTCTTCCTACAAAGAACCTGTGTTTTAACAACAACCTAGTGTTATTCGGAATGTCGTGTTATGCGTGAAATCACATACGTGTCAACACACGTATGTTAGTGTGTTAGGAATACGCATACGTATGTACTCATGCCTTTGAAATCGTTTAAATAAAACCATGCAGTCATTTATGATTTTATTTAATCAACGTAATTATACGCGATTTCGTTTTCGAGTTAAAATATGAATTTTATTATCATAATACGTTCGTATTCTCATTACGGTTCTAACGCAACTTGAACGGTTTAAATCGGAGTTTAAACGAAGAAGTTATGATTTAAAATTCAAAATTTGTTTTAAAACCAAAAATTGTTGAGAGCCGGGCTCGAACCCGCGACCCTTCACCCGTATCACACTCACCCTACCAACTCAACTGCTTCGATTTTTGTTAACCATGTTCTGATTCAATTGTTTTAATCAAAACTGATCGGTTTCCCCATTGTCTTACCATAGCCGAAGCAAACCCATCCCAATTGACCCACGACTCATCCGAATTCGATTCTTAAACCTTAGGGTTTTCATTAGCACAACAATTTCGAAGGTTTCTGTAACATTTAATCTGATTATTAACCTAGTTTGATTCAAAAGCCCCCAATTCGTTTTGATTAAGAATCCTAACAATCGAATTCATGCAATTCGTTATTGTTAGTTGTAATTAGCATAGGAATTTCCTTCATCGAGACTTTCTGAAACTATTAGTAACAAATAATTTCATCTTTGAATTCATTCTCGATCCAAACCCCAAAACGTTTTTATATAAGAACCCTAAAATTTAAAATCATTTAATTCGTTGTTCTTATATAAAATTAACATAGGTTTAATGATAATCGGCCCATTCTGACACTGTTGATGTAACTTAATTTAGTTATGTAACTCGTTTAGATAAAATCCCCCAATTCGTTTCATAGGATGAACCCTAGGATCGAATCTTCATCAAATCGATGTTTTTACACCAAATTAGTATAAGGGTTTGCTTAATCGGCATCTTTAGGTAGTTTAGGAACTAAAACTTACTCGAATTAATATCAAATTGAAGGAGATCGACTAGTAGGTTGATGTTCGGCTAATCTTCAATCGAATTCCTTGAACCACGGCTTCTTGCTTCGAATTTCTGGATGCAAAAGACCCTGAGGGTGCCGATTGAAGTATTCAGATGTTTAATTTTGAGAAATTCCATTGAATTGTGTAAGTTTTGTAGTTAAATATGACGGTTTCATCAAAAGGAGGTGTAATTAGTTTTAATTTGACAATTAATGTCCGAATAATTGATGTTAGCCGTTAATCTCATCATGATGTATTTATTGCATGTTTAATTCAATTATAATGGATTGCTATGATGGAATTCGAATTTTTGTCTATACATTTGACGAATTTTGACTTATAAAAGTCAAATTTGAACAATTTACTTATTTGTAACCTTAATTCTCATAATTTAAATGTTTATAAAGTTGTTTTGTTTAAGTTTAATCCTTCTGATTTGATTTCGAATAATTTCGTGTCGTTTATGCTAGTTTTTGAATAACGGAGTTAATCCGGAATACCGATTGTCACTCATTGGGCCAATTGAAATGTTATTGGGCTAAGTTAACCCAATTGGGCCTCCTAAATACTATTGGGCCTACCTGGGCTTACCTTGACCTTATTGGGCCTTCCTAGACTTCATTGGGCCTACACTGGCCTTATTGGGCCTAGATTGATCTCATTGGGCCTACACTGGCCTTATTGGGCCTGTGATCTCACTATTTTCAGTTCGCTAAGTTAACTCAAAAAGTCGGATTGTCACATCATCCCCTTGTTGAAGGAATTTTCGTCCCGAAAATTAGTAAATGATAGGAGTAGTTAGGAAACTACTTACGAGTTTAAATTATACGTGTTAGTGTGGTTTGATCATTCTGTGTGCTTGTGTGTACTCACACACAAAGTCTAATGCTTGCAACATCACAATTCAATGTGATCGTTCAATGTAACTGTTTGCGTGTACACTAGTTAGTTCACCTAACTGTGACTGTTTGTGTTTGATCATACTGTGCTGTGTAACCTCACACATAGTGAGTGTCCGTAACTGTTTGTACTATGCAACCCCGCACATAGTAAAATGTATGTAACTAATCATGCATGTACTACCATAACATGTAGCACATAAAATGTATAATTTGTAATGTAGCACAAATAAACGTATTGTAATGTAGCACAAATGTTTGTAACAAAACCAATTGAACAAAGTGTTTGTATACTGTACTATGTAATCTCACACATAGCAAATGTTTGAATGTAATCAACACAATAGAAACTTCCAAAATTCATGCGTACCTGTAAATTCACGAGTACATGGGCCCCTGTATTCGTCAATTTACCTTACACAATTATTTTGGTTCCTTCTATATGTAACTCCACTCTTGTTTAACCGATCATGATTGTACCGCCATGAAATTTAGTACATCACATGTAATGTTTGAAATGTAATACATTGTTTGAAATCAATCATGTATGTACTACTATGAAATGCTTGTGTTTGCATTCTGCAAGTTGTTTATACTAAAATCAATAGTATAAGGTGTTTTGTGCCTACAGTTAGAGTGTGAAATATCACATCATCCCCTTGTTGAAGGAAATTTCGTCCCGAAATTTAACGTGAATTCTTAATGTTTGTTGTCGTTTTGAATAAGTGGGGATACTTTTTCATCATTTGGTCTTCCCTTTCTCATGTGAATTCAGGACCACGTCTTGAATTCCACCGAACTTTGACTATCGAAATTTTGCTTTGTTTGAGTTGTTTGACCTCTCGTCCATGATTACGACTGGTTCCTCAACGAATCGTAACTGTTCGTCCACTTGCATTTCTTCAAGTGGTACTACCAATGTCTCATCAGAAAGACGTTTCTTCAAATTCGAAACATGAAATACATCATGAACTCCATTGAGTTTATTAGATAATTGAGTTGATACGCTACCGGACCAATCCTTTTTAGGATCTCAATAGGTCCTATGTATTGTGTCATCTCCAAGATGACACTTTTAGAAGAATCATGTCTCATACTTGAAATTTCAACAATTTGTGGCGTTTGTCAGCGTAACTCTTTTGTCAATCCCGAGCCGCCGCCATACGGTTCCGGATTTGTAAGAGAATCCCACCAACAGTATGTGGTTTTTCCAGTTATCATTAAAGTCAATTACACAAGCTCGTAACATATCCTTGAGCGTTTGAATCGTACGTGCACCTTGACCGTCGGTCTGTGGATGATAGGCGGTACTCATATCCGAGCGAGTCCCCAAGGACTTATGAAGAGATTTCCAAAAGTTGGAAGTAAATCGGGCATCCCGATCTGGTATGGTAGAGATTGGCACGCCATGCCGTGCTACCACTTCCTTGATGTATATGCGAGTCAGTTTCTCCATCTTATCAGTTTCCTTGATTACTAAGAAATGTGCAGATTTCGTTAATCGATTGACAATTACCCCTATCATATGACAACCACTCGATATACGGGGTAACTTAGTAATGAAGTCCATCGAAATCTGTTCCCATTTCCACTTTGGTATTTCTGGTTGTTGCAGTAAACCAGATGGCTTCTGGTATTCAACTTTGACTTTCGAACAAGTCAAACATTTGCTAACGTACTTAACAATATCAGCTTTCATGTGAGGCCACCAGTACAGTGCCTTCAAATCATGATACCTCTTGTCTGATCCCGGATGGACTGAATATCTAGACTTGTGTTCTTCATCCATCACGAGTTCCCTTAAACCACCATGCGAAGGTATCCATAGTCGATTAATGAAATAACGAATTCCATCAGGCTTTTCATCCAGTTGTTCTTCCATTCCTCATAAGGATTCCTGTACCAAGTTATCCTTTTCTAAGGCTTTAAGCTTAGTACTGCGTACCTTGTCAGGTAAGTCGGTATGTATTGTCATCATAAGTGCGCGAACCCGTCTTGTGGAAGTATCCTTTCTGCTTAAAGCATCAGCTACCACATTAGCCTTTCCCGGGTGATACTTAATCGCACACTCATAATCGTTCAACAACTCAACCCATCGTCTTTGCCTCATATTAAGCTCTTTCTGATCAAAGATATGTTGCAAACTCTTATGATCAGTATAAATAGTACACTTAGTTCCATACAAGTAATGCCTCTAAATCTTCAGAGCAAAAACCACTGCTCCTAACTCCAATTCATGAGTAGTGTAATTCTTTTCGTGTGTTCGTAGTTGTCTGGAAGTATAAGCGATCACTTTATCACGTTGCATCAACACACATCCCAAACCTTGTGTAGATGCATCACAATACACCACAAAGTCTTCCGTCCCTTCCGGTAAGGACAGAATCGGTGCGCTGCAAAGTTTCTGTTTCAATATCTGGAACGCAGTTTCCTGTTTATCCGTCCAGTTATAATTTGTTCCTTTGTGCGTAAGAGCTGTAAGTGATTGAGCGATCTTTGAGAAACCTTTAATGAATCGTCGATAATAACCCGCCACACCAAGAAACTGTCGTACCTCGGTAGGGGTCTTTGGTACTTCCCAATTCTTAATCGCTTCAATCTTCGCTGGATCAACATGTATGCCCTTTTTCATTAACTATATGCCCCAAGAACTGTACTTCTCGTATTCAGAGATCACATTTCGAGAACTCAGCGTACAGTTGTTCTTGTTTCAATAACTCTAGTAGCAATCGGAGATGTTCAGCGTGTTCTTCTTCGGTCTGAGAATAGATGAGAATGTCATTAACGAAAACAATGACAAACTTATCAAGATAAGGTTTACAAACACGATTCATGAGATCCATGAATACAGCTGGAGCGTTTGTCAACCCAAATGGTTTGACCAAGAACCCATAATGGCCATAGCGCGTCCTGAATGCTGTCTTCGGGATATCCTCCTTCTGGACTCTTAATTGATGATAACCAGACCTGAGAATCAATCTTCGAGTAGTAACTCGAACCTTGCAACTGATCGAACAGATCATCAATCCTGGGTAATGGATACCGGTTCTTGATAGTAACCTTATTCAATTCCCGGTAATCGATACACATACGGAAAGTTCCGTCCTTCTTCTTTACAAATAAAACTGGAGCTCCCCACAGTGAAAAACTAGGTTGTATAAAGCCCTTATCCAACAACTCTTGCAGTTGTGTAGATAATTCTTGCATCTCAGCTGGTGCACGTCGATAAGGCGTCCTAGCTATCGGTGTTGCGTCTGGTGTAAGGTCGATTCGAAATTCCACCTATCTGATAGGCGGTAATCCCGGTAGGTCTTCTGGAAATACTTCAGGGAATTCTCAAACTACTGGGATGTCTTCTATATTCTTCTCAACTACCGGCTTCTCAGTTATAAGTGCTATAACTGCCGTATGACCTTTACGCAGACATTTGTGTGCTTTCATACAAGCTATGAGATGCAGTGGCGTACTGCTCTTCTCACCTTGTACATACAGTGTCTCTCAATGTGAAGGCGGTATACTAACGATCTTTTGATGGCATACTATTTCAGCCTGTGTTTGAACAACCAGTCCATGTCAATGACTACGTCAAAACTGCCTAAAGCGGTAAGCATAAAATCAATGTCATGTGTTTGACCCATCAAGTCAAGAACACATCCTTTAGGAATATGGTTTACAACAACTAACTTATCATTAGCTAGTTCTATAGTGTATGGGTTTTCTAAAGCAGTAGGACTAATACTTAACAATTCACAAGATTTGCTAGATACAAAACCCCGATCTGCACCGGTGTCAAATAGCATAGAGGCAGAGTGATAATTCAAGAGAAACGTACCCGTAACGACGTTGGGATCTTCCCGCGCCTGACGTCCTTCAATCACAAAAGCTCGGTTCTAGAAACATTTGTGTTGTTGTTGTTGTTTCCATTTGTAATCATGTCATTAGCCCTTCTTTTCTTGAGTTGTGGGCACTCCTTCTTGAAATGTCCTGATAAGCCACACTCAAAACATCCTTTCTGTGTGTTGTTCTGGTTGAGTGAGCTTGCCTGCAGCTTCCCTCGACAGTCTTTTGCTACGTGCCCTATCCTTCTGCATCGCTGACATCTGTATTTGTCACATTGTTTCCCAAAGTGATGGAACCCACATTTGTTGTACTTTGGGTATTTACCATTATACCCTCCCGATGACTGTTGGTTATTGTTTGGATTATGATAAGTCTTGTTGGATTCCTGTTTGCGATTCTGTTGGAATGACTGTTGAGTGAAATTCTTAGAATTAATGACATCCCATTTTCTTTTGTGGTCACCTGCCTTAGCTGTTACTGTTCGTTTGGGTAATGTTCCCCGTTGTATCACTTGATCAGTCAGTTGGTGTGCCAGTTGAACGGTTTGCTGTATGGTAATAGGATTTGTAGATATGATCAATCTTCGAACTTGAGATACTAGCCCTCCAATGTATCTCCTGATCCACTTGCTAGGTGGGGTTGCCCTGTGTGGTAAGAGTTTTGCTAATTGCTGGAATCGAGTAGTGTATTCCTCAATATTGGAACCTTTCATCTTGAGCTGCCCGTATTCATCCTCGAGTCTTTGCATTTCATTACTATGACAATACTCCTCCTGCAACAGGATTTTGAATCCGTTCCAAGTAAGAGCATTGACTGTATTCAAGCCGAGTGTCTGTACGATAGAGTTCCACCATGTCAAGGCTGAACCTTCCAAAGTACCAATAGCGTATCTGACCTTGTTTTCTTCCGGACAATTGCACCTCTCAAACACCAATTCTAACTGTTCAATCCATCGAAGAAGTCCAATGGCTCCTTCCGATCCTTTGAAATTACATGGTTTACAGTTCAAGAATGTCTTGAACGTGCACATTTGTGAGTTTACCAGTTCCCCCGTTGGATCATGTGATCCTATTTGGTGTGTTTGCGTATAGTTTGCAATTGTCTCGTGATTCGAGTGTTAATAAGTGCCTCAAGTTCCGTTGCGTTCATGTTAATGTTCTCTCCAACCATGATCTTCCTATTTACAAATATACATAATGAGACTACACCCATCGCATAATCATCACTCATGCACAAAGTAAATGTAACACACCATCATTGTCATTAAGATAACAATTCTTAATCATTTATGATAAACTAGTGCTTACAATTGTTTGTCAAAGAGATGTAAAACAACTAAACACTAAATCTACTTTTATGAGTACAACCCACTCATATAAGTTTGTTAAATAGAAAGTAAATGAAATAACTAGATTCCATCGTTCAGTTGATCAACGGTTGATGATGAGTCTTCCAGTTCTGCTGGACCAGTCACTGCACCATGCTGGTAACGCATATGCCCAGTGATGAGGGTCATGGCCTCCCCAGCTAAATCTCTCACTATATTGGCTTCAATCGCCGCTGCACCAGCCCGTGCATTGGCTTCCTCAGCCCTTGCCTCAGCTACAGCTACACGTAACTCAGTAGTTTCTAGTCGTGCAGTGAGTTCGAGGATCGTCCCTCGCATCATCCAGATCGTTTCCACCAAATTTTCCTGTTCCTCATTAGTCCTAACCAACTCCTCAGTGAGGTTATCCCACATTTGTGTCAGCCAGTTGTTATTTTCTAGCAATTCTGTGATCATCCCAGCTACTTCCCGCATGTTGCGGATTTCACGCTCCATGCGTGCAACAAAAGCAGCAAATGCCTGTTCCAATGGATATCCAAGAGTAGGTAACGTCCAAAGACTATTAGCAGTGTTGGCAGTTGGTGGTGGTGGCACTCGTTCTTCCCATACCCAGCTGCGTATGAGATCAGGAAACCATTGCCAATATTGGTTGTTCCCCCTTTGAACATATGTTTGGATTGTATCATCCAATGGTTCGGTCCTCCTTGTCATGATGTCTGACAATGCTGCTACTTGTTCCTTAGTGTGAGTAGGTGTAGATGATGATGCCATGTCTGTTACAAAAGACCATATGTAAGTGCTATACAAACTACCGTGTAAGCAAGTGTCTAATGTCTTACAGTTATAGTCTAAGTCTACAAAATGCAAACCTAGTTCGCTATAACCAATGTCTCTGATACCAATCTGTCACAACCCCAAATTTCAACTAACGGAATCATACCGTTTGGGAACGTGACAAACCAGGATCTCAGATCATTAGACATAACGAAGACCTCTATATGAATTTCAACACATATGTTGGTCTAAAACTGTAGCATCAAAGTTTCAATGTTTGCGGAAGCGTTTTAAAAACCAATAACAATACGTAACGGTTTGAAAATGTAAAGTACAAATCCAATAACATTCAATGTCTTAATTGATCAAATCTAAAACACTTGAACTGAAATGTATGCATGAGACTCAACATCCTAGTCCCTGCTTGTCCTTGCTTGTATCTTAGTGTCCTGAGAAAACATGTAAATCAAGTCAACACAATGGTTGGTGCATACACAGGTTTAAGTATTCACAATGTTCAAAACAGCAGTTTGAATATCAAGTTTGTAGATAACATAATCACACATGCACAGTCATGATAGCTAGTCATATAAACTATTTACACAAGTGGTCGACACCGAAGCTGACGAGTTGCCATGCTATAGCATGTTTTTGCCTTAACACTATTGTCTAGCACGAACAATAGCAATGTGTGTGTTTGGTCAGTCAAACACCTGCGTAGATCCCATCTACCAAGTGAGGTTTGTCAAACCCAATAGATCTATCTTCAACTACCACGCTTTGCACTCCGGCAAATTAAACGGTTCGAAAGAGAAGGCTTTGTAATGCTATGTTTGCACTTATTGTAAACAGCTAACTCATGCAAGTGATATGTATCTAAAAGCGTTTATTGCACATGTTTTCTCCCCCAAAACAGTTAAAATAAGAAAGGGGCCGTGTACGCACCTTTGATTGTTGCAGAATGATCAAACACACCTAAACCCACGTAGAAAGTCTTCCTACAAAGAACCTGTGTTTTAACAACAACCTAGTGTTATTCGGAATGTCGTGTTATGCGTGAAATCACATACGTGTCAACACACGTATGTTAGTGTGTTAGGAATACGCATACGTATGTACTCATGCCTTTGAAATCGTTTAAATAAAACCATGCAGTCATTTATGATTTTATTTAATCAACGTAATTATACGCGATTTCGTTTTCGAGTTAAAATATGAATTTTATTATCATAATACGTTCGTATTCTCATTACGGTTCTAACGCAACTTGAACGGTTTAAATCGGAGTTTAAACGAAGAAGTTATGATTTAAAATTCAAAATTTGTTTTAAAACCAAAAATTGTTGAGAGCCGGGCTCGAACCCGCGACCCTTCACCCGTATCACACTCACCCTACCAACTCAACTGCTTCGATTTTGTTAACCATGTTCTGATTCAATTGTTTTAATCAAAACTGATCGGTTTCCCCATTGTCTTACCATAGCCGAAGCAAACCCATCCCAATTGACCCACGACTCATCCGAATTCGATTCTTAAACCTTAGGGTTTTCATTAGCACAACAATTTCGAAGGTTTCTGTAACATTTAATCTGATTATTAACCTAGTTTGATTCAAAAGCCCCCAATTCGTTTTGATTAAGAATCCTAACAATCGAATTCATGCAATTCGTTATTGTTAGTTGTAATTAGCATAGGAATTTCCTTCATCGAGACTTTCTGAAACTATTAGTAACAAATAATTTCATCTTTGAATTCATTCTCGATCCAAACCCCAAAACGTTTTTATATAAGAACCCTAAAATTTAAAATCATTTAATTCGTTGTTCTTATATAAAATTAACATAGGTTTAATGATAATCGGCCCATTCTGACACTGTTGATGTAACTTAATTTAGTTATGTAACTCGTTTAGATAAAATCCCCCAATTCGTTTCATAGGATGAACCCTAGGATCGAATCTTCATCAAATCGATGTTTTTACACCAAATTAGTATAAGGGTTTGCTTAATCGGCATCTTTAGGTAGTTTAGGAACTAAAACTTACTCGAATTAATATCAAATTGAAGGAGATCGACTAGTAGGTTGATGTTCGGCTAATCTTCAATCGAATTCCTTGAACCACGGCTTCTTGCTTCGAATTTCTGGATGCAAAAGACCCTGAGGGTGCCGATTGAAGTATTCAGATGTTTAATTTTGAGAAATTCCATTGAATTGTGTAAGTTTTGTAGTTAAATATGACGGTTTCATCAAAAGGAGGTGTAATTAGTTTTAATTTGACAATTAATGTCCGAATAATTGATGTTAGCCGTTAATCTCATCATGATGTATTTATTGCATGTTTAATTCAATTATAATGGATTGCTATGATGGAATTCGAATTTTTGTCTATACATTTGACGAATTTTGACTTATAAAAGTCAAATTTGAACAATTTACTTATTTGTAACCTTAATTCTCATAATTTAAATGTTTATAAAGTTGTTTTGTTTAAGTTTAATCCTTCTGATTTGATTTCGAATAATTTCGTGTCGTTTATGCTAGTTTTTGAATAACGGAGTTAATCCGGAATACCGATTGTCACTCATTGGGCCAATTGAAATGTTATTGGGCTAAGTTAACCCAATTGGGCCTCCTAAATACTATTGGGCCTACCTGGGCTTACCTTGACCTTATTGGGCCTTCCTAGACTTCATTGGGCCTACACTGGCCTTATTGGGCCTAGATTGATCTCATTGGGCCTACACTGGCCTTATTGGGCCTGTGATCTCACTATTTTCAGTTCGCTAAGTTAACTCAAAAAGTCGGATTGTCACATCATCCCCTTGTTGAAGGAATTTTCGTCCCGAAAATTAGTAAATGATAGGAGTAGTTAGGAAACTACTTACGAGTTTAAATTATACGTGTTAGTGTGGTTTGATCATTCTGTGTGCTTGTGTGTACTCACACACAAAGTCTAATGCTTGCAACATCACAATTCAATGTGATCGTTCAATGTAACTGTTTGCGTGTACACTAGTTAGTTCACCTAACTGTGACTGTTTGTGTTTGATCATACTGTGCTGTGTAACCTCACACATAGTGAGTGTCCGTAACTGTTTGTACTATGCAACCCCGCACATAGTAAAATGTATGTAACTAATCATGCATGTACTACCATAACATGTAGCACATAAAATGTATAATTTGTAATGTAGCACAAATAAACGTATTGTAATGTAGCACAAATGTTTGTAACAAAACCAATTGAACAAAGTGTTTGTATACTGTACTATGTAATCTCACACATAGCAAATGTTTGAATGTAATCAACACAATAGAAACTTCCAAAATTCATGCGTACCTGTAAATTCACGAGTACATGGGCCCCTGTATTCGTCAATTTACCTTACACAATTATTTTGGTTCCTTCTATATGTAACTCCACTCTTGTTTAACCGATCATGATTGTACCGCCATGAAATTTAGTACATCACATGTAATGTTTGAAATGTAATACATTGTTTGAAATCAATCATGTATGTACTACTATGAAATGCTTGTGTTTGCATTCTGCAAGTTGTTTATACTAAAATCAATAGTATAAGGTGTTTTGTGCCTACAGTTAGAGTGTGAAATATCACATCATCCCCTTGTTGAAGGAAATTTCGTCCCGAAATTTAACGTGAATTCTTAATGTTTGTTGTCGTTTTGAATAAGTGGGGATACTTTTTCATCATTTGGTCTTCCCTTTCTCATGTGAATTCAGGACCACGTCTTGAATTCCACCGAACTTTGACTATCGAAATTTTGCTTTGTTTGAGTTGTTTGACCTCTCGTCCATGATTACGACTGGTTCCTCAACGAATCGTAACTGTTCGTCCACTTGCATTTCTTCAAGTGGTACTACCAATGTCTCATCAGAAAGACGTTTCTTCAAATTCGAAACATGAAATACATCATGAACTCCATTGAGTTTATTAGATAATTGAGTTGATACGCTACCGGACCAATCCTTTTTAGGATCTCAACAGGTCCTATGTATTGTGTCATCTCCAAGATGACACTTTTAGAAGAATCATGTCTCATACTTGAAATTTCAACAATTTGTGGCGTTTGTCAGCGTAACTCTTTTGTCAATCCCGAGCCGCCGCCATACGGTTCCGGATTTGTAAGAGAATCCCACCAACAGTATGTGGTTTTTCCAGTTATCATTAAAGTCAATTACACAAGCTCGTAACATATCCTTGAGCGTTTGAATCGTACGTGCACCTTGACCGTCGGTCTGTGGATGATAGGCGGTACTCATATCCGAGCGAGTCCCCAAGGACTTATGAAGAGATTTCCAAAAGTTGGAAGTAAATCGGGCATCCCGATCTGGTATGGTAGAGATTGGCACGCCATGCCGTGCTACCACTTCCTTGATGTATATGCGAGTCAGTTTCTCCATCTTATCAGTTTCCTTGATTACTAAGAAATGTGCAGATTTCGTTAATCGATTGACAATTACCCCTATCATATGACAACCACTCGATATACGGGGTAACTTAGTAATGAAGTCCATCGAAATCTGTTCCCATTTCCACTTTGGTATTTCTGGTTGTTGCAGTAAACCAGATGGCTTCTGGTATTCAACTTTGACTTTCGAACAAGTCAAACATTTGCTAACGTACTTAACAATATCAGCTTTCATGTGAGGCCACCAGTACAGTGCCTTCAAATCATGATACCTCTTGTCTGATCCCGGATGGACTGAATATCTAGACTTGTGTTCTTCATCCATCACGAGTTCCCTTAAACCACCATGCGAAGGTATCCATAGTCGATTAATGAAATAACGAATTCCATCAGGCTTTTCATCCAGTTGTTCTTCCATTCCTCATAAGGATTCCTGTACCAAGTTATCCTTTTCTAAGGCTTTAAGCTTAGTACTGCGTACCTTGTCAGGTAAGTCGGTATGTATTGTCATCATAAGTGCGCGAACCCGTCTTGTGGAAGTATCCTTTCTGCTTAAAGCATCAGCTACCACATTAGCCTTTCCCGGGTGATACTTAATCGCACACTCATAATCGTTCAACAACTCAACCCATCGTCTTTGCCTCATATTAAGCTCTTTCTGATCAAAGATATGTTGCAAACTCTTATGATCAGTATAAATAGTACACTTAGTTCCATACAAGTAATGCCTCTAAATCTTCAGAGCAAAAACCACTGCTCCTAACTCCAATTCATGAGTAGTGTAATTCTTTTCGTGTGTTCGTAGTTGTCTGGAAGTATAAGCGATCACTTTATCACGTTGCATCAACACACATCCCAAACCTTGTGTAGATGCATCACAATACACCACAAAGTCTTCCGTCCCTTCCGGTAAGGACAGAATCGGTGCGCTGCAAAGTTTCTGTTTCAATATCTGGAACGCAGTTTCCTGTTTATCCGTCCAGTTATAATTTGTTCCTTTGTGCGTAAGAGCTGTAAGTGATTGAGCGATCTTTGAGAAACCTTTAATGAATCGTCGATAATAACCCGCCACACCAAGAAACTGTCGTACCTCGGTAGGGGTCTTTGGTACTTCCCAATTCTTAATCGCTTCAATCTTCGCTGGATCAACATGTATGCCCTTTTTCATTAACTATATGCCCCAAGAACTGTACTTCTCGTATTCAGAGATCACATTTCGAGAACTCAGCGTACAGTTGTTCTTGTTTCAATAACTCTAGTAGCAATCGGAGATGTTCAGCGTGTTCTTCTTCGGTCTGAGAATAGATGAGAATGTCATTAACGAAAACAATGACAAACTTATCAAGATAAGGTTTACAAACACGATTCATGAGATCCATGAATACAGCTGGAGCGTTTGTCAACCCAAATGGTTTGACCAAGAACCCATAATGGCCATAGCGCGTCCTGAATGCTGTCTTCGGGATATCCTCCTTCTGGACTCTTAATTGATGATAACCAGACCTGAGAATCAATCTTCGAGTAGTAACTCGAACCTTGCAACTGATCGAACAGATCATCAATCCTGGGTAATGGATACCGGTTCTTGATAGTAACCTTATTCAATTCCCGGTAATCGATACACATACGGAAAGTTCCGTCCTTCTTCTTTACAAATAAAACTGGAGCTCCCCACAGTGAAAAACTAGGTTGTATAAAGCCCTTATCCAACAACTCTTGCAGTTGTGTAGATAATTCTTGCATCTCAGCTGGTGCACGTCGATAAGGCGTCCTAGCTATCGGTGTTGCGTCTGGTGTAAGGTCGATTCGAAATTCCACCTATCTGATAGGCGGTAATCCCGGTAGGTCTTCTGGAAATACTTCAGGGAATTCTCAAACTACTGGGATGTCTTCTATATTCTTCTCAACTACCGGCTTCTCAGTTATAAGTGCTATAACTGCCGTATGACCTTTACGCAGACATTTGTGTGCTTTCATACAAGCTATGAGATGCAGTGGCGTACTGCTCTTCTCACCTTGTACATACAGTGTCTCTCAATGTGAAGGCGGTATACTAACGATCTTTTGATGGCATACTATTTCAGCCTGTGTTTGAACAACCAGTCCATGTCAATGACTACGTCAAAACTGCCTAAAGCGGTAAGCATAAAATCAATGTCATGTGTTTGACCCATCAAGTCAAGAACACATCCTTTAGGAATATGGTTTACAACAACTAACTTATCATTAGCTAGTTCTATAGTGTATGGGTTTTCTAAAGCAGTAGGACTAATACTTAACAATTCACAAGATTTGCTAGATACAAAACCCCGATCTGCACCGGTGTCAAATAGCATAGAGGCAGAGTGATAATTCAAGAGAAACGTACCCGTAACGACGTTGGGATCTTCCCGCGCCTGACGTCCTTCAATCACAAAAGCTCGGTTCTAGAAACATTTGTGTTGTTGTTGTTGTTTCCATTTGTAATCATGTCATTAGCCCTTCTTTTCTTGAGTTGTGGGCACTCCTTCTTGAAATGTCCTGATAAGCCACACTCAAAACATCCTTTCTGTGTGTTGTTCTGGTTGAGTGAGCTTGCCTGCAGCTTCCCTCGACAGTCTTTTGCTACGTGCCCTATCCTTCTGCATCGCTGACATCTGTATTTGTCACATTGTTTCCCAAAGTGATGGAACCCACATTTGTTGCACTTTGGGTATTTACCATTATACCCTCCCGATGACTGTTGGTTATTGTTTGGATTATGATAAGTCTTGTTGGATTCCTGTTTGCGATTCTGTTGGAATGACTGTTGAGTGAAATTCTTAGAATTAATGACATCCCATTTTCTTTTGTGGTCACCTGCCTTAGCTGTTACTGTTCGTTTGGGTAATGTTCCCCGTTGTATCACTTGATCAGTCAGTTGGTGTGCCAGTTGAACGGTTTGCTGTATGGTAATAGGATTTGTAGATATGATCAATCTTCGAACTTGAGATACTAGCCCTCCAATGTATCTCCTGATCCACTTGCTAGGTGGGGTTGCCCTGTGTGGTAAGAGTTTTGCTAATTGCTGGAATCGAGTAGTGTATTCCTCAATATTGGAACCTTTCATCTTGAGCTGCCCGTATTCATCCTCGAGTCTTTGCATTTCATTACTATGACAATACTCCTCCTGCAACAGGATTTTGAATCCGTTCCAAGTAAGAGCATTGACTGTATTCAAGCCGAGTGTCTGTACGATAGAGTTCCACCATGTCAAGGCTGAACCTTCCAAAGTACCAATAGCGTATCTGACCTTGTTTTCTTCCGGACAATTGCACCTCTCAAACACCGATTCTAACTGTTCAATCCATCGAAGAAGTCCAATGGCTCCTTCCGATCCTTTGAAATTACATGGTTTACAGTTCAAGAATGTCTTGAACGTGCACATTTGTGAGTTTACCAGTTCCCCCGTTGGATCATGTGATCCTATTTGGTGTGTTTGCGTATAGTTTGCAATTGTCTCGTGATTCGAGTGTTAATAAGTGCCTCAAGTTCCGTTGCGTTCATGTTAATGTTCTCTCCAACCATGATCTTCCTATTTACAAATATACATAATGAGACTACACCCATCGCATAATCATCACTCATGCACAAAGTAAATGTAACACACCATCATTGTCATTAAGATAACAATTCTTAATCATTTATGATAAACTAGTGCTTACAATTGTTTGTCAAAGAGATGTAAAACAACTAAACACTAAATCTACTTTTATGAGTACAACCCACTCATATAAGTTTGTTAAATAGAAAGTAAATGAAATAACTAGATTCCATCGTTCAGTTGATCAACGGTTGATGATGAGTCTTCCAGTTCTGCTGGACCAGTCACTGCACCATGCTGGTAACGCATATGCCCAGTGATGAGGGTCATGGCCTCCCCAGCTAAATCTCTCACTATATTGGCTTCAATCGCCGCTGCACCAGCCCGTGCATTGGCTTCCTCAGCCCTTGCCTCAGCTACAGCTACACGTAACTCAGTAGTTTCTAGTCGTGCAGTGAGTTCGAGGATCGTCCCTCGCATCATCCAGATCGTTTCCACCAAATTTTCCTGTTCCTCATTAGTCCTAACCAACTCCTCAGTGAGGTTATCCCACATTTGTGTCAGCCAGTTGTTATTTTCTAGCAATTCTGTGATCATCCCAGCTACTTCCCGCATGTTGCGGATTTCACGCTCCATGCGTGCAACAAAAGCAGCAAATGCCTGTTCCAATGGATATCCAAGAGTAGGTAACGTCCAAAGACTATTAGCAGTGTTGGCAGTTGGTGGTGGTGGCACTCGTTCTTCCCATACCCAGCTGCGTATGAGATCAGGAAACCATTGCCAATATTGGTTGTTCCCCCTTTGAACATATGTTTGGATTGTATCATCCAATGGTTCGGTCCTCCTTGTCATGATGTCTGACAATGCTGCTACTTGTTCCTCAGTGTGAGTAGGTGTAGATGATGATGCCATGTCTGTTACAAAAGACCATATGTAAGTGCTATACAAACTACCGTGTAAGCAAGTGTCTAATGTCTTACAGTTATAGTCTAAGTCTACAAAATGCAAACCTAGTTCGCTATAACCAATGTCTCTGATACCAATCTGTCACAACCCCAAATTTCAACTAACGGAATCATACCGTTTGGGAACGTGACAAACCAGGATCTCAGATCATTAGACATAACGAAGACCTCTATATGAATTTCAACACATATGTTGGTCTAAAACTGTAGCATCAAAGTTTCAATGTTTGCGGAAGCGTTTTAAAAACCAATAACAATACGTAACGGTTTGAAAATGTAAAGTACAAATCCAATAACATTCAATGTCTTAATTGATCAAATCTAAAACACTTGAACTGAAATGTATGCATGAGACTCAACATCCTAGTCCCTGCTTGTCCTTGCTTGTATCTTAGTGTCCTGAGAAAACATGTAAATCAAGTCAACACAATGGTTGGTGCATACACAGGTTTAAGTATTCACAATGTTCAAAACAGCAGTTTGAATATCAAGTTTGTAGATAACATAATCACACATGCACAGTCATGATAGCTAGTCATATAAACTATTTACACAAGTGGTTGACACCGAAGCTGACGAGTTGCCATGCTATAGCATGTTTTTGCCTTAACACTATTGTCTAGCACGAACAATAGCAATGTGTGTGTTTGGTCAGTCAAACACCTGCGTAGATCCCATCTACCAAGTGAGGTTTGTCAAACCCAATAGATCTATCTTCAACTACCACGCTTTGCACTCCGGCAAATTAAACGGTTCGAAAGAGAAGGCTTTGTAATGCTATGTTTGCACTTATTGTAAACAGCTAACTCATGCAAGTGATATGTATCTAAAAGCGTTTATTGCACATGTTTTCTCCCCCAAAACAGTTAAAATAAGAAAGGGGCCGTGTACGCACCTTTGATTGTTGCAGAATGATCAAACACACCTAAACCCACGTAGAAAGTCTTCCTACAAAGAACCTGTGTTTTAACAACAACCTAGTGTTATTCGGAATGTCGTGTTATGCGTGAAATCACATACGTGTCAACACACGTATGTTAGTGTGTTAGGAATACGCATACGTATGTACTCATGCCTTTGAAATCGTTTAAATAAAACCATGCAGTCATTTATGATTTTATTTAATCAACGTAATTATACGCGATTTCGTTTTCGAGTTAAAATATGAATTTTATTATCATAATACGTTCGTATTCTCATTACGGTTCTAACGCAACTTGAACGGTTTAAATCGGAGTTTAAACGAAGAAGTTATGATTTAAAATTCAAAATTTGTTTTAAAACCAAAAATTGTTGAGAGCCGGGCTCGAACCCGCGACCCTTCACCCGTATCACACTCACCCTACCAACTCAACTGCTTCGATTTTTGTTAACCATGTTCTGATTCAATTGTTTTAATCAAAACTGATCGGTTTCCCCATTGTCTTACCATAGCCGAAGCAAACCCATCCCAATTGACCCACGACTCATCCGAATTCGATTCTTAAACCTTAGGGTTTTCATTAGCACAACAATTTCGAAGGTTTCTGTAACATTTAATCTGATTATTAACCTAGTTTGATTCAAAAGCCCCCAATTCGTTTTGATTAAGAATCCTAACAATCGAATTCATGCAATTCGTTATTGTTAGTTGTAATTAGCATAGGAATTTCCTTCATCGAGACTTTCTGAAACTATTAGTAACAAATAATTTCATCTTTGAATTCATTCTCGATCCAAACCCCAAAACGTTTTTATATAAGAACCCTAAAATTTAAAATCATTTAATTCGTTGTTCTTATATAAAATTAACATAGGTTTAATGATAATCGGCCCATTCTGACACTGTTGATGTAACTTAATTTAGTTATGTAACTCGTTTAGATAAAATCCCCCAATTCGTTTCATAGGATGAACCCTAGGATCGAATCTTCATCAAATCGATGTTTTTACACCAAATTAGTATAAGGGTTTGCTTAATCGGCATCTTTAGGTAGTTTAGGAACTAAAACTTACTCGAATTAATATCAAATTGAAGGAGATCGACTAGTAGGTTGATGTTCGGCTAATCTTCAATCGAATTCCTTGAACCACGGCTTCTTGCTTCGAATTTCTGGATGCAAAAGACCCTGAGGGTGCCGATTGAAGTATTCAGATGTTTAATTTTGAGAAATTCCATTGAATTGTGTAAGTTTTGTAGTTAAATATGACGGTTTCATCAAAAGGAGGTGTAATTAGTTTTAATTTGACAATTAATGTCCGAATAATTGATGTTAGCCGTTAATCTCATCATGATGTATTTATTGCATGTTTAATTCAATTATAATGGATTGCTATGATGGAATTCGAATTTTTGTCTATACATTTGACGAATTTTGACTTATAAAAGTCAAATTTGAACAATTTACTTATTTGTAACCTTAATTCTCATAATTTAAATGTTTATAAAGTTGTTTTGTTTAAGTTTAATCCTTCTGATTTGATTTCGAATAATTTCGTGTCGTTTATGCTAGTTTTTGAATAACGGAGTTAATCCGGAATACCGATTGTCACTCATTGGGCCAATTGAAATGTTATTGGGCTAAGTTAACCCAATTGGGCCTCCTAAATACTATTGGGCCTACCTGGGCTTACCTTGACCTTATTGGGCCTTCCTAGACTTCATTGGGCCTACACTGGCCTTATTGGGCCTAGATTGATCTCATTGGGCCTACACTGGCCTTATTGGGCCTGTGATCTCACTATTTTCAGTTCGCTAAGTTAACTCAAAAAGTCGGATTGTCACACATTGAGTCTACATACCTCAGCCTCAAGGATTTGGTTTTGCTTTAAGACTGCAGCAAGTGTTTGTTGGTCATCAGCAGCCTTAGCTACATCATCTGACCTCCTGAAAATCTCAGGATCTACCTGAGTTGAGTGTGGCTCAACATATTCAGGTACCCCTCTGTCTTGGTTCTGGGGACTTCCAACCTCAGGGGTAAACCCTTCATCAGTTGTTGCCTCTGACAAGGTCTTATCCATGTTACCACTATCAATCACCCCAAATGATGGAGGTGATGAAGCAGCAGCCTTGTCAGATATCAGAATCTCTCTTTCCACACTAGGAGATCTGATGTTGTAGTCATTATCCTGTGGGTTATCAGAGACACTTTGTTCCTCCCCCTCAATGTTGGAGCTTTTTCCAGTATTGATAGGTGTCTGGGAGGGAGAAGGAGTGTTCAACTGATCCAGGATGTGATCAATAACAAATGTTGGGCTATTTGTGGTGGTTTCCATAGAAAGTGGGTTTGAAGGAGATTTTGATTTCTTTTTATGAAATGAATCAACAGATGCCTCTGCCAGATTGACCTTTCCTATCAGTTGTTGCATCATTAGCATCAGTTGATTATGATTTTGAGTTAAAAGTTTGATTTCATCAGACACAACAGAACTTGATTTTTTATTTTTCTGTTTGATCATTTTAGTGTCTTTAGTTGAATGAGATGCTATCAAGTGTTGTTTCCCTGAATCTGGAACAATCCCTTTTCCTTTCTTGGATTGACTTGAGGTATTTCCTTGTAAGGATTTTCCAGATTTTGAAACAACTGATGATTCTGGTACAAATTTTGAGCTAAATTCATTTTTCATTTTGAGTATGTTCTTGTTTTTATTCTTGATTTTGTTGAATTTAGAACCTTTTCTGTACCAGCATTCATCAGTTGAATGATTAAACAGCCTACAAATATCACAAGGCACCCTCTTCTTTCTTTCCTTGTGATTGTCTACAAGTACTGATGACTTAGAAACAGATTGTTTGTTCATCAGAACATCTGAGGCATCAGTATTTGTAGCCAAATTGACAACAACTGATGTTTTGACAACATCTGAAGAGTTATTCTTCAGCACTTGTTTCTCAACACATTCACCAACATCAGTTGTTGCAGTATCAGCTTTTACAACTACTGCTGATGAATGACTTTGACTTATTAAAAGTCTTGCATCATTTTCTCCAACACCATCCCCATCTGACTCAATTAGGTGTAAGTTTAAAACATTTGAAACATGTTCATCAGGATTAATCTCAACTAAGACATTATCCTGACAAGTGTCATCCTCAATGACATTTGTACACCCAATTGAATAAGAATAGGTTTCAATCTCAACCTTTTCAGCAGCAGCATTGCAAACATTTGAGTCTTCTTCAGATATGTCTACAGAATCAGACATTTCTGAAGATTTGGTAGATTGGTACACACTCTCCCCATCAGATTCACAGTCAAGACTTTTTGGTTTATAATCAGCAGGGGGGGCAGTGTGATTGTAACCAATCCCAAACTTAACATTTGAAGCTGACTGTTTGCTCAACAACATTTCAAACCCCTTACAAGACTCAACCCATTTTTCACAATTGACTTGGGTTGCTGCAAGTGTTTGTTTCAAATCATTATGCTTCACCAGCATGACTTCCACTCTAGCTTTTTCATCAGACAACAAACATTTAAGTTTATAAATTTCAGACTCTTTCTCATTTAAGGCTTTTTCAAACTCAGTTTTGTTTTTAGCCACAGCCTTTTCTAATTCAAATTTCTCATTAATCAGTTCTACATTTATTTCCCTAATGGAAGCAAATGCTGAAATGCATGACTCTGAACATAATTTAGCTTTTGATTCAGAAGATACCTGAGATGTTGAAGAGGATTGACAAGAATTGTCAGTTGAATCAATAGCCATCAGTGCCAGATTTCCAAAAGGATTGTCTCCACCATGTGGACCAGTTTCAGAAAAAGGCTGCATGTTGAAGTCTGATAAATCATCAGGCAAGCTACTCCAATCAACTACTCCAGGAGTAAAGAAACTCTGATGCTGTTGTTGCTGAGACTGTTGAGTTGATTGAGGTTTGATGGGTTCAGGAAGAGCAGGTGATTGTGGTGGAATTAATGCTGGATTGTGAGTAGGTTGAGGCATGTAAAAACAAGGATATGGATAGGGCATTGGATTTTGTGGAACAAAGTGAGCTGGATAGAATTGTTGTTGACTAGTACCAGAAGATTGTGGTCCTTTGCCTGATGTGTTATTGCTAGGAAAAGTCACAAAAGGTGCAGCAGGATTAGAACCAGTAGTTTTGCACTCCCTAGCAAAGTGACCAAGCCTATGACACTTATGGCACCTCAGCTTCCCTTTGTCAAATCCAACCTTAGTTTTGCCAGATAATCCAGGGAACTTTCTTCCTGTTCTTTTATAAAACTTTTGTGATCTGATATTGATCAATGCCATTTGACTCAAAATGTCCATCTCCTCTAGATCATCATCCGGGATTCCTTTCAAATCATCCATCACAAAGCACAAGTTGTCACTATAACTTCCTGCATTACCCTCAACTCCCACAAAAGCATGTTCAGAATTATTAGTAGAAAAATCAATATGTTCATCATAAGAACATTCAGACCCATTAAACTCTGACTCCTGACCAAGTAAAGCAGTGTTACCAGGAACAAAATCATCAGCAAGTTTTCCAGATGAAGACAGTTTTCTCTTCTGTTCTACCTCTCTCTCAAAAGTTAAGAGCTTCCCATGTAATTGGGTGAGAGATAGATTTTCCAGATTTGCATTAGAGCGTAGGACAATTGTATAAGTGTCCCATCTCTCAGGCAATGATCTGAGAAATCTGTTATTCATCTGACTATTAGTGTATTCTTGCTTAACCATTTTCAACTCAGAAATTAAACATGAGAATCGCTCAAATTGTTAAGTCAAGGATTCACCCTTTCGGTGAGAAAATGTCTCATACTGCTGAGCCAGGATTTCTCTAGTATTTGCTAAAACCTCATCGGTTCCACCAAATTGTTCTTTCAGTGAAACCCAGAGATCATGAGCAGTATCATGATGCATCAAGCCAGAATAGATCTCATTAGGCAGAGCCATGGCCAGAATACCATGAGCTTTAGCATCAATTTCAAACAATTTAATATCCTCATCCGAATACATATCAGCAGGTTTCGGAATCATGATCTTAGTTTCAGGATCAGTGATCGTGGGTTTATATGGTCCATGCACAACAGATTTCCAACATCATGCGCTGTTAATCGACAGGTGATGTAGCATTCTACGTTGCCATATGTTGTACTCACTCCGCACAAGCATCGGAGGCTTGGTTGAGGAGCCTGTATTGTGCGGATCATTGTTTGGAGTTGACATGATCACAGATTCAAGCAATTTAACACAAACTAATGCAAATCTCAATCAATTGATGCAAAACAGATTGATATTGAAATACAAATCAACAGAAGTTAACAGAAAACTTCAATCTATAACAAATTCTTACTTAATCAGCTAATTCAATCAATTTGAGAACAAATTTGAGCAGTTTCAGAGATCAATTGTGTAATCGATCAATGATTAACCAGCTCTGATACCAATTGTAGGATCAGATGTTCTCAATTGATATGATAGTAGAGTATAGCAGCGGAATTCAACACAGAATTAGCATAATCATAGTAAGAACAATTTCAATCAAACAGTAACGCAAGTTTGTTATAGAGAGAGAAAGTTTTCTGTAAAAGGAATATCTCATTCAATTTACTAACTTCGTTATCATTACAAACATGTCAACTGCCCATATATAGAGTCAGTGACGTCTGATGATGTCACATGATGTTGACACCTAACAGACAAAACAAAACAACTGAAAATAACTAAACTACTGAGAATGTCTTCAACATCTGAAGACAAACTCTTACAACTACTGAAGAACAAAACTACTGAAGTAAAAATACTAAAACATCTGATGAGTAAACTACTCATCAGACTTTTACAAACAATAAAAGAAAACTACTGAAGACTAACTACACACTACAACATCTGATGACTTACACTTCAGCTGTTGTACATTTCTTCAGATCTTGTGTCTTCTGCACATTGAATATCAGCCTTTGTGTTCTTCTTCAGTTGTTATAGAGCTGTGAGACTTAGAGATTTTTCTGATCAGGCTCATTGGTTCTTTTAGTCCAACAAACTTCCCCTGAACCAATGCAGCCAAAAACCTCTAACTTATTTAAGGTCTCACTTATTTATTCCCAGGCAGAAAGATATGTCTTTTTCTTTGAGATCAGTATCAAAATAACCAGTTAAAGTATAAGCCTGATAATCAACAGCTTCCAAAAATTCTAACTATCAAAATATGAGAGGGAACTCCATTGGGGAAATGGACTATGAGCATTAACCCCTCTCATTGAAGTTATTGATTATATACTAACCTGAAAGACTCCCTGACATAAGCCTCAAGTAATAACATCTTTTCTTGTGGAGTCAGTATTTCAGGTTCACCTTCAAAGAAAGATTCAGACCCATAAAATTCAGACAAGTATCTGGCCGTTGTTCCATCCTTCAGCTCTACTCTGGTAATTTCCCTGTAAACAAACTCATCAGGGTGCTTTCCTTCCAAAAACAAATAAAGCTCTTCTTGTTGAACATGTTCAAGCTTCCTATAAACCAGTCCCTTCTTTATCATTTTGTTCTCTAAGAAGTTTGGAGCTTTTGCACCAGAGTTATATACACTCTTGAAATCACTAATTATTTCCCAAGTACTGAGCACTGACCCCAGCATAATTTCAGCACTTAACACCCTTTTGATCCTACTGGCATAAGCTGCTGGGGGCTCTCTCTTGTGAATCCTATGAATGACCCTTGGGTCAGGTCACATCCTAATCAATTCATTCATATATTTAAATGTGCATCTCAGAGCATGCAACCTTTGAGCTTCTTTCTTCATTGCAGTGATGGTTGATGTCTGAGGATAATCTTTGTCAACCAACTTTAAGAACTGCTCATCATGTTTCCTTTGGTTCTCTTCTTCTTCAAGTTTTACTTTAACTGCCAACATCCTAGCCTCTGGTGTGATTGTTGGCTGTTGACCAAAGACCAATGGCTTCTCAGGCACATAGTTGGCAGGAAGAGACACCTTCTTCTTTTGAACTGTCAGATCTACCCCAGTTGTTGATGGTGCAGGCTTTTGAACTTTTGGCTTAATAACTGTAGAGATAGGCATTCTGTCCTCTTCATCTGAACCTTCTTCTTCTTGAATTCTGAGCTGCCTTCTCTTCTTTGGAGGAGCCCTTACCTCAACAACCTGAGTCTGAACCTCTGGATTTTGTACCCCGTCTAGTTCAGTATCTTGTGCATCAGAGGTTGTGGCTTGTACTTGAACATCAGAGGTTGTAGCCAGTTTCTGTACATCAGAGGTTGTCACTTCCACTGGTTCAGCACTTGCTTCAATTTCTTTATCAACCCTTTCCTGCTCAACTTCCATATCAGCTCTGTTTATAACCTCAACAGGTTTGTTCTTCTTCTGTCTCTTATAAGTTACTTGAATAGCAGGAGACCTTTCAGATGCCACCTCTTCAGACCTTGGCCTTTTGGAAGCTGAAGTTGTGACTGATTCAGTTCCTAACTCCCCCTTTTTGGCTGCAGGGGAAGAAGGAGTATGTAGAGTGGAAAGTCTAGCAGTCACAGCCTCATCAACCATTTGTTGAATTTGAGTTTGGGTAGGTAACCTCTCATCAAGGGCTTGAACAATAATTGTTTTCAGTAATGGAGTGATGAGAGGGAGGATATGTAGAAAGGCAGCAGCTAATGCCTCTGGGGGGCTAGAACCCAAAGGATTAGTGCCTGAAGCAGTGGCTGGTGGCTTGTCAAATTGGATATTAGTGGTTGAAGTGTTTGGGTGACCTTCAGAATGAGAAGGTGCCATCTGTGGGTTAAGTGGGGAAGATGGACTTTTGTCCTTGGACATTTTGGTGAGTAGCTCATTGAGTCTACATACCTCAGCCTCAAGGATTTGGTTTTGCTTTAAGACTGCAGCAAGTGTTTGTTGGTCATCAGCAGCCTTAGCTACATCATCTGACCTCCTGAAAATCTCAGGATCTACCTGAGTTGAGTGTGGCTCAACATATTCAGGTACCCCTCTGTCTTGGTTCTGGGGACTTCCAACCTCAGGGGTAAACCCTTCATCAGTTGTTGCCTCTGACAAGGTCTTATCCATGTTACCACTATCAATCACCCCAAATGATGGAGGTGATGAAGCAGCAGCCTTGTCAGATATCAGAATCTCTCTTTCCACACTAGGAGATCTGATGTTGTAGTCATTATCCTGTGGGTTATCAGAGACACTTTGTTCCTCCCCCTCAATGTTGGAGCTTTTTCCAGTATTGATAGGTGTCTGGGAGGGAGAAGGAGTGTTCAACTGATCCAGGATGTGATCAATAACAAATGTTGGGCTATTTGTGGTGGTTTCCATAGAAAGTGGGTTTGAAGGAGATTTTGATTTCTTTTTATGAAATGAATCAACAGATGCCTCTGCCAGATTGACCTTTCCTATCAGTTGTTGCATCATTAGCATCAGTTGATTATGATTTTGAGTTAAAAGTTTGATTTCATCAGACACAACAGAACTTGATTTTTTATTTTTCTGTTTGATCATTTTAGTGTCTTTAGTTGAATGAGATGCTATCAAGTGTTGTTTCCCTGAATCTGGAACAATCCCTTTTCCTTTCTTGGATTGACTTGAGGTATTTCCTTGTAAGGATTTTCCAGATTTTGAAACAACTGATGATTCTGGTACAAATTTTGAGCTAAATTCATTTTTCATTTTGAGTATGTTCTTGTTTTTATTCTTGATTTTGTTGAATTTAGAACCTTTTCTGTACCAGCATTCATCAGTTGAATGATTAAACAGCCTACAAATATCACAAGGCACCCTCTTCTTTCTTTCCTTGTGATTGTCTACAAGTACTGATGACTTAGAAACAGATTGTTTGTTCATCAGAACATCTGAGGCATCAGTATTTGTAGCCAAATTGACAACAACTGATGTTTTGACAACATCTGAAGAGTTATTCTTCAGCACTTGTTTCTCAACACATTCACCAACATCAGTTGTTGCAGTATCAGCTTTTACAACTACTGCTGATGAATGACTTTGACTTATTAAAAGTCTTGCATCATTTTCTCCAACACCATCCCCATCTGACTCAATTAGGTGTAAGTTTAAAACATTTGAAACATGTTCATCAGGATTAATCTCAACTAAGACATTATCCTGACAAGTGTCATCCTCAATGACATTTGTACACCCAATTGAATAAGAATAGGTTTCAATCTCAACCTTTTCAGCAGCAGCATTGCAAACATTTGAGTCTTCTTCAGATATGTCTACAGAATCAGACATTTCTGAAGATTTGGTAGATTGGTACACACTCTCCCCATCAGATTCACAGTCAAGACTTTTTGGTTTATAATCAGCAGGGGGGGCAGTGTGATTGTAACCAATCCCAAACTTAACATTTGAAGCTGACTGTTTGCTCAACAACATTTCAAACCCCTTACAAGACTCAACCCATTTTTCACAATTGACTTGGGTTGCTGCAAGTGTTTGTTTCAAATCATTATGCTTCACCAGCATGACTTCCACTCTAGCTTTTTCATCAGACAACAAACATTTAAGTTTATAAATTTCAGACTCTTTCTCATTTAAGGCTTTTTCAAACTCAGTTTTGTTTTTAGCCACAGCCTTTTCTAATTCAAATTTCTCATTAATCAGTTCTACATTTATTTCCCTAATGGAAGCAAATGCTGAAATGCATGACTCTGAACATAATTTAGCTTTTGATTCAGAAGATACCTGAGATGTTGAAGAGGATTGACAAGAATTGTCAGTTGAATCAATAGCCATCAGTGCCAGATTTCCAAAAGGATTGTCTCCACCATGTGGACCAGTTTCAGAAAAAGGCTGCATGTTGAAGTCTGATAAATCATCAGGCAAGCTACTCCAATCAACTACTCCAGGAGTAAAGAAACTCTGATGCTGTTGTTGTTGAGACTGTTGAGTTGATTGAGGTTTGATGGGTTCAGGAAGAGCAGGTGATTGTGGTGGAATTAATGCTGGATTGTGAGTAGGTTGAGGCATGTAAAAACAAGGATATGGATAGGGCATTGGATTTTGTGGAACAAAGTGAGCTGGATAGAATTGTTGTTGACTAGTACCAGAAGATTGTGGTCCTTTGCCTGATGTGTTATTGCTAGGAAAAGTCACAAAAGGTGCAGCAGGATTAGAACCAGTAGTTTTGCACTCCCTAGCAAAGTGACCAAGCCTATGACACTTATGGCACCTCAGCTTCCCTTTGTCAAATCCAACCTTAGTTTTGCCAGATAATCCAGGGAACTTTCTTCCTGTTCTTTTATAAAACTTTTGTGATCTGATATTGATCAATGCCATTTGACTCAAAATGTCCATCTCCTCTAGATCATCATCCGGGATTCCTTTCAAATCATCCATCACAAAGCACAAGTTGTCACTATAACTTCCTGCATTACCCTCAACTCCCACAAAAGCATGTTCAGAATTATTAGTAGAAAAATCAATATGTTCATCATAAGAACATTCAGACCCATTAAACTCTGACTCCTGACCAAGTAAAGCAGTGTTACCAGGAACAAAATCATCAGCAAGTTTTCCAGATGAAGACAGTTTTCTCTTCTGTTCTACCTCTCTCTCAAAAGTTAAGAGCTTCCCATGTAATTGGGTGAGAGATAGATTTTCCAGATTTGCATTAGAGCGTAGGACAATTGTATAAGTGTCCCATCTCTCAGGCAATGATCTGAGAAATCTGTTATTCATCTGACTATTAGTGTATTCTTGCTTAACCATTTTCAACTCAGAAATTAAACATGAGAATCGCTCAAATTGTTGAGTCAAGGATTCACCCTTTCGGTGAGAAAATGTCTCATACTGCTGAGCCAGGATTTCTCTAGTATTTGCTAAAACCTCATCGGTTCCACCAAATTGTTCTTTCAGTGCAACCCAGAGATCATGAGCAGTATCATGATGCATCAAGCCAGAATAGATCTCATTAGGCAGAGCCATGGCCAGAATACCATGAGCTTTAGCATCAATTTCAAACAATTTAATATCCTCATCCGAATACATATCAGCAGGTTTCGGAATCATGATCTTAGTTTCAGGATCAGTGATCGTGGGTTTATATGGTCCATGCACAACAGATTTCCAACATCCTGCGCTGTTAATCGACAGGTGATGTAGCATTCTACGTTGCCATATGTTGTACTCACTCCGCACAAGCATCGGAGGCTTGGTTGCGGAGCCTGTATTGTGCGGATCATTGTTTGGAGTTGACATGATCACAGATTCAAGCAATTTAACACAAACTAATGCAAATCTCAATCAATTGATGCAAAACAGATTGATATTGAAATACAAATCAACAGAAGTTAACAGAAAACTTCAATCTATAACAAATTCTTACTTAATCAGCTAATTCAATCAATTTGAGAACAAATTTGAGCAGTTTCAGAGATCAATTGTGTAATCGATCAATGATTAACCAGCTCTGATACCAATTGTAGGATCAGATGTTCTCAATTGATATGATAGTAGAGTATAGCAGCGGAATTCAACACAGAATTAGCATAATCATAGTAAGAACAATTTCAATCAAACAGTAACGCAAGTTTGTTATAGAGAGAGAAAGTTTTCTGTAAAAGGAATATCTCATTCAATTTACTAACTTCGTTATCATTACAAACATGTCAACTGCCCATATATAGAGTCAGTGACGTCTGATGATGTCACATGATGTTGACACCTAACAGACAAAACAAAACAACTGAAAATAACTAAACTACTGAGAATGTCTTCAACATCTGAAGACAAACTCTTACAACTACTGAAGAACAAAACTACTGAAGTAAAAATACTAAAACATCTGATGAGTAAACTACTCATCAGACTTTTACAAACAATAAAAGAAAACTACTGAAGACTAACTACACACTACAACATCTGATGACTTACACTTCAGCTGTTGTACATTTCTTCAGATCTTGTGTCTTCTGCACATTGAATATCAGCCTTTGTGTTCTTCTTCAGTTGTTATAGAGCTGTGAGACTTAGAGATTTTTCTGATCAGGCTCATTGGTTCTTTTAGTCCAACAAAACTGAACCGAACCGTATTCGAAATAGGATAAACTGAAACGAATTCAACCGTATTCAATTCGGTTCGGATTCAGTTTAGAACCGAACAAACCGTATTAAACCGAATTCAACCGTATTCGGTCAAAATACCTTTATTTCCATATTTTTGGTCCGTATTTCCTATATCAGAATTGTTTGTGTTCCAAACCACTCAAAAGTGATTTTCAAGAAAACTGAAAATCAAAAATTGAATAAATAAATTGCTTAAAAGGGGAAAATTTGGATTTAACACAAGTTTATAAGAATCTTCAAACTCAAGTAGATGATCTTTAGTCAAACTAAAAACCTCAAATGGTATTTAAAATCAGCAGCTTTAGGATCCTAAATCAACAATAAATTGACTGTAGGGAATGGATACCACAATGTAGAACCTCCAAGTGATTATGTCACCATTTTTAAACCCTATCAATTTTTCTTCAAAGCACAAACCTACTACGTGAGTTGCAGAACTGTGAAGAGCGGCGCCGCAGCGGTGGAAGGTGGAGAACGACGGATGAAGGTGGAGATTGGCGGTGGAAGGTGGAGACGAAGATCGGTGGTGGAAGATGGATTCGTGGAGATCGACGGTGGAAGGTGACGAATGGGAGGCTGGGAGTGGTGGAAGAAACTAAGGGTTTGTGAAAATGTGAATTGTGAGCAACGACTGTGTCGGTGTTTTATGTTTTCAACTAGGGTAATAAGGTATAAGTGTATAACCGTATACGTTAAGACACAAAATAAAAAATAAAAAATATATTTTTAAATGTTAATCGGTTTAAACGGTTTAACCCGAATACCCGAATAAACCGAATTCCAAAAAAATCTAAACCGCCAACCGACCCGAAACCCGAATTGGTTAAACGGTTACGGTTTAGAACCGAACCGTAAACCGAATTTGCAATTCAATTCGGTTTTTTTCGGTTACGGATGCGGTTCGGATAACGGTTTTAAACGGTTTATGGTTTTTTTGAACACCCCTGTGACAATCTTGACCGGAGGTCATAACATGTGAAACTTTGACCTAACTTGCTATGTAATTACAAGACATGGCGGAGGCAAGGACAAACAAGTCTAGTTCGGTAGTGACGCACTGACACTTGGAGCCTAGGGCTCGGTACTAACATTATGATAAACAACATGACACATGTTTTCATACTATATATGTATATCAAAACCTGTGAACTCACCAACCATTGTGTTGACACTTTTTCTTTAAACTTGTATTCTCAGTTAACTGACATGGTCGTGGATATCAGGAATGCACACTTAAGGGACGAGCATTAGGATCCTCATGCATTCTGTTTTATCTTTTGAAAACAATTTAAATTATTGTTGTGCTTTAAACAATGTTGTATTTGACAATCATTTTCCGCTGCATGTATTGAACTTATTATCTTTCCGCTGCAATATGATTTACTTTCCGCTGCAAACTATTTTGTTACTTTTATGTCAAACAGTGTATTTGAAAACGCATATAGAATTGTTCTATATGACCATGAGCTGTGATTCTGGCCACATCACACCCACGTGGACTAACACCACGAGCGGGATTTTGGGGGTATGACAGATTCTACCGGTGCGTCATTGGCGCATCAATGCCCTAGCTTTTTCTGTGACGGTGTGACTGGTTCACGGCATCTCTAGTTAATACTATGATAGTACAATTGTGCTCCTACTGAATTTTGAAGAGGCGTATGGACTAGTCATAGGATAATTGTTTTGTTGTGTTGATATGTGTCCACATACAGCTCACAACTTGGTACATTAGGCCGACTGGTCTGTAACATCAGTGCCGGAACCGTACCGGAACAGTGATCTCTACAGTAACTGGAACAGTAATCAGGTACAAATTATGTGCATTTCATTGTATATCAAAATCATGTCAGGAATCATTATCAGTTTGTGTTATCAAATATCAAAACCAGAATCATTTCAAAGAAACGAAGTTCAGAACAATGGTTCGTTAGTCACATAATTATCTAGAAATACAGAACCATCATGTGATTATTTGTTAGGATTTTATTACGTATAAACGTATGTGAAACTTTACAGACAAAACAACATGGATGTCGTTACGTGAATGCTAAATTGACGGATTATTCGTATAGGTGATGATCTGTATGAATAAATCTGAAGGTTTAACGTTCTGAATGGCATCCGATAATTAGAAAACAATATTGAAAAGTATAGTTATCGTCGTGTTCGTACGGGTGACTATTCGAACGAATACGCGCGACGATCGTACGATTCGATTTTAAACAACAAATTAAATATTTTCATAAATTTAAATAAAACAGAAGATATTTAGTTAATTTATTAGGAATCACAACCTAAAATAATTTTATAAATTCTTGTTTTAAAACCGAGCCGTTTTGTTACGAAAACGACGAGGAACCGACGCTTTTAAGCGAAACCGAACGAACCCGAACACACCTGGGTTATTGGAAAGCATTAAATGGGCATTAATACCCATTTAATTCTTCACCTACCATCTTCAACCTCTCACCACCGTCACTTTCTCTCTCTACTTTCTCTCTCTACTTTCTCTCTCTAAGATTCACAAACCCTAGAATCCACATTCCTCCACAAAATCGAGCCATTTTGGTGTCAAAACGACCACAACGACTTATAGATCACGAAAGTATGAAGGATCTGAGCTTTGAACCAACGAAATTGAGGTAAAAAATGAGCTTGAAATCACGGTTTTAGGTTTTCACAACCCCTTTGTTCGGCATACCCTTCCAGTCGGTTAAACCCATCAAAAACATAGGGAACACCACGAAATAACTTAAGAACAACTTAGGGACTTGGGGAAACCTTGTCATAGGTTGGAACCTGGAAATGGCAACAATGATTGGGCTGAATCTCGAACCGCCGAATGAAGGACATCTGCAGGTCAGCCGAATGGCCATCGGCCGTATGAGCCGCCTCCTAGGCCGCATGGCCTCAAGGACGAAGGAACCACCTATTCGCGGGTCAGGCTGATTCGGTCCTAGCCTATTTCGCATCAAACCCATTCGGCCAAGTTGCCTTCATTCGCACGCCAAGCCTATTCGCCCCCATTCGCACAGTCCCCTCCTTCTCTCGGCCGTTCTTCATTCGGCTAGGGCCTTTCGGTCAGGCACCTCCTCGTTTACCTGGTTAGTTGGCTCGGCTGGTCTTCATTCGGGGGCCTCCATTCGGCCTAGACCGCCCAGTCGGTCGGAGGTTTGGAGTATGACTAAGTGATCACGAATGGGGGAGAGGAGTATGTGGTATGCATGAGGTGATCGTGTGTGTATGCATGGAATTATCATGTGAATGCATGCATGGGATATTAGGGTTCGATGATATGCAACCACATTAGTGTCATCAAAGTTCTAATATATAGGTTAATGTAACATCAGTGCCGGACGCGTGCCGGAACAGTGATCGTAACAGTAAACATGTACAGTGATTCAGGTACACATTTCGTTAAACTATGTTTAGACTATTTATACAGATTGATTAGCATGAAACTATTAAACGATTGTCTGAATCTGACTAAAACCTTAGGGTTTAACAGTCAGAAAACATGTCAGACAACACAGTGTTGAAACACGAATACATGATGTGATATTAGTTGTATAAACGTATGTGAGGTTTAACAAAACAAAACCTTAACAGTTGTCGTTTCAAAATGCTAAACCGACGTGTTATTCGTATAGGTGACGATCTGTACGAATAATTCTGACAGTTTAACGTTCTGAAATAATGACTTAACAGTAGAAAACAAGAATCAGAAAGCCAAACCATCGACGTGTTCGTTCGAATGACGATTCGAACGAATACGCGCGATGGTGACGCAATCTGATTAAACGATTACGAAAACGAATAACGATGCGAACGATCATAAATTTAAAGAAATATAATATTTCTCATTTTACAATTTTGAAACTCATCATAAAATAAATTAAACTTAACTACTTTATTAAATCGCGAACAAATTAATTAAACACGAAAAATTAAACAAAACGCGTAAACTATAAAAAAATTCGATATTTATTTATACATAACGATATTTAATATAATTCCTAATAATATTTATAATTTGTTTATCCTAAAATAATTCTTTTTATGTTATTTACGAAAAATACGCGTAAAAGTCCGGATACGCGACGAAACTAAGAAACGAGCAACCGAAACGGACCCGAATACCCGCGGGGTATTTAAACTACAAATGAGGTGAATTTTCTCATTTAATTCAAAATCCCTCTCTCTCTACCACCTCCTTCCCGTCCACCTCTCTCCTCACCACCAAAAATCACCATTTTTGAACTTTGAAGCTTTGGATCTTGCTCAAAACTCAGTCAAATCGTGTGTTCTTGGAGTCTAAACGAAGATCTCAACGAGCTCTACTCGAAAGTACAACTCATCTGAAGATCTAACCAGCCATCATCGAGGTAATGAGCCATAAAGTAGCTGAAAAGTAGGGTTTTCTTTGTAGATGTTGTTCAACTCAACCATCATCGTGTAAACACCTCCACGATACTTCTAATGACTCAAGTTCACGTCCTAAACACCGTGGTGGCAACCATATGGGTAACCGTAGAGGAATGATGGTGGTGAAATACCGGCTTCGTGGGATGGCAGCTACGAACGAACCCCCATGCAGATCCAGGTTGGCGAACCCTCGACGAGCTTTGTTTTAATCATCTCAGCCGAATCCTTTTTGGGGTTAGCCGAACCATCCTCAGCTACGAACCCCTACGAACCCAACTCATCTGGTCACGAACCATCTTTCAGACCGACGAACTCTTTTCACGCCATCTGCGAACCCACTGCCGAACCAAACTGTTGAACCCTTAGCGAGCCTTAGTCCCGAACCTAACTCTGGCGAACTATGCTACTGGTGACGAACCTTGAGGCTGTAACGAACCCATGGGATTAAGTTAAGGGAAGCGAACCTTGCCTCTTTCTTTTCCTCGACGAACCCTGCATCTTGTTGAGGAAACAGCGAACCTTGTGTGGGAGTTGATGTCCAGCACCTGATTTCCGGATGAATTAAACTTAGGCCCATTATAATTACTTATTCCACTTCTTTAACATTGGCCCAATGACAATTGACCATCATAAAGTTGCTCGAACACAGTATCCTTAACCGGCCCAACATCATTACTATGGCCAACTTTGATTTGTTAAATCATGGAACCATCTAAGCCCAACAGTTGTGGCGATTGAAAAACACTAGGCCCATATAGTTTCGGCCCAGTTACACACAAGCCCATCTGGATTGCCTTAGGCCCAACAAATTTCCCTAATTGGCCCAACCAGATTTTAAACAGCCGCATCATTAGCTGGCCCAATATAGGTTGCAAAGCCCAATTCTATAGTTCGGCCCATGGCCACTATCATGGCCCAATTCTTTATTATTCGGATCCACATGTGTATTGACCCATATAAATCTCTTGACCCAACGAAAGGCCACAAGGTTTAACTAATAAGGAATATGAAATAAGTGACAACATATTTAATTTGGGTTATCATTAAAACTAGAAATCTAAGCTTTTATATTTAGAAAATTATGTATTACTATAGAGATTCTGATAAAATGAAAGATCGTGTTAGTAAAATAAAAAACAACTTCAATCTTCTGGAAAATTGACGTCACAACAAAGACAAATAACCAAGGGTCGAGTGAAGATCGAGACACAAAGTGTTAGCCAACGTTAGGGCTAACACTAATGTTTATGCATACATAAATCAATCCAACACATACTCATAAAATTCAACATTATGAAATCAATACAGGAGCGTGAACATCATAACAAGAGCAACCAAAGAGCGCGTGCATTCTCTTTCTCTTTAGTTAAGTCAACCCTACTACTACAGGTGAGTTCATTGTCCCCTTTCAAACTTATTTGTTTTACTTCGGGACTGAGAAGCATGTTAAACATTTTATTGAAATGTTATTTAATGCTTTAAACATAATCATGATTACCTATGATTGAAACCTTTACTTTAAACTAGACGCTTAAAATAAATTGTTGGTTATTTGATTCAATTACATGATACTTGATGCAAATACATGAGACTTGATACAATTACATGAGACATGATACAAATACATGATACTTGATTCAATTACATGAGATGTGATACAATTACATGAGACATGATACAAATACATGATACTTGATTCAATTACATGAGATGTGATACAATTACATGAGACATGATACAAATACACGATACTTGATTCAATTACATGAGATGTGATTCAAATACATGAGACATGATACAAATACATGATACTTGATTCAATTACATGAGATGTGATTCAATTACATGAGACTTGATACTATTACATAAGACTTGATACTATTACATGAGATATGATGTTTAGAAACGATTACATGCTACTAGGCCATCATACATGTATCTAACCATAGGCTACGTAATTGCTGAACGTCTGGTATTCCAGAGCTTGTACCTATGGGGTGAGATACATGTAATAACATAAACATAATGATACTAAGCTATTACCTGGTTATAAGTGACATGTAATTGCTGAACGTCTGGTATTCCAGAGCTTTTGTCAGCTTATATGAGGTATGTAAAGGCTAAACATGAAAGTATCGATTCTAAGCTATTACCTGGTTATAAGGGACACGTAATTGCTGAACGTCTGGTATTCCAGAGCTTGTGTCGGCTTATATGAGGTATGTAAAGGCTAAACATAAACGTAACGTTACGGAGCTATTACCTGGTTATAAGGGACATGTAATTGCTGAACGTCTGGTATTCCAGAGCTTTTGTCGGCTTATAAGAGGTATGTAAAGGCTAAACATGAACTTGTTGAATGCTAAGCTGTTATCTATATAAGAGACATGTAATTGCTAAACTTCTGGTATTCCAGAGCTTTTGTCTGCTTATAGGAGATATGTAATTGCTAAACTATGGGTGTGTGAATCTATGATGCTTGATAAACATGATGAGAAACTAACACTTACGAATACATTAGACATGAAAACATTGAAACAGATATCAAAGGCTTTGCTGAGGATTGTATTGATTGGTAGGTAAAATGCTTAATTATTATTAACAACAATGTCATATCCGGGTTAGTATGTGGTGGGATGTTGGCTAGGGCTTGTTCCCTTACATATGCCCTATATATAAGCATACCGACTTGGATATTACAGGTGGAGTTAATGAGGTTAAGGTTTTACCTAAGGAGGTTTGTGAAACTATTTTTAAACTTATAAACTATATGAACTCACCAACCGTTGTGTTGACTTGATCTTTTTACATGCTTTCTCAGGTGAAGGACAGGTATAAGCTTAAGCTTTTGGATATGCATACTAGGCTGCCCAGATAGAGGACCTAGTAAACTTTTGGAGAAGCACATCTTTTGTTGATGATATACTATACTTTTGATATCTTGTATAGTTACAAGATACAAACAATTATTCTTTTAATAGGTTTACTTAGTTAAATTGCAGGACATTGCTATTGTAATTTAACTTTGTAATCCTATATATCATTTGATTGTGCTTTAGATATTCTTAAACGTTGATGCTATGTAAACAATCTGATCATCATGATTATCCTCCACGATATCACGCCCCGGGAACCTTCCGCCCGACGGGGACTCCGATCCAACCCCGCCGGCTCGGGGTGTGACAGTTAACAAGAACTCATGGGGTATGTCAAGTGGAATTAGTCTAGAACACAAGAAATTAATTATGGAAACCCTAGATTAGGGTTTTCACTAACAAAAGTCTTCATAGATCGCCTCATAATCTAAACAGGGGTTGTAATATCATTGAGTTCAAAACATTCGGGAACGCATCGAGAAACAAAGACATTAAGTCCAAGGTAATGGTGTTGTTCTCGCGATCGACTCCTAACACTTAGACGGGTTACAAGAACACTTGACTAATCTAAGTAATTCACTTCGATTACCTAGGACGATTTATTCAAGGATGTAGAGCAAGAATCGTTTGGAAGCTATGAACTAACGATTGGGCCCAAGGTTAGTCCAATAGGAGTAACCCAAGCCCCTCACAATAATTATTCTTTCTGTTTCTTAATTTAATTATGTTGTTTTAATAAAAGGAAATTAAATTGTAAATATTATTAAACTAAGTTAAATGATGTTTTCTAAATGATAACTTAAGATACTTAACCAAGGACTTAAATAATTAACATTGTGGGATCAGGGTTTATAAATGGGTAATTAGTTTAGACTAGTTAGATGAAGTCTTAGAAACACACTAGTAATCTAGGACACTTAGTTGCACACCGAGACCAAACCCTAGATTTGGCGACCACTGTATATACTTATCGTATTAGAATTCTCTTAAAAACAACACATGTACTCAAGATACTTAGGTTACAACAACGAGCGCGCATTTTGTGGCAATTCTATACAGAGCAACACAAGCGAGTTCATCGCCCATTTTCTAAACATTTTGTTTTCAAACGCGGGGCTGAGAAGCATGCGTAAATCTTTCTATTTAAATTGTTTTACGTAAATGCTTTTACTTATTATATGCTTTATATATGCTTGTTCATACATCTAGACTCCTGTCTAGGTAATTGCTATGCCAAGTTAACTAACAAGTTAATTAAATTACTCTTATGAGTAATACCTTAATTCTAAAACTCTAAACAAACCCTTAGTCCATCGAGTTCAAATTTAAGAATCTAAATTCAAAGTGAAATCGAAAGAACCAAAGCTAAAGATCAAATGCAATGGAATCTAATCCAGTGTGTGATCAGTAAACTAAGGATCCAACTCATGAATCTATAATCATTGTGAAATCATGGAATTCTAAAGATCAAAAATCAAAGGAATCAAGGGAATCATAACCGTGTGTGAATCATTGAAATAATGAAATCATTATGATTTAATGAAATCATTAATACTTAAAGTAAGGTGAGTTATCAGTTGTATGTAAATCGAGATCATGTGTAACACACGGAAAGTCCCTTCACCGTAGTAGACTCTTGTAGTCAAGCTACATGGGCATAACTTAAACTATCAAATGAAATCAAGGAAATCAAGAAGATTATAAAACTAAGGATATCCTAAAGTCCCGACGCATAGGCACATCGTTAAAATCCCGACACATACAGGTAGGTTTCTTGTGGGTCATGCCTGATATGGGTCACGTGTGAGAGGGTACAACTTGGACAACCACCAACAACTAAGTCTAATTGATTGAGTCAAATAAGGCCCAATCGTCATGTCTTAGTTGTAATTATATGCTTAATTATTAGTTTAGTTAAACATTTAATACCATATTTCTACAAGTGCTTTTGGGAAATCAGAATCTAAATTGAAGGTGAATGGAGTGAAAACGCTTAATTGTCATTAACAACAATATGTTACGCAGTCCGGTATGTGGTGGGATGTTGGCTGGGGCTTGTTCCCCTACATATGACCTATATATAAGCATACTTGATTGGATAACATAGGTGGTTGTTAATGAGGTTGAGGTTGTCATTTCGGGAAATCAAGTTAAACATATTCAGGGAAATCAAATACTAAGAATCAAAGTTTATGAAATCAAAGGTATGGGATGAAATGCTTAATTATCACCAGGAACAATATATCATGTGGTTTGGTATGTGGTGGGATGTTGGCTGGGGCTTGTTCCCCTACATATGCCCTATATATAAGCATACTGAATTGGATGGTATAAGTGGTTAATGGTGAGGTTAAGGTTTTATCTAGAAGGTTCACAAAACTATTTTTCAACAACTAAACTATATGAACTCACCAACCATGTGTTGACTTGATCTTTTTGCATGACTTCTCAGGTGACGAATAGGTCAATTAAGAAGTCATTACTTCTGGACTAGGACTTCAGATAGAAGACTTAGTATTTTTGGACCTGCATCTTTTTGGAACATCATTATACAATTTATTTTTGTATATCTTGTGAAGATACAAGATATAAATTTATGATGTTGATGGGAGATTTACATTGTTAAATTATAAACAATACTGATGTAATTTAACTTTGTAATTCTATTCTATTTAGCATTTCTCATTTATATTATGTGCAATGTAAACAATCTGATCATCACGATTATCACTCACGATATCGCGCCTCGGGAACCTTCCGCCCGACGGGGACTTTGATCCAACCCCGCCGGCTCGGGGTGTGACATGGTCTGTGTACATAATTTGTTTTGTTTTGTGCTCAAATGGGTATCTCCTTACCATATGAACTAATTGATTATGTATTCGTTCTGATTAATTACAATTGTTAATCGTATGGTTAGTTTTTTCTGACATTCGTTAGCATAAATTAAGATCGTTATATTTGTAACGCTTTCGTTGGCCTTATTAATTCCATAGATGTTATTCTTTCCCATTTATATAATCATTTCCCTTTTTCATATTTCACTATCATTACAGAGCAATTTTTTGACTCAGTCGTATTTTGTTTTGGTTGTTTTCTATATTTGTACAACATATACTCATAGGATTTATTGGGAGTGTGAAGAGAAGATAATGATGATTAAGAGATTAAAGAATGTTTATATAGTTCATGAAAATAGATAATGTATATAGATTTTTTTGTATTTTCTTTAGTCAACCATGTATTTATTTATGGTCAAATTCATTAAATATGAAATATACTTTGTTCTGATTTTTTTAATAGTGACACGTCAACTCTAGTCAGGTTGACATGTTAAAGTTGTTTATTAGTTTTAGATCAAGCTTATAAACTAGAATATAAATATATATGTATTTTGTGTATATTGATTTATATATTATAAGTTATGTTAGGACCTCGTGTATTACATGAGCTAAATACAAAAATATAATAAATGGTTACCAATAAAAATTCAAACAATATAAGATAATTTATTAACATAAATAAGTTTAACATTTATATAATTAACACTTTGAGTAATAAAATAATTATATATTTTTTAACAATAGTTTTTTTTCAAAATATTTCATTTTAAAAAACTGTTTTTTGAAAAAAATGAATTTAAAAAAAGTAACATTAATATATTTTAACGCATTAAATTTTTTTATTTTAAAAATGTGTAAAAATTATATTTAATATGATACATATTTAGTAGAAAAAAGAACCAAAAAGATCAAATTTTCTATGTTTTAAGAACATAAAATTGTCTTTAAAAACTTTATTTATTTAATTAAAATAGTTAAATTGAAAAATATTTCAAATATAATAAACGAGAAAGAAGTAAGCTTCACATCACTTTTGCTCGATTCATTTACAAAGCTATTGTAAAACCAATAAAACCAAGCCAAATCAATCAAGTTTATTTCCAAACTTTTTTTATTAAGTTTTAAAGTTTAAGGTATTTAAAGAGCCAAAAAAAAAATTAAAAACTTATAAATTTTACTTCCATAACAAATAAAAAAGCAATGTTTTGAAAACCTGGCCAGCCGGTCGGACCGGTCAAACCGGTGGTGGGACTGGTCCAGTTAGGGGTTCTGGACCGTTTTTGGTGAACCAGCCTGTCGAACCGGTGGTTGAACCGTTTTCTATATTTTTTATATTTTTTTGATTTTATATATATATTTATAAAATGTATATAAAATCATCCGGTTCGAGAGGTTCGACCAGTCAAACCTTTAACCAGTAAAAAGACCGGTTCGCCGTCCAGTCCGATTATAAAATTATTGTAAAAAGGACAAACATGTCTTCTCATAAGCTTTAACAATGGGCCCTCACTTTCTCTCCTCGGTTGTGTAACCCCCCTAAAAAACGATAGTACAACTCTTCTTAACTCAACTTACAGCCTGTGACGTTTCTCTTGTCACAAACCACTACACGACATCCACGTATACCAGCCATTGGTTACTGATCGACGCGTGACCCAACAGCATTCGTCGTAGGTCACTTGATCACGAAAAACAGAAATTGTCAATGTAGGACTACCTCATTTGGTAGAGGCTTTGCCTCTAAGAATGGTAGGTCATGGGTTCTAACCCATGCAATAGTGTAATTAGTTTGGAGTAGTTTAGTAGGAGATAATTTTTGCCGTTCAAAAAAAACGAAAAACAGAAATTACAAATGAAAATTACATCAAATCTTCCGAATTTCTCCTTCGGTCGTTCCCTAATTTTAGAGCGAGAAAGTGTGCGAAGAAGAGAGAGAAAATAAATAAAATCCGAATCTGTGAATGAAGCGATTTGATGTTGTTGTCGTTGATGGTTTATTGAATCTGTAATTGCTGTATGAACGATCTTTTTATTTGTTTGTTGATGGACATAATTGAGGATTTGGAAGCTACGATCTCGATGAAATGATTGCTGTATGAATTGATCGGTTGATGCGTTTGTTGATTTGCTTTTAGTTTGGTTGCAGTTGATTGATTTATCGTTTAATTTATACAAAAAGAAGAAGAGATGAACGGTGGCGATGGTGGTCCACCGCCTTCGCTTGACTGGAAATTCTCTCAGGTGTTTGGCAAACGTACCGCGGGTGAAGAAGTACAGGAAGGTATACTTGCTCTAATGGAGATTTATGACATGAATTTTTGTTTATGTGTTTTGTATTTTCTACGTGGATGCGCAGATTTTTGTTGATTAGGCTCCCTCTAATGTGCATTTTGGGAGTGTGCACTTGGCCTACGTGGCGATGACACTTCAGAAGGATGCAGTGGAGTGCGCTGACTAGGCAGTTGCATTTCAACGATTACACTTGGCCAAGTGCAAAGCACTTGTAGTTAATGTGGGCCCCATTTTCCAAAACCATCATAAATATATATAAAATAAAATTGTTATGTGAAAGAGAAAGAATGCATGTGGGAAGAATGTGTTGAAGTTAAAAAGATGAGAGAGAATGCATGTAGGAATTATGAGTAAAAAACTGATGTGACAGTAATGACTATGATGCATGTAGTAAATGCATGCTTATGCATTGCGGGTAGTCTTAGGATTGAATTGAACAAGTTTTTGATTTTGTTCTTGATTTGGTATATTATTGAATCATTGGAGATTCTGGAAATAGTGGTACTTGATGTTCTTGCTGGACGAAAGCAATAGAATGATAAGTTTGCGCTTGTGCTTTGATCTAATACTGTCAACAAGTCTTTAATTGCTTTATTTAATTGTATAAGAAGTATAGTTAAGTCAGCTTTTGTTGTACATGCATATAATATAATGTATATATGTGTGACCGTTAATGGGTAAAAGTAAAATTGCGCTAATTTTAACGTTATTTTACTTATTTTGTGAAAATAGCGTTAAAAACGGTGGGATGATTAACTTTGAGCTGGGGGACTCCTTCGAAGCAATCTCTCTATCTCAACTGGAATATAGGTAAGGTTTGTCTTCATCTTTCCGGGGGACTCCTTCGAAGCAATCTCTCTCAACTGGAATATAGGTAAGGTTTGTCTTCATCTTTCCTTAGCAAGAATATACTGGATAAGTTTGTTTGTTTATTATAAGATATATAGGTAAAGCTTCAGCACATCCTCTTATGATTCATATGCTTAAAGATATTGTTGGTCTTGATTAATAAACTGCTTGAATTTGTTTGCATATAGTTTCTTAGTGACCGATGAATTGTTACGATGCGTCCCTCCTTCAGGGGAAGCGTGCATCTCGTGACCCTCAGTCATCTATCTTCTTTTCACCTAAAATTCCCTTCCCCTTCTGGAACATCCCTGTCCTTCGATCCCGTAGAAAAGGTCATGTCCCCGCCTAATAACTTGAAATAACGAGCAGGGGCAAAAATATGATAAGCATACGCATTTGGGCAAAAGTAAGCATTCTCATGTAAGAGAACTTAGGAGAATAAGAGATAGTTGGGGCAGGTTTTTGGATATCATTCATCCTAAGACATAGCAGGATTGGCCTAGTTATAGGATTAAACGGAAGTTAACGGACCAACCCACTACTACCACTTAATAAGGACTCGAATTTTAACCCACTAACCACCAGTATATGCAGTTGTTGGGTTCGTAGGCCTTATTAGGGCCATGATAGATTGCCGGTATGGGTGAGCAAAAAACCGAAAAAAATGAACCGAAAAAACCGAAGCAAACGAATAACCGAGAAAACATAACTCAAAAAACTGAAACCAAATTTTTCAGTTCGGTTTTGGTTTTTCATATTTCAAAAACCGAAAAAATCGAACCATTTTTAGTTTTGTTTTACAATTAGTATATATGTCGTTATTTGTAGACTTATTTAACGGGAAAAAACACGTAAATAGTCTATCGTTGGGAATGATAAAGATTTAGATTATATGAACTTTACCAACTTAAAACATGATGAAGATAAGAACTATTACATAATTACTTTCAAACTTTGTTTTTTTTTAAATGTATGAACATAATTATGATGATTTAGTTTTATTGTAATTTATTAGTTGGTGTCCAATCAATTAATTTATTGTTTATCCGTTGCTAAACATGTTTGCGTTTTTAGTATTGGATGTGTGTGAGAGAAAGAGAGAACAAAAGAAGAAAAGAAATAAAAAAAAAACCGAAACCCAAAAAAACCGAAACCCAAAAAAAAAACCGAAAACCGAAAAACTATAAACTAATCTAAGAAGTTAGTAATAACTAAAAACCGATTATATCGATTTCCGTTTTGGTTTTATACAAAAACCAAACTGAACCGAGCACTCATCTAATCGTAGGTAACTAGGGAAAAGGCAGCGGACCCTAATCCTAACGGCTCATGTTTTATTTTTGTTAACCCTAGTTTTCATTCTCTATATAGTGTCTTGTACTTGTAATGTTTTGTATCACCTCAATAAGAATATTCTAGTTATCATCGGTGGATGTAGGTCAGTTTAGATGAAACCACGTTAAACTCCCGTGTTCTTTATTGCTTTCGTGTGTATGTGATATCCCTAACTAGCAAGTAGCAACACGCATAAGGGAAATACCAAAAATGCATGAGACAAAAGGAATGCAATATATCAAATGGATAAACAATAGGAAAAACATTGATTCAATTCGTGCAAGTTAAAGAAAAACTATGGGGTGACCCGATTCGTAATGAGACACAAGTCAATTTTTGATAAAAATATATCTACACAAATTTAACGTTTTAATATATAACGTATAATGGATGTGTTTTGCGAAGACATAATTGACATCTATAAGATGAGACTGAAATTTAAAATACTAATAGCTTTAATGAGTTGTATATATCTCACAATGACCAATGACACGTATTAGGATCAAGAAAACCGGAGGTCGTTGGAAAATGAGCATTAACAAATACGAAAACAAGTTTTAGATGATAATATTTTTGACATAATTCAAGTTTAAATAAAATTTATTTCAAAAATCAGATAAAAAACACACATAACAATGGTATAACCAAATTGCAAGACGTCGTTGACCAACATATTATCATGGTTAAGTATGTATTCATAAACCAAGAAAAAGTTTATATATGTATATATAGGGATGGGAAGAAAAAATAACTCACTCTTATTGTGCTAACCCGAAATAACCGGTCAAGATCAAGCCAAATCTTGGATTTTTTTTTTAAGATCATTATAACACATTTAAAATACTTTCTTATTTTATGAGTTTGCGTAAATTCATTACAGTTTGAGAGTTAACATCGTTGTAAGTTTTTGACTTACAGAGACCCAAAACTTACAACGATGTTAACTCACAAACGGTGAAGAATTTACGCAAACTCATAAAAGAAGAAAGTGTTATAAATGTGTTACAATGATGTTAAAAAAAAATTCAAGATTTGGCTTGATCTTGAAATGTTATTTCGGGTTAGCGCAATAAAAAGGGTTATGTATACTTCCATTCCCTATGTGTGTGTGTGTATCTAAGTTTAATATTATTATGCCAAACTCACACCGATGTTGCTATTTAAGAGTTAGTATATTAGTATAGTATAGTATATATAAGTATAATTTAAAAAGACAAAAATAAAGAAAAAGGAAAACGAAATTAGTTTAATATTATTATGCCATAACGTTTTACAAGGCTTATGTACACACGATAAGCCTTCCAAAAAAAAAAAAAGAATGTACACACGATAAGTAATTGTATCAAACAACTTATACATGATTAGATAACTTATGCTTGATGTATATTTTTTATTTTATTTCTACAATAAATAATTCTACAACCGTAAGTTAGAATTTGACAATAAGCATACCATCGTATAAGCCTGATAAAATAGGCGGGTTGGGTAACGTGTTAAAACGGGTTCGGGTCATGAAGAGTGTGGGTCAGAACGGGTTATAAGCAAAATCAGTTTGAGTGAAAATGGATTGTTTTTAAAAAACATCAGCTTGGTTTAAATCAAAATGTGTTGGAACTAAACAAATAATCCATTAGAATGATTTTTAGTGATTTTCTCATCAAATATGTTATTAATCATTCTTAAACGTTTGAATTCCATTGCATTCACATGGTTTTTTGGTTACTCATCATGACCTATATTATGTTAAAGTGTTACGCATCTTGTTGGATCGGGTTGCTTAATCTAAGCAACACTTAAGCAAGTATTTCTTACTTAATTCTAACAGATGCGGAATATTCTGTCGGAGTAATCTCACAATCACACTCAAAATGACAAAGTAATAATCGTTGAACAATAATAAAGAACACAAGAATAAGTTCAAGCTCAAGGATATATTTCTCTCAAAGTAAAAGTGTACAAGCACTTAAGCACACAAGCACACATAAGCAAACATACAATGGGAGGTTATATAGCCGAGGCTACAACCGTATACACTTAGGAATACAAGTTGGGTATACTAGACAAGTACATAAAGTAAAGCTTATTCTAGTATGTTGAGTGTCTTAACAGGCTAAAACACTCAGTCATAATCATTATATTAATAGACATTGACTTTACAAAAGACTACTAAATACAAAAGACATTTAATGTTGTTTATCTTCATGGCCTCAGATGATCTTTTGCATTTAATGCAGCATGGGAGAAGTAAGGTGCTATATCTGACTCATTACATGTTGTCTTTGTCTTTACTCAGACCAGCATGTCTTGTGTCAGTACCTTTTGTACCATGAGAGTAATCTGCTACAGTCTTTGTCAGAGGATAAACCTCGAAAATCTTTGTCTTCAGTGCATCAGAAGATTTATGTCTTCGGAATATACTTAAGTGTTATTCTTCGGAAGCAGTTGTCTTGTATAACCTTCGGCAGAACCAGTTATCCTTCGGAAGCAATGCTGCTTCCGAAGAATCACTTCTTCCTTCCGAAGGCTTTTATTCAATGAGGCTCCTATACTTAGACAAAATAAGAAGTTTGGTGAGCATCAGCCTTTATTAGTCTTTACAGTCTCCCCCTAGGCTGATGCTACCAAAACTTCTAAGGAAGGAACCTTGGCTTCCATGTACCCCTCAGTACCTGTGCCCTTTTTCTTATCAATCTGATGTCTGACCTCCCATCTGTTCCATTGTCAGGATTATTGAGAGGGAGCTTATCTAGATCAAGGATATAGGGTTTGGCCAACATCGTCAGATGCACAAGATCCACCAGTTTTATTTCTCCATTGTAGTCGGTGAGGATGAATATCCTTTCTTGTGCATTGAAGCTCCAATTTACTAAGGGGATGTATGAATGCTCATGCATTAGTCTACGGATATCCCTCATATCTTCTCGAGATTGTGTAGTTTCTGGAGCTGCTTCTGACGTGACTTCAGGTACTGAGATTATTGCTTCAGGCTCAGAGTCAGAGGAGATGGCAGATGTTCTCCTTTTCCTTCTGCCCATGCTTTTTCTTCTTATGAGTCTTGGTCTGTCTTGAGCAGTGGCCTGACTCCTCAGAACTCTGGCCTGTTGGGCTTCCACAGTTGATCCTACTGCTGCACCTGTTGTTGCAGTAGGCTGTGACCCAATATCCTCAGCACTTGAGGATTCTGTTCTCCTCTCATCAGCCTGTGTATGTCTCTCAGGATCAGGGTTTGGTGTTGATTGTTTCCTTGTAGTCTTCTTACCCTTTTTCAAAACTGAGGAGATTGGCATGTTATCCATACTTGAACTTGATGGAGGAGATATTGGTTCTTCTGTAGGGTTTGGGGGAAACCTGTTGGGGAACATTGCTTTCGTTACTTCCCCACACATGACTTCTTCTCCCTCTCTGATTCCTGCACCAGAGAGGGGAAATTCTATTCTTACCCCTTCCCCTAGGCCCAAGCCTCTGATTAGGCTTGCTTTTTGAGCCCTTATTTGCTCAATTGGAAGTAACTCACCTCTGGCAACTTTAACCTTGATATCTCTGATATGCATATCCATGGTTGAGTTCTTCATAGGGCCTAGCTGCCGAGCATGGAAGCCATATTCCAAGAGAAAAGCCTTGTTCTTGTCTCTGTAGGCCTTTTCTTTTTGCTTCTTTGTAAGTACAATCTGGGCCTTGGATGTAGCAGCAACCTGTTCTTGCTGCTGCACCTTGTCCAGCTCGGCAGCCATTCTAGGTACCGACCAGCTTAGGACTTCATCAATATCATACCTCTTTTCTTGAAGAAGGGCAGACAATCTGATGAGTTCATCATCCATTGAAGTATATGGTCGGCCCTTCTTTTTCTTTGGGATCCTTTCCTCTTGTTCAGCTACCTCCTCTAGGGTTAATTTCCTTTTTCCTTTATCATCAGCAGTGAGTTTTGTCCCAGAGGAGATTTCTCCTCTAGCCTCACCAACTGGTTCATCGGCATGTAGCTCCTCTGTGGAGGAATCAACAAGAATGACTGGGCCTTTGGAAGCAGCTGCAGCTTCGGAGTTAACCTCAGCATTCACTGTCTCCTCCAGTTGACCAATCACCTTAGATGATTCCTTATTAGTTTCCACAATGGGCTCAGGATTAGAGGAGAGGTCTTCAGCAGCCTTTGTCCCAGAAGGGGACACAGGTTCCATGGATATTGGTTCTTCTTGTGCAGCTTCTTCCATGGCAACCTGGGCTACAGTCTCAGAAGAAGACTTAGTCCCAAGAGGGGACTGAGGTTCCAAAGAGACATTTGATGTTTGCTGTACAGTCTCTTTGGCAACCTCCCTTGTATTCTCAGAAGAAGAAGAAGAGGAAGAGGAACTAGAGGAGGGAGAATTAGTCCCAGAAGGGGACTGATGTTCCAAAGAGACATTTGAAGTTTGCTGTTCTGTCTCTTTGGCAGAAGAAATAGAGGACACTTGAAAGTAAGTACTCAAGAAGTCATCCCATTCAGCAGTCAAGGTGACTATGGATGGGTGAGCTTCGTGTGCACCCTCCTCTTCTCTTGCTTCTGATCCTGACCCTGCAATAGATGCATTCTCCCCCTTTTTGGTAGCATCAGAGGAAGAAGTGAAGGTGGTAACATCAGGATCAGGATGAAAAGGATGTAAAACAACGGGTGGACGCCTCCTGAGATCCAGAATAGTTGCATCTTTTGTCTGAATCTCAAGCCGCAGGGTAGTCACCTCAGCTTCCAAATGAGCTACCCTGGCTTGGAGGGATGTGATAGTAGCCGTCAATTCCTGTGTGTGGATGCCCTCATCTACATGAGTAGAATCATGGGGCGATGGAGTACTGAGCCTAGCTCCTGCACCTCCATCACCAGAAGTGGTTTCTTGGCTCCCTGGATTCCCATCATTGAGAAGGGCTTCAAAGAAGTCCTCACCAACATAGGTTGCCACAGGTGAGGTCCTATTGCCTGTACCACTGTCCTGTGGATCTTTATTAAGATCAACAGTAGTGGCAGCCTCACCTGCATTGACCCCTTCAGTACTACTAGGGCCAACCTCTGAGTGAATAGGCTCTGGGTCAGGGAACCTTTCCTGTAACTGTGTCACCACTCTCATTAAGGTTTGGGTAGTGGGAGAGAGTGGTTCATCCACAGGTACGGCAGAAGTTCCTTGAGCCTGGGTAATAGTATGGGTGGGGGGCATTTCTGGATGATAAGAACCTAGAGACTTGGGAGACAGTCTCTGATCTAATGAAGTTGCTTCATGAGAAGCAGACTCAACTATGGGTGCATCCCTTTGAATATTCTCAGATATGTTTTGTGACATATGTTGAGGGCTTGCAGGCTGGTTAAGGGCAGCCACAGGTTCCAAAGGAAGAACCTGTGGATCAACAAGGGGTGTGGCTTTCACCTTAGGTAGGACTGTGCCCTGAGCAGTCCTTTTAACCTTTTTTTTTGGGTTCAGTAGAAGGAGCCTGAGCAACTTTAGAGAGTTGCACAGGGTTTCGTTTGCGTTTGTAAGTGATTTTTATGGGATGAGGAACAGAAGTGGAAGGTGTGGGTTCAGCATCTGTGGGGTTAACAGAGCTGTCACCTTCTGGAGGATGTGACTCCATAGATGGAAGAAGGGGAGTGAAGTTCCCAGAGAACTGGGCACCCTTCTTCTTTAGTTGCACAAAAACCTTGGACGAGACCAAGGGCGTTTTGTATGTATTCCCAGTCAGAGAGAGGAAAGTGCCTAACTCCTCATTGAAAATCTGTTGCAAAAACCTGGGATACATACAAAATTTCTTTGGTGACGAAATATTGTCAACCAAATTATTGAAAATAAAAGCAGAAAAATTAAACAGTTGGTTAGAGACCAATCCATGGATAGCCGAAGCTAAGTCAGATGGTATTTGATCCCAACCACCAACTTTATTGGAAAGACAGTGTAGAAACAAATGTATGAGGTACTTGTAATTGTAGGACACTCTACCCTTCAAATAGGTTGTTGAAGGAAGAGGACCTTCGTACCCCATCGACTGAAATGTCGATGCTACCTCATCCTTTGTAAATGAGACCTTTCCATCGGCATCATTTAGTTTGAGATGCCGATAGATGGTCTCCACAGAAATAGCAATAGGATGAGCATCAATGGTGGCTACAAGAGACCGACCATTGGAAGATGATGAAACAGAACAAGATGCCCAAAAATGTTGGTGATGAGATTAATACACCAAGGGTTGAACGGTTAGTGCAAAGAAATACCTGCTTCTTTGAAGAAAGGAGATGATCGGTGCTAAATCATTATCATGCTCTGCCAATAACTCTGCAGGTACATTGTGAGCAGGTTTGAAAGCAAGAAGATCCATGGCAGTTTGTGATTTTAGGGCACGATTTGGGAGATCAAAGAAAAGAAGATTTCAAAGTGAAACGGTTTGTGAGAATTCGAATGAGCGGGAGACCTTTATATACCTTCAGATTTCAGCATTTAATATATAGAAACATTAAATTTGAGATCCGGATGTCAGATAAAGGACTTCCGATGACAGCTGGTTTCACAATTAATTTTCTCTAAGGACTGAGTTGCTTCTGAAGAAGTGGCTTTCGGAAGGAGTTTATTAGAAGTAATGATTGAGAAGAATAAACTAAATACATCGGAAGCAAATGTCTGTATTTAGGCAAAATGTTCTTCGGAAGATACTTTCTTCGGAAGAGTACCTTTAGAAGCCTAGGCTTCCGAAGTTTATGTATCGGAAGAGTATTACTTCAGAAGATAATTTAACTTCTGAAGTGTGAGAACTTCCGACTTTGGAATAAATAATTCTTCCGAAGACTTAACCTATCTTCGGTTGAGTATTTACTCATCAGAAGATAAGTTAAGTATATCTTCTGAAGAATGATTTATTCCCTATGTATTTATTTATTCAAAGTTAATCATACCAATTGCTGTTATCAAATACCTGAATCTTCCCTCATCAAATGCCTTGGTGAAAAGATCAACCAAATTGTGTTCTGAATCAACTTTGACTAGATGGATTAACTTCTTCTCTGCACAGTCTCTGATGAAATGATATCTGATATCAATGTGCTTGGTCTTGGAATGTTTGACAGGATTATTGGTAATGGATATGGCACTGGAATTATCTATCTGAATTGGAGTATTGAACAGATTTATTCCATAATCCTTCATCTGATTTTGAATCCAAATAACTTGTGCACAGCAGCTTGAAGCAGCTATGTATTCAGCTTCTGCAGTAGAGGTTGAGACACATGACTGTTTCTTGCACTGCCATGACACAATTCTGGATCCAAGAAATTGACATCCTCCTGATGTGGATTTCTTGCTGATGTTGCAACCCCCATAATCACTGTCGGTGTAAGCCATGAACTGAAAGTCTTCATTTCTAGGATACCATAATCCTAGACTTGATGCTCCTTTGAGGTATCTAAATATTCTTTTCACAGCCAGCATATGTGAGACTTTGGGATTAGCCTGAAATCTTGCACACACACAAGTTGCAAACATGATATCTGGCCTGCTTGCTGTGAGATACATCAAAGAGCCTATCATTGCTCTGTATTGGTGCTGATCAACATCCTCCCCCTCAAGATCAGGGCTAAGAGATGTAGTCTTGGACACGGGAGTTCCCAGTGCTTTGCAATCAGAGAGCTTGAATCTTTCAAGAATGTCCTTGACATATTTTGATTGACTAATAAATATACCTGTAGAAGTTTGTTTCACTTGTAGTCCAAAAAAGAAGGTAAGTTCTCCCATTGAACTCATTTCAAATTTGGACTTCATTAATGATTCAAAATCCTTGCAGAGAGATTAATTAGTAGAACCAAAAATAATGTCATCAACATAAATTTGGACTAGCATGATATGTTGATTATCAACTTCTTGAAAAAGAGAGTTTTGTCAATTGTTCCTCTCTTGAAGTTGTTGGCCAGTAGAAAAGAGGATAAGGTTTCATACCATTTTCTGGGAGCTTGATGCAGTCCATAGAGAGCTTTATCAAGCTTACAGACATGATCAGGAAACTTTGGGTCCTCAAATCCTGGAGGCTGACACACATAAACTTCTTCATCTATTTTTCCATATAGGAAGGCACTCTTCACATCCATCTGAAAGACTTTGAAATCCTTTGCAACTGCAAATGCCAAAAAGATTCTGATAGCTTCAATTCTGGCAACAGGTGCAAAGACTTCATCATAGTCTATGCCTTCCTCTTGAGTGTATCCTTGAACAACCAATCTTGCTTTGTTCTTGATGACAACACCTTTGTCATCTTTCTTGTTTCGGAAAATCCATTTGGTTCCAATGGCATACTTTCCCTTAGGCAAAGGGCAAGTCTTCCAAACTCCTTGTCTTTGAAACTGAAGAAGCTCCTCTTGCATAGCTTCTACCCAACTGTTATCTTTTAATGCCTCTGCAACCTTCTTAGGTTCTATTTGGGATAGAAAGCAGGAGAACAAGCAAACATTTGCTTCATGCATAGAGCTTCTAGTTCTTACACCTTCTTATGCGTTGCCAATAATGTTCTCAACTGGATGAGTGTTGTGGATTCGAGTTCTTGGAATCACATCCAGTTGAGAAGCTTCATCCATGTTGAGTGACTCAAGGTTAGGCAATACTACCTCAAGCTGGATTTCTGGTAGATCTTTTGGATTCTGAGTTTGGACTGTGATGGGTTGGTTTTCTCTGGGAAAAGTGGCTTCCATATTGATTGCTTCTGCTGAAGGACTGCCTACTTCTTCCTGATGTCTTAAATCAGAAGAAGATTGAATTGATGGACCTGCCTGAGATGTGTTTATTGTTTCAGACTGTGACACACCATCTTGTGCTGAAGTGGATTCTACCAAGATTTGTTTTGAAGCTATTGGTAGTTCAACACGAAAGTCATCTTCTCTTGTGCCTTTAGAGGTGTCTCTGGTAACTGACTGTGAAACTGGAACATACTCTTCACCAGATTAAATGCAGATGTAAAGCTATCAAGATCAAATAACCAATCAGGGCCTGTTCCAGGTTTATTGAGAGTATGTTCATTGAACTGAACATTTGCAGACTCTTCAATAATTCTGGAAGCTTTGATGTATACTCTATAAGCCTTAGCATGTGAAGATTACCCAACAAAGTAGCCCTCTGCTGATTTCTCAGCAAACTTGGCTAAATGATCTTTAGTATTCAAGATGGTGCATTGACATACAAATGGTTTGAGAAACCCAATAAATGGCTTTCTCTTATGCCAAATTTCATAAGGAGTAACACCATGTGTCTTAACTACCAATACTCTGTTTTGGACATAACAGGCAGTTGACTGCTTCTACCCAAAAAGTTATTGGAAATTTGGCATCAAACAACATGGTCCTAGCAGCCTCAATTAGTGTCATATTCCTTCTCTCAGCAACACCATTTTGTTGTGGAGTCCTAGGAGCACTAAATTGTCTTGTGATACCCTTAGATTCACAAAAAGAATTTAAAATCTGATTCTTGAATTCTGTTCCCTGATCTGACCTGATTATTTTTACATGATGATCACTTTCATTCTCCACCCTAAGTATAAATGACTTTAGGATCTCAGCAGTTTCATCCTTGGTATTTAAGAAAAATACCCAGGTATACCGAGAGAAATCATCAGTGATTACCAAGCAATATGACTTTCTACCAAGACTTTTAACACTTGTGGGACCAAACAAGTCCATATGCAATAAATGCAGGACTGTTGTAATAGAATTTATCTCTTTGGCATGATGTGATGACTTGTGCTGCTTACCCTTTAAGCATGCAACACATTTATCAACATAAATAAATTCCTTTGATGGTAGACCAGTTACTAAATTATTTTTGACAAGTTTATTCATATTTTTGAGGTTTACATGACAAAGTCTTCTATGCCAAAGAGATGATTCATCAAGTGAAGCTTTTGAGACAAAGCAGCGTATATTACTGAGAGGTGCAGCTGTGCTCATATCTAACATATACATGTTGTTTCTTCTTGGGGCTCTGAGCAGAATTTGATCATTTGGTACTACAAAACCTGGTTTCAGGACAATGCATTCATGCTCAGTAAACAACATGTTGTGTTTTTGATCACACACCTGAGATATACTTAGTAAATTATAGTTAAGTTCTTTTACAAAATGCACATTCTCAAAGCTTACCTTACCATTAGTGATTGTGCCCCTACCTGTTATGTAACCTCCTACTGGATCACTTCCAAATGCAACAGACCCTCCAAAGAATGGTTCATATTTGTGCAGGTGAGTCTTGTTGCCTGTCATGTGCCAGGAACAGCCACTCTCAACTATCCACAAGTTGCCTTTTGATTCCTGCTGTCCCTGCACATAACCAGAAGTGAGTTAGTTTCTAATGGGAACCCAAGCCCATGTGGTCTTGGGTTTGCCATTTGCATCATTGTAGGTAAATTTCTTTGACATCATCCTAGGTGGGACAGATGATGTGCTTGCTTCTGATGGGAGTGATGTCTTATCAGTTGATTCCTTCTTCTTCCATACTTGTTTTGCCTTTTGAGTTATAGGAAGACTTTGTTTCTTTTGATAGTCATCGGAAGCTACTTTTCCTTTTCCTTCCGATGGTCTTCTTCCGAAGGAAAATGGTTTCTCTTGTTTATTAGAAGCCTTCCTTTTATGAGTTTCCGAAGTTCCTTTTCTATCGGAAGCTTCCCTTTTCTTTGCTTCTAATGCTTTCTTTTTGGAAGCCTTTTTGTTTTGTTTCTTCCTGTTATCGGATGTACTTGCTTCCGATACCTTCTTGACTGGATTTCTTTTCTGTTCTTTCGAGGAAGTAGATGACTTACTCCAACTATTCTTTCTTCCTCTTCCCTGTAATTTTGAGAAAATTCTGCTTCTTGGATTATAAAAGCAATCAGCAGCAAAATGATTCTTCTCACCGCACATCAGACATATAGTTTGACTGTTGGGAGAGTGTTGCTGCTGATTCCTTTTCATGAAGGCTGAGCTTTGATCCTCAGAGAGTGATGATTTGGATGTTCCAACATGTCTGTTGGTCTTAGACCTTGCCTGTTTCCCTGAAAAATTTATCTTTCTCTCCATTGATCTACCTCTCTTTGACTTGTCAGATGGGCAAGTCACATACTCATCTGAGGATATATTTTCTGTGATTTTAGCTTTGACAAAAACTGTTGAATGTTTCTTAGTTTTCTTATTTTGTTTCTTTATTTTCAAAGCTTGTTTTTCTTTTACTGGTTTAATAGAAATATCATCCTCATCTGAGCATGTTGAGGTACTTGGATTAGAGAGATTTTCAGTTTGAACCACCTTGTGTATATCCAATTCCTCATTATACACAAGATCAACTAGTGGTTTACACCTAACATATACTATGGAAGTATAAGCAGATGGTGCTTCTACTTTGTTATATCCCAAACCAGCCCCATGTTTATTCACTAATTCAGTTGTGCTGCTCATCCTGAAAAGTTTTTCATATTTTTCACCTTGGCTTAGAAATTTGTCTCTGTATGACTCAGCCAACACAAGTTCAGTCTTGGCGGTGGTCAGTCTTTCTAAAAGGTTTTTAATCTGATACTGTTTGTTAGTGTCTTCATGTTTTAAACTTGAAATAGTTTTCTCCATTTCATTAATCTTTTCTTTCTAATTTCTTTCAACCTCAAAAAATTTGCCTTGACAACTTGTAAAGACTCAAGCTCATTACAGAGTTGAGAATTTATCTTTTTATAAACAGTTAATGTTTCTGAGCATTCAGGTGAGCACATGTTATTATTTACCTTATTTGAGGAAGATGAGTCATTTGCCATCAAAGCACTGTTGGAGATAGAAGCATCCTCAGCTTGAAAGCTCCAGTCTGCAAAGTCTTGTTCATCAATGATTGCATTGTTTGATGAGCTTGATGGTTTTTGTTGTGGTTGCCCAGAAGTTGTCGGCTGAGTTCCTGTGGACTTGCATTCTCTGGCAAAGTGGCCTAACTGTTGACAGTTAAAGCATTTGAGTTTAGATTTGTCAAGTCCAAACCCAGTCTTCATATTGTGTATTTTGAACTGTCTGCCGGTTCTTTGATAAAACTTCTTTGCTCTGTATGAAATCATGGCCATTTGATAGTTTATATCCATCTCCTCAAGATCATCTGCAAGGATACCATCCAAGTCCTCTTGGCACAGAGGAAAGTAATTGGTCTCCTCAGCCATAAAAGCTCCTTGCCCATAGGATGGTAGTGGAGTTGGATTTGTGACAGGGTTTGATGAATTTGGGTTTTCAGGAAATGTGACAGTGGGTGTGGAGGTAGGATGGTAGATGGGTTGATAGATTTGGTATGGAGGATTATTGATGGGTGCATAAAGAGCAGCTGAGCCAGATGGTAAGTGTGAGACTTTAGATTCTTGGGCATCTAATTCCATCTGATAGGCACTGAGAATACCAAACAACTCTCCTAAAGTTAGAGTTTTCAGGTTTTCTGTTCTTCTGATTGTTACTGAATAAATATTCCATGCCTTTGGAAGAGACCTCAGAAATTTTCTGAGCACATCTTGATTATCAAGAGTTACGCCTGCAGTTGTTAATTCATCCATAAGTTGGACATACCTTAGATACTGAGAAGACATATTCTCATTGTTTTGTTGACAAAAGTTCTCAAACTTTTGTTTCATACATCTGCTTCATACATCTGCTTCAAGGAGTTCCACAGTTCTTGAGCAGACTTTCATTTCTTGAATGCATGTATAATGGAGTTCGGTATTGACATCTGAATGAGCCAAAGAGCTTTAGAATCAACTTCCATCTTCTTATAATCTTCATCTGAGTACATAGATGGATCTTTTGGTACTGCAGCTCCTCCAGCTCCAGCCGCAGCAACTGTGGGAACCTAAGGACCTTCAAGAACAGACTTCCAAAGCTTGAAGTCTTGATTCCTGATGAATCCTTCCATTCTGACTTTCCAGGTGTCAAAGTCTTCAGGGGTGAACATCGGTGGCTTGTTGAGAGTGCCATTTTCTGTATCATGTTTGTTTAGAACGGCCATCTTACACAAACACAGAAAATATGAGTTTTGAAAAGATGAGATTTTTTAGAAGAAATAGAACTGGTAACTTAAGGATGATTAGTCACTTAAGTTCAAGAGCCAAAGCTCTGATACCACTTGTTGGATCGGGTTGCTTAATCTAAGCAACACTTAAGCAAGTATTTCTTACTTAATTCTAACAGATGCGGAATATTCTGTCGGAGTAATCTCACAATCACACTCAAAATGACAAATTATAATCGTTGAACAATAATAAAGAACACAAGAATAAGTTCAAGCTCAAGGATATATTTCTCTCAAAGTAAAAGTGTACAAGCACTTAAGCACACAAGCACACATAAGCAAAAATACAATGGGAGGTTATATAGCCGAGGCTACAACCGTATACACTTAGGAATACAAGTTGGGTATACTAGACAAGTACATAAAGTAAAGCTTATTCTAGTATGTTGAGTGTCTTAACAGGCTAAGACACTCAGTCATAATCATTATATTAGTAGACATTGACTTTACAAAAGATTACTAAATACAAAAGACATTTAATGTTGTTGATCTTCATGTAATCAGATGATCTTTTGCATTTAATGCAGCATGGGAGAAGTAAGGTGCTATATCTGACTCATTACATGTTGTCTTTGTCTTTACTCAGACCAGCATGTCTTGTGTCAGTATCTTTTGTACCATGAGAGTAATCTGCTACAGTCTTTGTCAGAGGATAAACCTCGGAAGTCTTTGTCTTCAGTGCATCAGAAGATTTATGTCTTCGGAATATACTTAAGTGTTATTCTTCGGAAGCAGTTGTCTTTTATAACCTTCGGCAGGAACCAGTTATCCTTCGGAAGCAATGCTGCTTCCAAAGAATCACTTCTTCCTTCCGAAGGCTTTTATTCAATGAGGCTCCTATACTTAGACAAAATAAGAAGTTTGGTGAGCATCAGCCTTTATTAGTCTTTACACATCTCAACCCATTCTACTTTATAATATTACTCATTTCAATTCATTATACAATAATTGTTCATCCAAACCAACACATTTTTTTTGATTTGGGTGAAGATTGCCACATCTACCATCGTGGACCTTCCCCTAAATAAACACTCTATCAATCAATTAAATTGTTCTTGATGGCGAACAAATTCATCTAAAAATACATCTAAATTATACAACTTTTATTTTGAGAGCAATTACATATTCCTCTGTATAAAACTCTAGTTATACTCTTGTTATATATAGACTTAACGTACTCAAAGTTTAATTTACATATATATCATTCTTCTATAATTTTACGTTTATATATTTGATATTTTTATGTTGCAAAGGGTTTAAACAAGAAGATATATGTAATTTAATTTTTAAATCACATACATACATACATGGAGGGGCAGACCTAATTAATGGTCATGGGGATTGGCTGACACCCATTAATTATATATATGATTTAATTTCGATCGACTGAAATTTTATCACTGACCCCATTAATTTTTGACAACCACGATAAAACCTAATTTAAAACCACAACTAGTAAAATTAATACTAAAATAACTCAATATGCATTCCCATGATAAAACTCAATTACTAATTAACAATTTAATTTAATATTCAATCTCTCATATCCCAATAGGATTATTTGTTAGATTTTTTTATCAGCAATTTTCTATATCAAATTATCAATCCATCTTCGTTGGGCTTGAATCTTTGACCTAAAAGAGAGCAACAACTTAACTCCAATGGTTTTGCCATTTAGACTCAACCCTATCACTTGCTTGTTAGATAGATAAATTTTTAGATGATTTAGTCATGTTGGTATAGTATTAAAAGTTGAAACTTGTTATTATGATGAGAAACTTGGTTGATTTGTGTATAAATTGTATATTTAGGTAAATATGAAACAATTTTTAAAAATAAAATTTGACTATCACCTTCTTTGAATCTCGAATTTGTTGATTTGAATATTATTCCTACGAATCTTTTCGAAAGATAACAAATTTTATCATTTTGTCTTAAACAAAGAGATGACGATTTGACGTATTTTTATTACATATATATGATTTTATTTCAGTTTATCATTTTTCGGTGACCCAGCCCGACCTGTTTCGAACCGGTCAAAAAAAAAAGAAATATTTAACGACGTAAATCACCCACAAAATATTTCCGACCCCCATGATAAAAATTCATAGATCCGCCACTAAATACATACATATATAATTTATGTAATTTATAAGAAAATACGTGTAATAGTACATGTATTTTAAATACTCACTTTAAGTTGAGTTTTTAATAAAAAGCATGGCCTTCTAACAAATTAATTAAAACCTTTATCATCACTATCCTTCATTTTACATAAATTTATAGTGTGAGGTTATATATATTATACTAGATAAAATCTCGTGTATTACACCGGTTGAAAACATAAATGTTATATACTTTGTAAAAAACTTGTTTTAAAAATCATGTTTTTTTTAAGAAAAACTTATTTTTACAAAACTTTTATTTTTCATAAATTAAAAATTTTAATTAATTCTTATTTATTTAAAAATCATTTTTACAAATTTTCATATTTTGTAAACTTTTTTTAAGTGTGCTTTTTAATAAAAAAAAGATTTCATATTTTTTTATAACTATTTTTTAATATGAAAAAAGATATATAAAGTCATTAGTCATTAGATTTAAATTTTTTAATAAATTAAATTAAAGCATATAATTATAATTATCATTTAATATGAGAGAGAATGATTGTAAAGACTAAAAAATGACATGTGACAATAATTCTTTTTAAAAAAATGACATGTGACAATAATAGCCTAATAAATTGACATGCGGCAAAATATTTACTCTTTTATTAGAGAGTATAGATATTATAACAATCCAGCTCTTCCACATATAAACGACAATTTTTTTAGTAATAACATCTACATATAATATACAAGATAAAATTAATATGATCTCCTTCTTTTTTGGTTTTAAAAGACCACTGAATACATTTTAAGCCCGGTCATCCTGGTAAACTCAATGGTAAAAGGTCACCCATGTTCACGAAACACATACAACAATGGTGACCCGGCCTCTAATCCCTATGGTCTTTCCAAATCAAATTTTAACATATTATTAACATAAAACTAAAAGTAAATTAAAATTTTGTACCAATAATGACTTGGAATACTTAAATCAAAATAAACATTATAAGATTAAAATAATAATAATAATAATAATAATAATAATAATAATAATAATAATAATAATAATAATAATAATAATAATAATAATAATAATAAAAGGTTAAAATATTTTTATAAAATTATAATAATTGACAATTTATATTATCTATAAATCCTTGAATCAATAATAACATAATAAAAAAAATTTTAAAATCACTTTACATGAAATAATAACCTTGACAAACCAGAGGGATCAAATCTTTTAATTTACAAATATGGTTGTGAGGAAAAGAAGTTTTAAGAGAAACTGTAAAGAGGCACAATGATCAAGGGGTTAAAGTGTAAAATCCGGAATACTCTTTCTTATTCCTCTTGGTCACCCCTTCAAACCCCATGGGTTCTGACTTTTTGACAAATCGATTAGAAAGTTGCTGTAAATTTAAGATTCGAATTCCAACGGTTTGCACTTAAAACCGAATCAATCCATGATATAATTTCCAAAAATAACGAACTAAACACACGGATTACAACCGTTTAACAACACAACTAATTGGAACTTCAAATCGACTGAATCAATGATTTAAAAATCAAAGTAAGCACCTACATCACTCTGCGACTTCATTCTGAAACTACTAATATCAAAAATCCTATCAATAACTCTCTAAATCAGTCGATCGAACTCGCGACACCTACAGAGTTGGTCAACGATCGAACACCATCAATATGATCGACTTCAATCAAGGTAAAAATTAGAACCATTACACTCGTTTGAATGTAGAGATCAAAAGCCCTATCTCTTTGATGTCTCACAATTACCGGATTAAACGAATTGGATCAAATCAGTGATTAGAGTTCTGGGTATTGATCTTCAGACAACCATCCATAGCCTACTGGTAAACAGCCTCCGTACCAAAGGGATGTCACTATGTCAGAAACTGGTTTTGCCACATTTTTCCTTTTTTCTTCCATTAAAAGTTATAAAAATACTTCCAAATATATATATGTATCAAATCAATTTCGTTAAACTGATTTCTAAAAATGATTTTTAGAAAATTATTTAATTAATTTAAACTATTTTATCAAAACGAACTAATAAATAATTTTAAATAATCATTTTATTTATTAAGAAATCAATCTAAAATATTAAATTAAATATAAGGCATTTTCCTTTTTATTATTTTGTAAAGATAAAATAATTTCATAAATATGTAAATTTTGTTATATATATATATATATATATATATATATATAATACCCGTAAAAACATAATAGTTCAATGAATAAAATACTAAGTATTAGTTAGAACTCAATAAAACGAAATCGAATAGTAAATATGTTTAACAACGTTTCGACAAATTAAATTATAAAGTTCTGAAGAAAGAACAAGTTAATAACTGAACTATTTAATTTAATATACTTCGAATCGATTATTATAAACCAATCTAAACGGATGATCTAATCATATACCTAATGTTTATAAAAGTGAAAATCTCAATTAAATATCACACAACTAGTATTCGCAATCATATTCAACTAAAGTTTAAACCGACTTAGAAACCGACCCATACCAAACCATATTTTTTATTTGACTTATTATTTACTATAATAGACTAATATGATATAAAAAAAATGAAGAGGCATAAAACAAGGATCCATAAACAACGTAATTAGTAAAATTCGAATCTATTGATAAATAATATACATGTGAAGATATGACTATGATAATTTGTTAGGGAAACAAATAATTCATACTCACAATATGTTCATCATGTAAAAATGATAAAAATGAGGGAAAGCGGAATTGACAAACAATGCTCAGTGAAAGTTACGACAAACCGAGCTTTTGAAAAATATTCGCACAATGGCCCCCATAATCATTACACCCTTAGGAGGTGTTCTATATATGGTTGGAAAGGTCTAGGAAAATCGTGAACGTGGGGGAAAACGGTGCGCAAAACGGTGTTCGTATGAAGCATAAATCGCGAAAACAAGTTTCAAACGCATCGCACGACTTGGAGAGGGAACAATCAGTGTGTTGAAGTGTAGTTAAATGATTCACATATGTGTGAACATATGACTTGGGAGTATATTGACATAAACACAAGTGAATGTGTTCAAATTATGTGTAAGTTACCTATTTGATTGAGCTTGTAGTTGTAGGACGGGGTGAGTCCACACTACGAGTGTTTGTGTATTTGGCACACATACATGATTAGTTGAGTTGATCGAAATGGATAAAAATGATTGTGGTTATTGTGGTTGAATGATTCACAAGGTGTGTGAACATGTGGTGATCAACAAATGGGTAGATGTTAAATTGGAAATATGCATTCTTTGATTCACAATGTGTGTGAACATAAGACTTGCAATTCCAATGTAATTTGATTCACAAGGTGTGTGAACAAACAGTGGATTGGAAATATGCATGCTTTGATTCACAAGGTGTGTGAACATAAGACTTGCAATTCCAATGTAATTTGATTCACAAGGTGTGTGAACAAATAGTGGATTGGAAATATGCATGCTTTGATTCACAAGGTGTGTGAACATAAAACTTGCAATTCCAATGTAATTGATTCACAAGGTGTGTGAACAAATGGTGGATTGGTAATGTGCATGCTTAAATTCACAAGGTGTGTGAACATAAGACTTGCAATTTCAATGTAATAGATTCACAAGGTGTGTGAACATAAGACTTGCAATTTCAATGTAATAGATTCACAAGGTGTGTGAACATAAGACTTGCAATTTCAATATAATAGATTCACAAGGTGTGTGAACGTAAGACTTGCAATTCCAATGTAATAGATTCACAAGGTGTGTGAACAAGAGGTGATGTACAAATGTGTAGATATTAAATTGGTAATGTGCATGCTTAGATTCACAAGGTGTGTGAACATATAAGACTTGCAATTTCAATGTAATAGATTCACAAGGTGTGTGAACTTCTTAATTGAGGTTTGAATGAAAATGGTCAAACAGTATGATGCACAACTGGAGTTGTGTGCACAAATGCGCTATATTAAGTTATAAAGGGTGTGGTGAAATAAGAATGATTCACAAGGTGTGTGAACTTCTTAATTGAGGTTTGACTGAAAATGGTCAAACAGTATGATGCACAATTGGAACTGTGTGCACATATGTATTGAGATTGTTGTTTTATTATGACAAATGGAAATTCTTGGTTGTAAAGGAAGTTCCATTTGATGTTGATGAAAATTTCCCGTTATTGAACAATTCAAAACCCCTGGTAGAAAAAAACAACTATGAGATATGAAAACGTAATTTTAACAAAAATAATGATAATGATATTTAATGACGCTTACTTTGATGGTTATCTGCGACTAGTTGTTGGTACAGACGGTTGTAGTTGTAGTCCTAAATTTCTGGCGACGAAGAGTCACACAAATTCCCCCAATGACCCTTCAACTTTTTCCAATCACCGTTTGAAAAACTCGCCTTGCAGTGTTTTGCGATATTTTCGCTTATGTGTCACCTACATAAATACCTGAAAGCGTGCGGAAAGACCTTACGACATGCATTCATCAAAGCAAGGCCTCTGTCGGTTATTATCACGCGGGGCTCCATACACTTATGTAGCATATCTTTTACCCATTCTAGAACCAAATGATAATTTTCCTCTTTTTCTTTACTCACGAACGCGTGTGCAATACAAAACGTATGGTGTGTTGAGGTAACACCAACTATCTGTACAAAAGGGAGTTTGTACATGTTAGTCTTGTAAGTCACGTCGATCGTAAGAACATGTGGGAACGCACGCCACCAGGTGTATGATTTTTTATGACAAAAGAAAATCTCCTCCACGACATTTGTTTCGGAGTTTTCGCGAGTACAATATACGTAATTTTTAGTATGCAGCAGGTTCTCTAAGACCTGCATTGGAGTTGATCCGACTTTTTGTTTATTTTTAAATTTTTGTTGCACATTGTATACGTCTCTACGGATGGAGACATTGTCGGAATTCTGCATCTTTAGGCTAGAAAGTATGTTGCGTAGCTCCATTTGTTGCTCAGTCAGATGATGTACCATGTTTTGTTCCTGCTCGGACATTTTTCTAACAAACGTGTGCCCCTCAAGATTTTGAGCAGGTTCATGGTTATGTTTGTCAATGATCCTAGATTGGACTATGTGAGGACTGAGGTAAAGGAAGACCATATGTGGGTCATGGGGGTGATTTGCATCACCTGGGTGGTGATGTCAGCAATCGTGGGAATTATGTATGCTTATATATATGACCATTATAGTCGAGGCCAATCTTTTGTATCTTGCTTTAGACAATTTGTATTTGAACAATTTATTATGATGGAATGGAATTATCAAATGATGTTATGGTATTAATTTTTGTGTGATGTCGTTAATACTTATATGTGCTAAACGAAATAACCTCTCAGAAGATGCTTCCCAAACGAAGAGGATGAAGGCCGAAGATTTTTCAGCAACATGAGAGTGAAGAAAACACTGAAATGCCCAACACCGGTGCCCCACTGAGAACTTAAGGCGTGGTACGAATTGTGACATAATAGATCCAGGCAGCTTTTCCAAATCAACAAACAGTTACCAAAGGGAGTGGTAGCCACCAAGGTTCCATCTTGACAGAAGACGAAGCTGGAGAAGAAACTAATCGCAATGGTTGTTCATACAAGTCATTTGTCATGTGCAAACCATAAGACTTCCATGGTATATAAGGAGCCATCGAAATTTTAAAATAGTTAGAGAAGATGGAGGTGGTCATTGGTATAAGTGACTGCCTGAATAACCAGAAGGTCATGTATGCCACCTGTTCCTTCCAGAATAAGGCCTTAACCTGGTTGAATACGCAAGTCCAAACTAGGAGCAGAGAGGCGGTAGATGCTATAACCTGGGATGAACGGAAGGGATTACTCATTCAGGAGTACTGCCAGAATAATGAAATTCACAAGCTGGAAAAGGAATTGTGGAATCACCGAATGATTGAATGTCACGCCTCCAAATTTCCACTAACGGCATCAAGCCGTCGGTTGTGACGTGGCAGGATCAGAAGCTCTAGTCATATGGAACGATTCTATATGCTTTTAATAATACGTCATAGTATTATAACCAATCAAAATAGTTTTAATGTTTAAGAAGCTGAATTCATAAGTAAAGCAGCGGAAATGAAATAGTAGACACCACAATGTTTGAAACAACGTAATAACATAAAAATTGTTTTTCAAAAACATGAGATAAATGCATGCAGGACTTGTGCTCGTTCTACAACATGCATTCATATCCATGTGCGAGCTAAACAAAACCAAAACCACCATGGGCCAAAAGGAAAAACAGCCAAGCCACTCCTGGCTACAGACATGCCCAAGCAGGGCAATCCCAAAGCAACCAGAAGGGGCCACACCAAGCCACAGCCAGCTGCTACAATGTTAGAGCTCAGTTGTTTACATGGGAAGTCTCAGCTATGTGCATGGATGTGTGGCTTACATGGAACAGTTCATGGCACACGTAACAATTATTATTTAGTTTATTCCTGTTTCATTTGTTTTGTTTGTTACACATTTGAATAAGGTGTTAAACGATAAGGTTGTTATGTTTACTGAGTCTTGGGGCTGTGTCCTATTTTCTAGTTGTTAGTTTAGTTTTGAACGTTGCTAGCAAATCAATCAATCAATCAACGTACTCAGTATATCCCGCCATTAGCATGCTAAGGCAGGGTCTGAGGAGGGTGAGATGTAGACAGCCTTACCCCTACCCCGTAGGGTAGAGAGGCTGCTTCCAGTGAGACCCTCGGCTCATGATGCTTGATCAACGTCCGAAAAACGATTTTAACGTTATTTTCACTGAATAAGTAAAATAACGTTAAAATTAGTGCAATTTTACTTTTGCCCCTCAAGAGCTGTCGACACATATACATTATATGTGCGCACCGCTAACGGGGCGTTTGAACGTTGCTAGCAACTAGCGTCCTTATTTATTCAGTAATTTGTTTGAATGGAATTATCAGTTCAGTGTTAGCAGTCTAACAGCTACAAGCCTCAGCAGGCATCACCATCAGGCCACAGCAGGGCTGCACCAAAAACCCCACAAGGCAACACCAGGCTGTAGCATGCCACCGCAGAACACCAAGGCCCTCGCCAACAGCAACACAGCCAGCAAAAGCAAAAAAAAACCTCATCAGACCCCTACATAGGCAGTAAACAGCCATAACAGGCCGACCAACAGAAACACAAAAACCACAACAGTACAAATCAGATGAAACTGAGCAAATAAAAAACCAACAATTCGAAACTCATTGATGATGACAGTTCAACTCCAATCAGAGCTCTGCATCAAAATTACAAAATAAGACGAATATCACTTGAAATGTACTAATACACAACAAAATTAAGAGCTCAATCAAGTAAACAATCATGACAACAATGAAGGAACCTTATAAGAGCTCATTGTGATTATATTTACATAAGCATTGCTCTATTTTAAATATATATGATCTGTAAATGCTTCTTGTGGAATTTAGAAAGGATATTGAACTGTAAAACCGATTACCTGATATCAGATTCTTCGATTTCAATTTTAAGCCATTGACGGAGCACCTTGAGAATTTAAAATTTCTTGTGCGTCAAACTTTCTTAATAAGGGTGTCGGGCACTCGGGCGAGTGACTTGGCGCGGAAGGAAAGAGAGGCAGACCGGATTTTGGGCTGGGCAGGGCCCAAAAAGTTTTTTTTTTCTTAAATGTATTCTCACACAAAGGAGGAAGAGTGTAGCAGCTTAAACTTTTTTATAATTGATATATAACTAGAAAAATTAGCCGCCCACGATCAAAACTCGCGTTGTAATGTAGTGGTTTGATTAAAAAAACATATAAAGTTACAACTGCTTAGTTATAAATATTAAAACGTAGATAGATAACATAATTGTGTCATGTCATGTACGTTGCGATAATTGAAGTTTAAGAAAAATTAAAATTAGATATACAACACTATTATGCCTTATACTTTGAGACATATGAATTTAAAAAAAAAATAATTGGAAAAGGTATAAAGCAAATCAAAACCAAAAGCGCGTGGAGTAACATGCTTACAGATATCATATATAATATAATAAATAAATTATATATTATAAAGAACACTTCACAACGGTATATTTGAAAATTATGAATAAATTACGTCGTGAAAAAATGTTAACAAAAAGTGAAAACAATCGAAAGGTAGTTAAAATATTATGTCATTGTAAAAATTAGAATTACAAAACCGAAAGCGTATATAAAAGAAGTAAAAATATCTGCTATGTAAGTAAACTGGATATATAGACATTCGATTTTGACTAATGTTAGTAGTGGTGAATTTGTTTGACTGAAACCTCAATTGTATAAAAAGGGAACTACCAATATAATGTTGACTGAAGCCTCTTCTAACATATGGATGACCCTCTAGATTCTGAGCAGGTTCGTGATTGTGATTGTCGTTAATCACCTATAATTTCCATGATTCACAAACTTCGTTGTATAACCCTATGAGTTGAAACGGACAACCGATTTTATTGCTGCATGACCGTCTAAGGATTGTGATGCTATTGTGCTCGCCACCTCGGTCACACATGAGCGAGACTTTGATTACACTGCCTGTTGTCTTTGATTTCTTCGTTCTTCTTTTGACTACAATGTAACCATTGTCTAATGCTCTACTTTTCACCCACCCTACCAGCGCTTCCTCAGACATAAACTCCTGACATATAAAAACAATAATAAATACCGTAAATGGATAGCGATAATATACAATCATTAACATTTATGTTTGATTTAAGTTACCTCTTTGGTTTCCAGTTAACGTTTGAAGCCACTGGCTTTTCTTCATAACTCTCATCTGGGTTACTTTGTTTACTGTCGTCATACACGAACCCATACGATGCTTGACTGTCAAAACCGACATCAGCGTTTGGTTCAGCATTCAGATCTATCATGCTGTATGAATACCGAACAAGAGGCTCTTCGTTCAAATCTGGCAAGGAATGATTGAAAAAACTCCCATCCCATAACGACATCGTTACAGATATGAATTATCTTGAAATATATTTGAATTCGAAAATTACGCGTTCGTTTGAAACGATTCAAGCTTATATACAAATTTGAAGATGTTCAATACGGCCTATACTGGCCTATACGGCCCGTACTGGGTCAAATCAGTGTCCTTTTGTCAGAATTGAAAAAACAAGACGGGTCGTACTGGCCAGTACGGGCCGTCTTGCTGTCTAATCATTGTACTATGTTGCAGGGAATGTCTGTACGATGAATGAGACTGGCCGTCCTGGCCAGTACGGCCCGTCTTGCTCCCAATCATTGGCATAGTTCGTCAGACTGAATGTTTGACCAAGTACTGAGATGGGCCGTACCGGGCAGTACAGGCCGTCTCAGGGGTGTATTTTTAAAAAAAGTGGGTGTAAGAATAACACCACCCTAATTTTATCCCAATGTTTTTTTTTCTGAGCTCAAATATCTAGAACTTTTGAAATAGATTAACTACTTAAATCAACTGTATAAATCCTGATATTTGAAAAAAATCATAGATATTTGAATTTGAACACGCGTAATAAAATATATTTTTTAAAAGCTAACTTTTTATCTATTTTATTTTCTGGTAATAGTAAACCCAAAAGATGATCCGTCAGTTTTAACCATTGTTTTAAAAAACGGCCTGAGGCGGCGCCTCGAGGGGAAACGGGAAAAAATCGTATATGAGGCGGCGCCTCACTGCTTTTGAAGAAACGCACGCCTCTTGGGCCCGAGGCGGTCACTGTGGGCTGAGGCGTGGACGATAATTAGAGGCGGCTGGAATAAAAAAACCGACTTCAATTGCGCCGTTTAACCTAAATCGTCCATTCGTCCCTTCCAAGTTCCAGTCAATAGTCACTCCTCCGCAAGCAATTCGAACTCAATCTCTTCCAAGATCCTGAAATCGATCTTCTTCCATAATCCAAAGTAAGTTTTCCTCTAAAATTGAACTGCATGTGCTTGATTTCTTCTATTTCATTCTTTTTTTCCTTCTTCTATCAAATACGCAAGAAATTGATTGCTTCATTTCTTCTTTATTTTCTTTTGGGTCTTGACTCTTGACCGATTGGTTGTATTTCATCTAATTTGAGCCAATTGGTCGCCAATCTTCAATCTTCAATTGCTTCTGATTTTCGGCCTATGTTCTGATTAAATACTATGTGATGTTCATGTACTGATTAAACTACTTCAATTGCTTCAATCTTTAATTGATGTTTAATATTTACTATTTTTTTGATATATATATTATAAAAATATTTATTTATCTACAACCGCCTCGGACTTACGCCTCGTTTCGCCTTGAGGCGTACGCCTCGTGAGGCAGAGTGAAAACGCCTCGAGGCGCGTTTCCGTTCTTTTAAACCTTGGTTTTAACAAAGTAAGGGGTTCTTTGTTTACCTCTTAATGAAACCATTCAGCGTGTTTGGTTTAAATTAAATTACCTCTTAATGATTCAGTTCAGCACATAATAGTTTAGTCATTTTAACCATTCAAACATCTTAACAATTCAGCATTTAATAATTAAGATCTATCAAACAACCCTTAAGACCATATTGTTATCCAGAAAATAACAGGACTACATATTCTAACTAACCATGGTTAACTTATATTCCCAATTTATAAGCTCGGCCATCTCCAGCCCTTAAAACCCTAATTCTTAATTTCTTACTGTCTCGTAGTCTACCGCCGATCTTCCTTGTCTATTCTGGCTGTCGTCTTCGTCGTCACCGGCCAGAAATCTACAATTATCATCCCTGAATTTCCGATTTAACAACCATCAACTTTTCCCAGAGGAAGGTGAGAATACGATCGATTTCTTTGATTCCAAAATGAATATACGTATGTCATTTAAATTAATCTAATTCAAAGTTACTTTGTAGGTTCTTTTGTTATCACTTACAAGAATTCGATAGCAAGGATGAGGTTTATTAGGATCAATCGAGCAAACCTTCAATGGCGTCTTATTGAACGTCATATTCAAAGATGATCACACGACGTTTTTTCGAGCTTTAAAATCGTAAGTTATTTCCTTTTCTTTTTTTCTTATACGTAATTTTGAATCACTAATAGAAATGGATTTTAGGTTAACTTTGATGTGAAAATTAGGATGTTTTAAAATGAAAAATATATAAGTCAAACAACAATAGTATATTAACAATGTTTATTTGAGTTACATTAAACATATATTAGTTGATTAGATAAATGAATGTGACCATCAAATGATGACACTACTACAAAAGTGTTAAACTTGATTACTTTACTAGTTTAGGGGTTGTTTTGGTTAATTGAAGGTTATGTTATGTTTAGTTTATTGATAATGGCAGATTTAAGTAGGTATAGTTTAATTAAGTATTAGTTCATTTGAATTTCCTAAAAGATAGTTTACTGAGTTATAGTATGATTTGGCTTTTGTTTAGTCTAAATAGGTGCTTAGAGATTAACAGGTTTTGTACTTTTTTTTTTGATTCATTGGAGTTAGTGTTTTTCTTCTGGTTCATAGTTTTTCTTAATCGTAAGTTTCCGATTTTATTATTCCGGTTTGGGATTATGATTGAAAGGTCCTCATGGAGTGAGAGAGGCCATAACCCTTTAAAACTCCTTTTTTTCTCTACTAAATCCCGATATTATTACAAGCATCTTCTTTGGATCCCCATTTTTGGTTTTAGTCATGGCCTGAAACATTACAATAGGATTTATAAAAGATATATATATATATATATATATATATATATATATATGTATGTATATATATGTATACAGTGTTGTAAAAATCGGCCTAGGCGGTCAGAAACCTTCTCGATTTTGCCCTAGGCGGGCTTTTTTTTTGGTGTTTTGGTTTTTTTTGCTTTTTTTGACTTTTTTTGAGTAAAAAGGACCAAGGAAGTGATTATTCTAGACATTTCTCAACCCCAGATAATTAATATGCCTCTAAAACATCAAATTCAACATTGAAACCTGCCACTAAACATCGAAATCAATCTATAAACTTTGAGTTTTGTGTTTAAGTTTGTAATTTGAAGTACTTGACTTAGTATGTTTAAGTTTATTTTTTAATATATTTGAAGTATTATATTAAATTATTGATATTGATGTGTGTATATAATAAATATTTGTAAAATTACATATAAAAATTTCAATCCACCTAGCGCCGATTAATCCTGATTAGGATGCACACATCTTCCTAAATGACAAATGTCAAGACTATTATAAGTATGATAACATAGACTTATGAAATGTGGTTGCTATGTTTGACAATATGTGATTCAGTTTGTAAATTTTGAAATATATATAACCATTCTGATATTTGGATACTATGATTGACAATTTGTATTTTTTTTATGTGTTAGTTTTGTTATTTTACATGTTTATATCTCATCTCAATACATAATATGGTTAGTTCATAATGTATATGCAAGATCATATGTTGTGTTTGCTAATGTATGTCAAACAAAATGCTGTAAACAAAACAATTTGGTGTATTCAATACATTAGTTATCAAACAAATTCACCACTACTAACATGTCTATATATGGATTAGTCAAAATCGAATCTGTCTATATATCCAGTTTACTTACATAGAAGATATTTTTACTTCTTTTATATCCATTTGAGGGAACTACCAATATAATGTTGACTGAAGCCTCAGAACTACCAATATCCAGTAGAGGGTCATCCACACTTGATTTTCCCTTTTTATAGTTGAGGCTTCAGTCAATTGAGCTAAGTGTCAGCATGGCTAATAATGTAAGTCATAGATTTTTCAATACATATCCTATGCGGTTTTTTTTAATGTTTTTCCCTTTTTACAGAGAAACCGAAATCTTGCACTTACTCCCCCAAGAACCGAGACACAGCCATCCAGTAGCTCAAAAAGATCTAGATCAAGTGTGGATTATGCTCCATCACGCCGTTCCGAGCCAGCGTTATCGAGGTCGGATGAGCTGATAATTCAACAAATTCTGAATGACATGTTATACAAGGACTTGTTGACGATTGCTGATATAAGTTACAGTCAACATTATATTGGTAGTTCCTCCTGGGTAGCAAAAATGTTTTTAAAAGCTGATGAAACCAAACGCTGTCAGATGATTTTGCAAGCACGAGACAAAGAGGACGAGAGGAAGATCAAGAAGAAACGGGAGGGATATTATGGGTGGTAGCTGCATGTTGCTTGTTGTTCGTTGTTTGCTGTTTGTTGACATCGTGACTTTTAGTTTTTATTCCACAAAATCGTGACTGGGTGATAGTTGTATGTTGCTTGTATGTTTACTAAACAGTTTACTATCGTTTTTTAATTCAGTGTCAGAAAAAAAGATTAAAATAAAAATGAAAATATTGATATTTGAGTATAGAGTTGAAAAAAAAAAAAAGAGATCTCAAAGATCTTTTTCCTAAAATGGCCGTTTGAGATCTCTTTTTAAACCATTATTGTTTATCAGCACATGTGAAACAACTAGTTAAGGTTTTAGGGATTGTATGAAGAATCCCTACTAGTGTAATAGAAAAAAAGATTAAAATAAAAATGAAAATATTGATATTCGAGTATAGAGTTGAAAAAAAAAAAAAGATCTCAAAGATCTTTTTCCTAAAATGGCCGTTTGAGATCTCTTTTTAAACCATTATTGTTTATCAGCACATGTGAAACAACAACTAGTTAAGGTTTTAGGGATTGTATGAAGAATCCTTACTACACAGTAGGGATTATATTAAGAATCTCTACTGTGTAGTAGGGATTGTATTAAGAATAGTTGTGTTATGACTAGGTTCATGACTACGATCCCAATTTTTGGTACCTGGAGAAAACCTTAAAACATGTATTAACGTGTACTAACACATGTCTTAACATATACTAATACAATCCCTACTGTGTAGTAGGGATTGTTGATACAATCCCCATTTTGAACCACCATGCAGATACAAGTAGGTTTTTTTTATCTATTGGCCTAGCAAAATAAAAATTGGAATAGTATCCCCCCCTCAAAATCGGACGTCAAGTTTCCAGTGAAGATTTCCAGTGATAGTAGAGATTTTATTATTAATCTCTACTGACAGTACGGATTTTATTATTAATCCCTACTGGACTGTAGGGATTTTATTCATAATCTCTACTGACAGTAGGGATTGTATTCCTAATCTCTACTGTCAGTAGAGATTTTATTCATAATCCCTACTATTTTATTCATAATCCCTACTGACAGACAGTAGGGATTTTATTCATAATCCCTACTTCACACAATAAAGTAATACAAATGTAACAGTTAAATTAGAATAAGGCTTAAGCTTGATTAATTTAACATTCTACCCTCTAATCAAGATTTATCCTTTCATGCAACCTAACTTGCTTGCAAGTTTATCTATGATCTCGTTCTGTTAATCTGTTTCATTCTCAAAGTTTCTTAGTCGCTCCTTACAGTTTATAAACATGATTTCTGAACTATGTATCTCCTAGATAGTGTTTGGAAGATCATTCCTTTCATTGTATGTGCTAAATTTTAATCTACACCTTAAGTAAATGTAAGTGTTTCCCAAAGAACCACAGGTCTTCAAAACTGGTTCCATCAACGATGCTCAAGTGGTGTAACTTGTTCAGTCAGACAGTACTGATAGACAGTAGGGATTTTATCCATAATCCCTACTGACAGACAGTAGGGATTTTATCCATAATCCCTACTGACAGTATGGATTTTATTCATAATCCCTATTGACATAATCCCTACTGACAGTAGAGATTGTATTCCTAATCCTTACCGCCGGGGATTTTCCCTTTCCTAATCCCTACTGACAGTAGGGATTTTATTCATAATCCCTACTGATAGTAGGGATTTTATTCGGGTCGTTTAGTGATGCTACTCTTGGTTGTGTATCTCGCTGAAGTAGGGATTTTATTCGGGTCGTTTAGTGATGCTACTCTTGGTTGTGTATCTCGCTTAAATTTAGATATGTGAGCCCGAAAACACATTTTTAAATTCTTTTTGGAACGGTACGAGCGGGCCATTAAGCAGATACCTAGACTTCCATTTTGAACCACCAAGCAGATACAACAGTAGGGATTGTATTCATAATCCATATTGACAGACAGTAGGGATTTTATTCATAATCCCTACTGATAGTAGGGATTTCATTCATAATCCCTACTAACAGTTATTATCGGTAGGGATTATGAGTAAAATCCCTGCTGTCATACAATCCCGTCCGATTTTGAATAAAATCCTGTCAGTATACTAAAGGATTTTTAATCATAATCTCTACTGACAGTAGAGATTGTATTCTTAACCCCTACTGTCAGTAGGGATTTTATTCATCCCTTATTCATAATCCCAACTGACAGACAGTTAGGGATTGTATTCCTAATCCCTACTGTCAGTAGGGAATTTATTCATAATCCCTACTGTGAGTAGGGATTTTATTCCTAATCCCTACTGTCAGTAGGGATTTTATTCATAATCCCTACAGACAGGAAGGATTGTATTCCTAATCCCTACTATCAGTAGGGATTTTATTCATAATCCCTACTCCCTACTGACATTAAGGATTTTATTCATAATCCCTACTGTCAGTAGGGAGTAGGGATTATGAATAAAATCCCTACTGATAGTAGGGATTAGGAATACAATCCCTACTGTCTCTAGGGATCCTTACTGTCAGTAGGAATTTTCAAATTGATGAAGACTATAGGATCAATAATTATTAGATAGATTATTATGCAGATGCAATCGTAACCAAAATTGTAGTTGGATAAATAAAAATTGTGGGATGCTAATAGTATGATAATCATTCTCAAAATCGAGATTGATCCCTAAAGGGTTAATATGCATACACTAATTGAGGTATAAAAATCAAAATTGAATAACGAGTCTGGTTTTTTAAAATTGATTGTGTTTGTGATTTTCGTTTAAGCATCAACTATTGATGTGTACCTATTTGTGGTCTACTGTAATCGTCTTTCTTCTAAAACTTTGAGTTTTGAAACTACGAAAAGGTATAGAAGATCGTTGACTAAATTATAATTAAAAACCTGAAATGTCTAGTTGACTAAACTACGGAAAGTCAATTAAGTACAAAAAATATTTTATGTCTAGTTTCTTTCATAGAACGTTTACACAATCATCTAATAATATAAAAAATGAATCATCATGATTCAATCCTCCTGGAGGGTTCTTATCCATCAAAAGCTTGACACCTAAATGTTTATTATCATGCAACTCAGTTAGCAAATTATCAAACACATTATACACATATATAAACAAACGTAACTCATACCTTAAAGCTCATGAACATTGAGATACCCCCCCCCCCCCCCCCCCCCCTTCTCCCTTAAGGTTTAAATTATGAACCAAAAATTGGAACCTATATTGATTTAAAGATCTTCCCTAAGATTTTAATTACTTCTTAATATAGAACCAAAATGGGGAACCCTCTTAACTTACAATGCCTACTTTACATTTTAAGATTGAACCAAAAAGGGGAGCATCCTTAACTTACCCACTTTAGGTTCTGTTATAGAACTAAAAAGTAAAACCCAAAATTAACTTTACGATCCCCATTAAGGTTTAAATTAAATTTTAAAATTGAACCAAAAAGGGGAACATAATCTTAACATTAAGATCTCCCCTAAGGTTCAGATTACTATCCAAAGGGGAGGAAACCAAAATGGGGAACCCTCTTAACTTACAGTGCCCACTTTAGATTTTAAGATTGAACCATAGGTTATGTTATAGAAATAAAAAGGAAAACCCAAAATTAACTTTACGATCCCCATTAAATGATAAACAAACAGGCTAACAATTTTGAACACCTAACAAATCTGCATGCAAGAACTCACGGTTCACTTGAGGTTGCTTTCCGTTTGTTCAGCCCCTCTTTGGCCAGTTGGGCCCTCAGATCGTTGTCTCCTTCCAGAAAAAATTGTAAATGGGTCTCACTTGTTGGGTATCACACACACACTAACACACGATAATCACGCGGACGAGAAAATAATAAATGATACGACACAAGAATTTTACGTGGTTCGGTTCCAGTGGGGAACCTACGTCCACGGGCTGCAACTAGGTATTTTTCATTAAGTTCAGACTAAAGATTACAATTACATGATACGGGTATTTATAGAGATTACAATTAGGTTAAACAACTAACGGACCAGACATAGGGCCAGACTAGGGCCGTCTGCCCTAATCTCCCTAAGGCCTTCGTAAACCTAACAATCTCCCACTCGGAGGCCTTGCGATAGAATCAAGCCCGCCATCCAAAGCACATAGCAACCCCATCATCCAGTAACTTCAGTAATCTTCAAACCATACAGGAACAGAAGTCTTCAGGTCCAGCTCCCAAGAACAAACCATACAGGAACAGAAGTCTTCAAGTCCAGCTCCCAAGAACAAACCAAACTTCAAACTGTGTATCTGTAATCAACCTAGCTGCAGTGGCCTTTCTCATCAGTAACCTGAAAGGCCCATTGAAGCACCCTGGCTCCAATACAGTCATCACAGACTCAGTCATAGCAAAAACAGCCAATGACTCATCCTCAATCTCAACCGGCACCTACTTACTCGAATAACCAGCTCCAAAGACTCCAGAGGAAAGAACACTCCCCAAAAAATACAAGCACCCATGGAGAGAATTTCCATTCGGAATTCCGGTCTCAAAACCCAATGTCACTAAGTAATTATGCCCGAAACACGCCTCCTGCTCCCACTGTTACCAAATCCTCATCCAGGTTTAAACCTCCGAATACGCTCGAGCTGACATCCTAGTGGCTCCAGGATTCATGCTTGCAATACGAATCCACTTAGCTCTACCCGATGCAACGAGCCAAGACTTTACTACTCGGAAGTTGGTCCATTTCTTCCGGTGATACGTAATCTCTCCTAAAGTCTTCAATCAAACAGATTCACCGATGCTTCATTGAAGTAGGTAACAATATAATGAAGCAAAACAGAATCTCAGAACCAAGAGTCTTCACTGTGTTACACTGAATCCCAATGCATCAAGCCCAGACACATTTTCAGACGCAGAATTCAAATATCTTTGGACATCGACTCTAAAGAGTGTCCACACCTCTATGCAGCTCTACCAAGTCAAGCAGTCAACTATGCCAAGCTCCCACTGTCCTTGTTATCCCAACCCATGCCAAACCAACACTCCATGAGATGAATCCCCAAACGTACTTCCACGGAAAATGTCTTCACCAGTACCGGATCCCAGATCACCTCAAATGTTGTACCACTGATCACCATTGAACAAGACAGTTCAAAACCAGCTAACAGGCAAACGGTTATAACAACAGTAGAACTTTCATGGAAAGTAAGCGACCAAGGGTTCTATGACCGTACACACGATCAGTTAACGCAAACCCTAACCGAAAAATCTTCCGAACGACAGTAGTTCACATGACTTTCACTAAACTCCTTTTCACTTATGTCGTCACCAGCACACTCACTAGTTCCATTTTCTCCAAGTTTTATCCATTGTTTGTACCACATCCAAGTTCCTTGACAAACCAATCAACCGAGATCCACAACCGACGAACATTTCGATTTCATCCTGTTTTCTGCTGTAACAATAACAAGCAGGAACGAAAACAAAAAAAAAACAGTGAACACACAGCAATGGCACGGGCCTGAATTTGACAGCTGTTCTACTGAACCCTGTCAATCAAAACCGATTTGCTCCTGCAACAACTCGATAATCAGAACAAACTTCAAACAGTTACCTCTGATCTCCTGCAGACAAATCTTCACCCGAATGCTGAATATTCACATAACCCGGTTCCTCATTTTTAAGTTGATTATGAGTCAAACGAAACAGAAAAACAAACTTTAACCCGGTAAATCCAAGAGTTTCTAAACCAAAACCCTAATCACCATCTCAAGAGTTTAACCCGTTACCCAAACAAAAAAAACTTTCACCTACGATATCAAACCCCAATAACGCCCAAATTGAACCCGATCGATCAAACCCGAACGCACTTGACCCAAACAACAGTGGAAGCGGTCGAATAAACCCCGAACAGCAGCAAACGGCTGCAATCAGAATGTTTAAGGTCGGAATCGGACTTTTCTGGTCAAATTAGGTTCGCCGGAACCCTAATCCGGCAGTGGCGGCGGCGGCGGTGACGACGGCTGAACCCTAATCCGGCAAGAACAACAGCAGAGGCGGCTGTAATCTTCACCAATCAGGCGTCCCAAAACCCTAAATCATGAGAAGCGGCGGCTGTAGCAGCAAAATCGCGACGGCTAGGGTTCGCCGGAACCCTAATCCGACTATGGCGGCGGCCCAGGCGGCGGCGCAAACTACTCCAATCGAAACCCTAATCGCGACTTTTCAGATCTGGAACAGTTACTATCTCAGATCAACAACCTGCGGCAGTGGTGGTTAGACTCCGACGACGGCGGTGTCTCCGGCGGCGATGATTCCGGCAACAGTGGTTAGTGGTGCAACCGATAACCTGGATCTGATACCAGTTGTTGGGTATCACACACACTAACACACGATAATCACGCAGACGAGAAAATAATAAACGATACGACACAAGAATTTTACGTGGTTCGGTTCCAGTGGGGAACCTACGTCCACGGGCTGCAACTAGGTATTTTTCATTAAGTTCAGACCAAAGATTACAATTACATGATACAGGTATTTATACAGATTACAATTAGGTTAAACAACTAACGGGCCGGACATAGGGCCAGCTGCCCTAATCTCCCTAAGGCCTTCGTAAACCTAACATCACTTTGACATACATATTCTTTAGCTACTTCAACGTCACTGTATTGCAAAGTTCCATGCTTTACCAATTCACCAAGAGCTTGGTGTATGCCCTTTCCATTACCTGAAACGTATAAGTATAGTAAAAAAATTTACCAGCGTCCTTTTACTTGCTTATACACACTTGATCTTTTAACAGATAAAATGCCACCAGAACTTGACTGATTAATACATAACATCGAAGCGCTCTTTTTCCTCTGTGTTCTCGCCTTTGAGGTGGTTGGACGACAAACATCAAAAATATTGCCAAGTCTATCCTTGTACATGGACTTTAGAGCTTCAATATGTGGCCTGCTTGACGGCTGCACCCTTGTAGGATACTGCACAACCAATTTAAATAAAAAAAAAACTAGTTAGGGGTGAGCGAAACCGGTTTTAGCTTTTTTTTCATTACGAATTGATTGTCGGTCCCGAGTACAAATATATAGCTTTTACATGTACGGAACCGGTTGTATACCTTCATTTGTTTGTGGATTTTTTTGAGGTAGTCGCAGTAATTCATACATGACTCGATCATATTAGGGAAGGCTTCAAATTTGCATTCATTCATCATTCTAACACAAAACTTCTCCCAGAAAGACCAGTCCCAGCTACGTCCAATTGATTGGTCGTAGCCACTCAAAATGTCTTCTACAATTTCTGTGTACTTATTCTCATAAGTAATCCAAAACTCTGTATTCCCACTAGACATCTACAAATTACCATAAAAATATGCAGTTATCCAAATATTTGTACTCCCACAGTCCTACAGGTATAAGATATATATTTGCACTTAAAGACATCTACAAAAAATAACAGTTTTATTTAAAAAAATGCGTTGTTTATGAATACGTAGATAAATTCTTACAGAGATTACTCATTCAGTGTTAGGTTTCTTAAACTTATTTCATCATAGTATGACAATAAGATAACAGGTAAATCTAAAGCAAAGATTGGAATCCAGAGTGAAGATCATCCAATCCAAGCACACTGCACATTTAAAACCAAACACAAAAGCCTAAAACAAATAAATCTAAAGCAAAGAAAGATGATGGAATCTGAAACACCAAAATAAATCTAAAGCAAAGAAAGATGATATTTTAGAAATTAATCTGAAGTAAACTCAAACTTACCTTTGATGATGATGGTGAAGATGATGAACAAACTGAACTAATCGGAAATAGGGGAGGGGGAGAATAACTTCTTTTGCGTGTTCTCATTATCGAAAATTCAATGTGTGCAACTACTCGGCCTAAGGGGAAATAGGGGAATGATGACTGCGAAGACAATTGTCGGCGATAGTATCCCTTCCCAAGAAGACGAAGAATATATTCCCGTACCCAGGGATGGCCAAAAAACCCGCGAAACCAGTAATAAATGGGACGGGTACCAAGGCCCTCGCCAACAGCAACACAGCCAGCAAAAGTAAGCAAAAAAACCTCATCAGACCCCTACATAGGCAGTAAACAGCCATAACAGGCCGACCAAAAGAAACACAAAAACCACAACAGTACAGATCAGACAAAACTGAGCAAATAAAAAACCAACAATTCGAAACTCATTGATGATGACAGTTCAACTCCAATCAGAGCTCTGCGTCAAAATTATAAAATAAGAGGAATATCACTTGAAATGTACTAATACACAACAAAATTAAACAATCATGAGAACGATCAAGTTCAACTCCAATCAGAGCTCTGCGTCAAAATTAAAAAATAAGAGGAATATCACTTGAAATGTATAAATACACAACAAAATTAAGAGCTCAATCAAGTAAACAATCATGACAACAATCAAGGAACCTTATCAGAGCTCATTGTAATTATATTTACATAAGCATTGCTCTATTTTAAATATATATGATCTGTAAATGCTTCGTGTGGAATGTAGAAAGGATACTGAACTATAAAACCGATTACCAGATATCAGATTCTTCGATTTCAATTTTACCCCATTGACGGAGCACCTTGAGAATTTAAAATTTCTTGTGCGTCAAACTTACTTAATAAGGGCGTCGGGCACTCGGGCGAGTGGCTTGGCGCGGAAGGAAAAGGCAAGCAGACCGGATTTTGGGCTGGGCAGGGCCCAAAAAGTTTTTTTTTCTTAAATGTATTCTCACACAAAGGAGGAAGAGTGTAGCAGCTTAAATTTTTTATAATTGATATATATCTAGAAAAATTAGCCGCCCACGATCAAAACTCGCGTTGTAATGTAGTGGTTTGATTAAAAAAACATATAAAGTTACAACTGCTTAGTTATAAATATTAAAACGTAGATAGATAACATAATTGTGTCATGTCATCTACGTTGAGTTAATTGAAGTTTAAGAAAAATTAAAATTAGATATACAACACTATTATGCCTAAAAAAATAATTGGAAAAGGTATAAAGCAAATCAAAACCAAAAGCGCATGAAGCAACATGCTTACGGATATCATATATAATATAAGAAATAAATTATATATTATAAAGAACACTTCACAACGGTATATTTGAAAATTATAAATAAATTACGTCGTGAAAAAATGTTAACAAAAAGTGAAAACAATCGAAATGTAGTTAAAATATTATGTCATTGTAAAAATTAGAATTACAAAACCGAAAGCGTATATAAAAGAAGTAAAAATATTTCCTATGTAAGTAATCTGGATATACAGACAGATTCGATTTTGACTAATATTTCTAGCGAAACATACAAAAGTAAAAATATATCAAATTTAACATGACCGAAAACATATAAATAATTGATTTAATTATAGTTTTTCCTAATTTAGCTAAATACATATTTTACATATTTGAATAATTTTGACACATAACATGTCAGTAGTGGTGAATTTGTTTGATAACTAATGTATTGAATACACCAAATTATTTTGTTTACAGCATTTTGTTTGACATACATTAGCAAACACAACATATGATCTTGCATATACATTATGAACCAACCATATTATGTATTGAGATGAGATGTAAACATGTACAATAACAAAACTAAACACATAAAAAAATACAAATTGTCAATCATAGTATCCAAATATCAGAATGGTTATATATATTTCAAAATTTACAAACTGAATCACATATTGTCAAACATAGCAGCCACATTTCATAAGTCTACGTTATCATACTTATTATAGTCTTGACATTTGTCATTTAGGAAGATGTGTGCATCCTAATACTATCATATTCAACATAAAATTCTATATATATATATATATATATATATATTATAAATCCTATTGTAATGTTTCAGGCCATGACTAAAACCAAAAATGGGGATCCAAAGAAGATGCTTGTAATAATATCGGGAATCAGTAGAGAGAAATGGAGTTTTAAACAGGACCTTTCAATCATAATCCCAAACCGGAATAATAAAATCGGAAACTTACGATTAAGAAAAACTATGAACCAGAAGAAAAACATTAACTCCAATGAATCAAAAAAAAAGTACAAAACCTGTTAATCTCTAAGCACCTATTTAGACTAAACAAAAGCCAAATCATACTATAACTCAGTAAACTATCTTTTAGGAAATTCAAATGAACTAATACTTAATTAAACTATACCTACTTAAATCTGCCATTATCAATAAACTAAACATAACATAACCTTCAATTAACCAAAACAACCCCTAAACTAGTAAAGTAATCAAGTTTAACACTTTTGTAGTAGTGTCATCATTTGATGGTCACATTCATTTATCTAATCAACTAATATATGTTTAATGTAACTCAAATAAACATTGTTAATATACTATTGTTGTTTGACTTATATATTTTTCATTTTAAAACATCCTAATTTTCACATCAAAGTTGACCTAAAATCCATTTCTATTAGTGATTCAAAATTACGTATAAGAAAAAAAGAAAAGGAAATAACTTACTATTTTAAAGCTCGAAAAAACGTCGTGTGATCATCTTCTTAATATGACGTTCAATAAGACGCCATTGAAGGTTTGCTCGATTGATCCTAATAAACCTCATCCTTGCTATCGGATCCTTGTAAGTGATAACAAAAGAACCTACAAAGTAACTTTGAATTAGATTAATTTAAATGACATACGTATATTCATTTTGGAATCAAAGAAATCGATCGTATTCTCACCTTCCTCTGGGAAACGTTGATGGTTGTTAAATCGGTAGATTTCCGGCCGGTGACGACGAAGACGACAGCCAGAATAGACAAGGAAGAACGGCGGTAGACTACGAGACAGTAAGAATTAGGGTTTTAAGGGCTGGAGATGGTCGAGCTTATAAATTGGGAATATAAGTTAACCATGGTTAGTTAGAATACGAAGTCCTGTTATTATCTGGGTGGTTGTTTGATCAGTGTTGTAAAAATCGCGATTAGGCGACCGATTAATCGGGATTAATCGGTAATCGGCCATTCACTGATTAAATTTAGGCTAGTCGGTCCAAAAATCGCTAGGCGGTCAAAGTCGGTCAAAATCGGACCTAATCGGTCAAAATCGGGATAATCGGACTAATCGGTCAACCAAAATTAGGTCTAATTCGTCTGATTTTTGATGATTCGTGTACCTGATTGATGAAATTCGCGGTCTTGGTTGATGGAAATCGTGTACCAGGCGGCGAAAGATGAACATTCAACTTCCGATTGAACTTCGTTCTTCCGATTGAACGCCGGCCATCGCTCTTTCGACTTCGGAATTCCGATTGAACATCGGTCATCGCTCTTTCAACTTCGGAATTCCGATTGAACATCGCCGATGGGTCTTTCCAATTGAACTTCAGTCTTCTCTCTTCCGATTCCCTCACTGCGTAGCCTTAGGGTTTCTTTGATATTGGGTTATAATCGGTCAATCAAATGGACTGAGTTTAAGCATATGTAATTATGGACTGAACATGGACTGGATTTAAACAAAACAAATGGGCTTTTAAAAGATAAAAATAAATAAAATAGATATCAATTAGCATATAAATTATCAAATAAATGGTTAAAATCTTTAAATATTTGAAATTTTTGTATAAAATTTTGTATATATGTATATAATTTTGAAAAAATACATATAAAATTCCAATCCGATTAATCCCGATTAATCCCTAGTCCCTACCTCGCCGACCGACTAGCGATTAGCGATTTTTACAACACTGCGTTTGATAGATTTCAGTTATTAAATGCTGAATAGTTAAGATGTTTGAATGGTTAAGAGGGTTTAAATCATTAAGTGTTGAACTGAATGGAGTGCTGAACTTAATCATTAACAGGTAATTTAATTTAAACCAAACACGCTGAATGGTTAAGTGCTGAATGATTTCATTAAAAGGTAAACAAAGAACCACTTACTTTGTTAAAACTGATGGATCATCTTTTGGGTTTACTATTACTAGAAAATAAAATAGATAAAAAGTTAGCTTTTAAAAAATATATTTTATTATGCCTGCTGAAATTCAAATATCTATGATTTTTTTCAAATATCAGGATCTCTACAGTTGATTTAAGTATTTAATCTATCTCAAAAGTTTTAGATATTTGAATTCAGAAAAAAAAATATTGGGATAAAATTATTAGATAAAAATAAGAATTTAAAACATAATATTTCAGATATCCAAAATATTTTAAAAATATCTAAAATATTTGAAATTTTCAAAATTTGTATCTAAATATAAATTTTCGAATATTTCGATTTCGGATAGTTTAGATTCGGTTTCATATATGGATTTTTTAAACACCCTATTTATGCTACCCTAATAAACAATTAATTAAAACTGTATACAAGAGAGAAATAGAGTGGGTACAATCGTCTCTTATCATAAATATTTTCATTTTAATTCAATTAGATTCTAACCGTTTATTTTTGCCTTAACTATCCAAAACTACTCTAATAATTTGTAGTAACTCTAAATGCCTTGAAATAGTTTTTCGTCCTTTTTGTTTCATTGGTTTCCGCTGATAAGTTGCTAAGTTAGGGTGATCGAAATTTGGGTATAACACGATTTTATATGTTAATTGCAATGTTTTCAGAACCAGACTGAACATTGAAGCGGATGCCTTACTGGTAAGTCGGACCGGTTGGACCGCATTCAAGAACCCGATAACATAATAAATATATAAAAAATTCCAAAAAATTATAAAATTATAAGCACATTTAAACAAACATAATCATGTAAAAATACAAGGTTTGATTTTAATGTTTATGTCACACCCTCACCAATCGTCACCTGTTAATGATGTCATTGATCACTCTGAGAAAGTTGCGAAAGCATAGTGGTGAAGTCTCAGAGATGGGATGTAACTTACTTGATCTTGTATCACAACACACAAAGTTAACTTAAAGATTATACATTACAAGGATGATAACGTCATTACAAGTCACACGTTACAGTTCATAACTTAAACACACTAACAAGCTAAGTTACTTGATTTGTAAGTGCTTGATTGTGCAATTCTCACCCGTTGTCACTGTCTAGCCGCAAAAGTTTGTAATTTTAAAAAGTCAGCACAAAGCTGGTGAGTTCGTAATGATTGATTCACACGATACGACATGATATGCAAGTTATTGATACACAGTGCCAAAGATAACCATTGGACTCATATCTAGTTAATATTTATATTGAAAAGGAGTTGTAAAAAAAACATAACAACGTTAACTTAAGTTATACTAAACAACTTTCATGTTACAATGTGGTGTATAATTAAAAGAAATATATGACGATGTAACATATTTGTTTTTAAATGTAGATAAAAAAACATTATTATGTCTAGTAGGAATTTAAAAATTATATAATTTAATACGAAAAAGTATCGTGAATACAAAAACGGAGATCGCGTGATGCGGCATTTTTACAAACTTGATTACGTACTTGCGTCCTGTGAATAAAAGAAATGTATGAAGATACAACGACATGTTTTTTCAAATCGAAACATAGATAGAAAACAACTATACTATATAACAGTATGATGCTATTCAGTCAATGTCAATCTCATCAAAATAAATAAAGGAAGTAAAAGAAAAAAATGGCAACCCAAGTTTTGAACCTAGACCCATGGGCTTTAAATGTGAAGTATGATTTCACTTTTAAAATATAATTCAACTTTAAACAATATTAATATATGATTCATTTCTAAACTTTAAAACATAACGGATTAAAGTGTTTTTTTACATACGAGTGGGTCGAGAAATAAACATACTAAATCAAATAAACTATAAACTTTATAAAATCTAGGGAGTCAAAAGAATATATTTTCACTAAAGTGGGTCGAGAAATAAAACACAAAGAAAAATAAATAAAAATTAAAGAGTAAATGTGATAATATTATATATATACATAACTATGGATCAAGTTTTTTTTTCCACAAAGACGGGTCGAGAAATAAAGTTGAAAGAAGAACAAATATATAAAAAAATCCAAATAAAAAGTAGAAATATATCAAAGTTGAACCGATTAGAAACATAGCTATAGTCGATTTTGAATAATATTTATGCTGAAATGTTCTTATCAAAATAACATTACAACATTAACCTACATTAAAAAAAAAGATTATATTTATAAGGATAGAAAAATAGAAAACCAAAAAAAAGGCCGATTAGGGTTTCGAACCCTCCATCCTTCAAAAAAAACACATGAATAGTTACCACTCTACTCCACCAACATTGGCTTTTAAGTAAGGGTACAATAGGTGTTCTTTTTTTTTTATCTACATCTCGTCATAAATTTTATTATAAGCAAATGCCTCAAATTTATTGTCATATCAACATCCCCTTCCAAAAAAACAAAGAAAAAAAGAAAACAAAATAAACCCAAATTAGTTGCTTCTTTATGTACGATCAAGGTTTTACCAATTGTTATCATTTTTATGCCCGGTCCATTTATAAATTACTAGACTATACTTAATATAGTTATTATATTTCATTGAAGAAAGAATCATTTAATAAGATAGACGAATATTTTATAAGAACTAGAAAGTTATCCGCTCGCTGCCGCAGGCGGTACGATCAATGCAATGTTCAATAGTTAAGTTCAATAGATAAGTTCAATAGATGAGTTCAAACAACTAAGGCCATTCAAGCTAAGTTCACATGGTTTAAAGATAAGTTAAGTTTAAAGATAACATGTTTCATCCCAAAAGTTCAAAACAAGTAAAAGAAGGGCTATGAAGACTCACCTTTGCGTATGAGGTAGTCTTTGCAATAGATGTCAAAGTATGTTTCAAATAATGTTCAACATAATATCAATGTTCACCTAAATAGTCCAATAGATTTATGTTAACATAACTATGTCTTTCTATGGATTTATCTAAATTATAAATGGGTCAACGGGTTCAATTTGCTTTGAATTGTTATAACTTAAAATTTGTTAAAATAGTAGTGAGATTTACAGGTTTTAAATTATTCATGTTGACATAAAACATAATCTAAAAGTTTTTAAAATTAAACTATTTTATGTATAACCAAATATCAAAAAAAAAAAAAAAAAAAAAAAAAAAAAAAAAAAAAAAAACACATGTTTTATCTTCTTAATTTCAAATAATATTTAATAAACTCTCAAAGGAATTTATTAAATAATATTTCTAAGTAAGAATTTATCATAACAAACTAATTGAATTAATATGTTATAAATATATTAATTAAAGCTTATTTGGATGTTATAAAATGCAAACATATATATTTATAAAATGTAAAATAAAGTTATAATTTATTTAAATATTTGTATAATATAAGTTATTAGGAGTGATTTATAAAATATTTGCTTAAATGATATAAAATTATAACAACTTTAAAATTTTTAATAAACGCCCTATTTGCGGCGCACGCATATAATGTATATATGTGTGGGCCCTTAAGGGGCAAAAGTAAAAGTGCACTAATTTTAACGTTATTTTAATTATTTTGTGAAAATAACGTTAAAATCATTGGAATGATCAACTTCAAACGATAACTTTGAGCCGGGGACTCTTTCGGAGCAGCCTCTCTATCTCAATTGGGATAGAGGTAAGGTTTGTATCTATCCTTCCCCCCCAGACCCTACTGAAAAGTGGGAATATACTGGGTAAGGTTGTTGTTGTTTGTTTAAAATTTTTAATAAATTTTATTTTTAAATATTTATATTTCAATTTCATAAAATTATTAATTGAACAATAAATAAGTTATAAAAAAAAACTTGTAATAAAATGTTCAAAGCTTATTTGAATGCAAACTTATATTTTATAAAATTTATAATATAACATAAGTTATTAAAATAAATTCATATATAATGAATAAACATTTTCTATATATGAAAATAATTATTTTATAAAATGTGTAAAATTGTATATAAAATTATTATATAATTATTTTTTTAAGTATTTTACTTAAATATAATTATTTACTAATAATATATACATGTCATATATATTTTTGTTGAAATGGTATTTATGTATATTTTTATTAAAAATGACAGCTTTTCTATAAAAAGAATTTTCTATAAAAACACAATAAAAAATGAATTAATAAATAAAAGTTATAATCAAAACTAAAAAAATGGTCTAACCCGGCTACAGTCGGGTTCGAACCCGGGACCTGTTACACACCCAATTGCATGATTAACCGGTTGATTTGGAACACCACTCGCGATAAGTAATCGATTCAGAATCTTTTAACATAAGCTCGGAAGCACGGAAGCGCCAAGAAGACTACCGTCCCCGTTTCGAAACGGCTTGGAAGCGGAATCGCGGTGGAATCGCGGCGGAAACGTCCCCGTGATGCGGAAACGTTTCCGATCAAGTATCCAAAACGTTTCCAACGCGTTTCCTTTTTAATTTTAGGGTTTACACGTCATCAACAGCCCCTTTTAAAAAATACGTATTTTATACGCGTATACATACACCCACAAAACGTATTCGTATACCCTAGCCCCTTTTCAACAGTAATCGTTTACCTATTCCGGCAGCCTAGCGACGGCAAACGAACCGACGTCCGACAAGCCACCGTCGAGCAGGAAATCAGGAATCCTTTTTCAGCAATCTTCTTCTGCAAGTTTTGGAGGCTTGGACCCTTGGAGGAGTAGAGCTGTAGAGAAATTTTGGTTTGTGGAGAAGGGGAGCCGGCGAGCAGTATATGAGGCTGAGAAAGAGCATCTTTGAGGAAGACAAAGAAGTGAACAAAGAGGCTTTTTATCTTTTCACAAATTGACCGGTCAAACTCAAAGGTAATAAGAAAAAGTAAAGCTTTTGTCTTTTTCTGTTAGACAATTAACAATGATTTAAAATTTAAAACAACAAAAAAAAATTGTTTTTGCTTAGCATAACCATGTTGCTATCATCCCTTACTATTACAGACTTACAATTTTCATCAATGGCTCACCAAGAAGCAAAAACCCAAGAATCATCAACTATAGATGAACCTCCATTGTGGGACTATGTGAGTAAGATAGAAAAGCAAGGTGGAGGAGGTACTTGGAAATTTAAGTGCAATCTTTGTAGTGAAATACGACAAGGATCATATTCAAGAGATAGATCACATTTGCTTGGGATTAAAGGTAATCTTTAATTCTTTATAGTGTTTTTTGTGTAATCATAATTATTTGTGTATATAATATATTAGTGGACATGTTTACATAGGTTCTGGAATTAGTATTTGCAAGAAAGCAACAGCGAGTGACAAACTTGAGATGAAACGATTAGAGGATGCGTATGAAGAGAAGAAAGCCGAGTCCAAATCAAAAGAAGTGGAGTTGCCATGTGAATCGGGTGTTGGATTTAAAAAAAGAAAAGGTCTTTCAGAACCTCTTCAAAGAGCCTTTGGTGTTGAGATAAGGGACCAACTTGATCAAGAAATAGCAAGGATGTTTTATACAGGAGGATTACCTTTTAATCTTGCAAGAAATCCACACTATCTCAGGGCTTTTCAATTTGCTGCAGCCCACAAAATTGATGGTTACGTACCTCCTGGTTATAACAAGCTTAGAACAACCTTGCTACAAAAAGAAAAAGAAAATGTTCACAGGCTGTTGGAACCACTTAGGTTTACATGGAAGGAGAAAGGTGTGACTATTGTGAGTGATGGTTGGAGTGATCCTACAAGAAAGCCTCTAATCAATTTCATGGCTACATCAGGTAATGGTCCTTTGTTTATAAAGGCAGTTAATTGTTTTGGGGAGGTAAAAGATAGATTTTTTATTGCTGAGTTAATGAAAGAAGTCATCAATGAGATTGGTCATCAAAATGTTGTGCAAATTATTACTGACAATGCAGCAAATTGTAAGGCGGCTGGAGAGATTATAGAAAGCCAGTTTCCTCACATCTTTTGGACACCATGTGTTGTTCATACACTTAATCTTGCTTTGAAGAACATTTGTTCACCAAGGTGTGTGGAAACAAATCAAACACCATTTGATGAGTGCAAATGGATAAAAGAAGTTCATGTAGATGCGCTTGCAATAAAAAATTTCATCATGAACCATAACATGAGACTCTCAATTTTTTCAAGGTTTAGTCCTCTTAGACTGCTTTCGGTTGCTGATACTCGTTTTGCCTCTATCATTGTGATGCTTAAGAGAATGAAACTTGTCAAAAGGGGTCTTCAAGCTATGGTCATAAGCGAAGAATGGTCTTCTTATAGAGAAGATGATACTGTGAAAGCAAGCTTTGTTAAAGAAAAGATTTTAGATGATGATTGGTGGGATCAAGTTTCATATATTCTTAGTTTCACTGCACCTATATATGAGATGATCCGAGTTTGTGACACTGACAAGCCATGTTTACACTTGGTGTATGAGATGTGGGATTCGATGATTGAGAAAGTTAAGATTGAGATCTACAAGAAAGAAAAACGTCCTACATCTCAATTAAGTCTCTTTTATGATGTTGTGCATGATATTTTAGAGGCTCGATGGGCGAAGAGTAACACTCCCCTACATTGTTTAGCTCACTCTTTAAATCCAAGGTATATGATTTTAAATTATATGCTTGATTTCTATTATGTACTTATGTTTTGACTTTTGAATGTTGTAGATATTATAGTGAAGAATGGTTACTTGAGGATTCTACAAGAATTGCTCCGCATAGGGATGGAGAAGTTTCAGTTGAAAGGATGAAATGTTTTCGAAGGTTGTTTCCCAATGATGACGAGTATAGGAGAGTTCTTGACGAGTATGCTATGTTTTCAATGAAGAGTGGTGCTTTTGAGGATTTAACTAGCATTTCGCAGATGGCAACTATGGAACCTAAGAATTGGTGGGTCAACTTTGGTGCTCAAACTCCCTTTCTCCAGACTTTGGCTTTTAGATTACTTGGACAACCTAGTTCATCTTCTTGTGCTGAGCGTAATTGGAGCACTTATGCATTTATTCATTCGCTTAGGAGGAACAAGCTGACTACAAGTCGTGCTCAAGACTTGGTTTACATTCACAATAATCTCAGACTTTTGTCAAGGAATCCAAATGGTGATGTCAAGATGTGGGATGTGGGTGGTGATGCTTTTGACTCAATGGAAGATGTGGGGTTTTTGGAGTTTGCTGATCTCTCACTAGATGAACCAGAATTTGAAAATGATTTAATTATTGATAATTAATTGTCTTTGGAAAATTCAGTACATTTGGAAGTTAGACTTTACTTTACATCAAAATATATATCTACATTGGAATTTATTTAATATATTTATATATTTTTTATATTTTTTATTGCCGTACCATTGCCGTCCCCGTTTCTTGAATTTTTGAATATTGGCGTTTCCCGTTTCCGTGCCGTACCCGTACCCGTGCAACCTAGAACATAAGTCACGTCCCTTCCCTCAAACCAAATTCAAAACAACCGAACCCTAATTTCATTCTTGGTTAAATTCGAAAGCTATGGAACCCGATTGATGTTACAACCATAGGGCTTTCAATTGCTATCTAAAACCGAGCAGAATGAGCTAAATATCACTCACCTTAGTTTGTGTTTGCCAGGATTTCGATTGAGAGAGAAAAGAACGAGCGGCCGACCCCTTCTTGGTCTTGATTCGCGATCAATTGCAGTTTTGGTTGAATTTTAGGTGTACAGACTGTTTCGAATTGAGACACAGGATTTGTATGCCCGCTTAATTTGATTTATATAGACGTTTGGTTCGGTTTCAATTAACGAGTGTTTAGTTTGTTAATTTTGGTAGAAAATTGTGATTGATTCGATATGAATTCGATCAATTAAAGATTTTATTTGATTAACGCATTCGAATCCTGCCTAATTTTTAGATGTTTCATGTTTTGATTTATATGGTGTTGAATATTCTTAAGGAATAAAGTTAGCATTTTAGTAAAAGTTTAACAGAAAAAATACATATGATTAACATATTATATATAAGTTGAATAATTAAAGTAGAATAAAAATCATTTGAGTGAGTTAGTTGAGAATGTATTTTTATAAACAATTTTTGCATGTAAGTACTAGGTTAGTACCTCGTATATTACATGGGATGAATAAAAAACATATTATTAATTAATAGTTATCAAAGAAAATTTAAACAATATAAGATTATTTGTTTAATATAAAATATGATTACATATAATTTCATACATTAAATAATAAAAAAACCGTTTTTTGAGCCGGGGGTCTCCTTAGAAGTAGCCTCTCTACCACATCTGGGGTAGGGGTAAGGTTTGTTTTCATCTCACCCTCCCCAGACCCCACACAGTGGGAATATACTGGGTATGTTTGTTTGTTTGTTTGTTTTTTTAGACACTAATTTTTTTAAAGTTTGTTTCTTCAAATATTACGTTTTAAATTCTTTTTTTTTTACAAATTATATGTTTTATAATAATTTGGTTTTTTTAAAAAGTATGCTTTTAAATACCAATTAATTTAAAAATGTATAAAAAGTATATTTAATATATAATATTATTATTTAATATAAATTACATTTAATAGGAGGGAGAAGGGAATACATAATTGAGGTGCTTTACGAACATAATATGTGTCCTTATAAACATTTATTTATTAGAATACATCAATATATTAAACATTATACATGTAATAGTAATTATCCTTAATTCTTGACTAAATTTTAAAAATATAAATCATTAAATAGGAGAGAGAAGCAGGAAAACAAAAAAGTAAGTTGTCTAAAATGATGACAAGTGTCCATAATTATTTTGATTTATTAGTATAGATTATAGATAGATAGATGGGTTGTTTAGGATTTAAATAAAGTGCAGCCCAAATGTAAATATATAGTACTAGACTCCTAGGTTTGGTCGTGAATTTGGGAAATGCTTGGACATATCAACGGCGGTTTTTGAAGATCAAAACATGAAATTTTTGTAGTGGTTTTCTAGATAGGGGGGGGGGGGGGGGAGGGGGGTCTGGATGAGTTATCCAACTCTATTCATGAGACTAATCTCAGGGCCGGCCCAAGCATTCTGAGGGCCCTAAGCGGAATAAAAATTTGGGGCCCTTTAGCCTTAACTAACGATTAAAAACTTACGGTTAAAAACCCTCCTCTTTTTATCCAGAATCGGGGCCGGCGGCGGAGTTATAAATTTTAGAATTGACCCTCGCTGTGATTCTATTAAAGATTCTAGTTTTAATTTTTTAGCCCTTTTTGAATGACCAAAATCCTATTTATGGTTCCTATTAGACATTGAAAAATTATGTTTTTAAATTTGTTCCTAAGTTACAAATTCTGATCACAAAAAAAACAAGTTAAGAACTTAACTGGTCATAAGCAATAATCACCTAAACAACTTAACAATCAGTCGAACAACTATATTCTAATCAAGTATCAACCATCAATATTACAAATTAAAGATCCAATTATCAAGAGTCAAGTATCAAATTATCAAGTTATCTGAGTATCAACAATTTAACAGACAAGTCATCACTTAATCACTTATCAAGTATCAATTAGACAATTACCAAACTAATATTAAGAAGATGCAAACTAACCGAGTCCATGAGACGAGCAGACAGCAGCAGCCCAGACCCCGCTGTCCCTATTGAGCGATCGGAGATTCGGACTTCGTGAGCCAGCAAGCACTGAGTGATCGGAGAGTGGAGACAATCGACGGGGAAGTACTGATCGGAGTGATTGAAGTAATCCTACTTCAAGCCATCGACTCATCGTCTTCCATGGATAGTCTGGCTCCTCGTCTTCCACTCTATCGTGTCTATTCGTCCCATTGTTCATGGGAAATAGCCAAAGTGCCAAACGGGAAAACCCTAATCGGGAACTGGAATATTGCCGTTGCTAGCCTGCTAATTGGTTTTTAAAAGAAGCTTTTAATTCTTATTTTTTCAATTTTCCATCGGGCCTTGGTTGGGCCTCCGTCCCACCGTGTTATTGCTTTAAATTATAATCACAAATACCACAAAAATGCCTAAAAAAGCCCAGACTTACACAAACCCATATATACATAAAAAAAAAAAAAGTTTTAAAAAATTGGGGCCCTATTTTTTTGGGGGCCCTAAGCCCTTGCATGGGTTGCTTGGCCCATTGGGCTGGCCCTCACAGATGCATACTTTTTAATTTTTTAAAAGTGTTCATGTAGCCAGTAATAAATCATGTCTAAATCAACACTAGATCGTAAATGTTTAAAGATAGTTCGCTCTAAGATAGTGTACCTGCATTGTAATTTCAACGTGACTAAGATCTAAGATGACACACAAATTACTATTAATGGACTAGTTGTCCAGCATATAACTACTTTCAAGTATATAAGGTCATTTGTTCGGAGTAACAGGGAAATAGACAGTGATATAGCCTATCACGTTCAGGTAGGTTGGTACAATTGGTGACCAGCCTAGGACTATCGTGCTACATGGGGTTTTCAGCACGAGAAATTTTATAGGATTGTGATACGATCAACTATGTTATATGAAACTGATTATTGGGACATCAAGAAGTCACAAGCACAAAAGCTTGATGTTGAGGTAGATGTGTACACACACAAGGATGGGTCAAATAAGAAAAAAAAGTGTTTTGAGTGAATTTGAGGTGATATATATCATAAATAAGAACAAAGATGTGAGATTGAAGTAATTTGGTCCTATGAAGAGGAGATAACTGTTTCCCTAGTTTGAACGTAGAAACCCTTATTATGGAGGAGTGGATGAGTAGATGCGTACCCAAACTAAATTAGATATGCTCAGTAGACATGATTTGCTAGATTAGCACATCTTTGGGTATTTTTTTTCTTTGTTACCTTCAAATTTTATTTTAAGTTGAATTAAATCAAAATAAGAATATTACACCTACATTAACTATTTGGTCAATTATTATTTGTGATGTTATTTGGTATATAAGGTAGGTTCGACAATAAAACAAATGGTTCAATAATTGGTCCAATTTTAAAAACATTGAATTTGAATGAACTAATGTTTATAGTGTAAGAAGTTAGAAACACAGTTTAATCACCCGTCAGGCTATATGTGTTCATCACACCCTCCATCACTTCACGTAGGGGTCATTAACACTATTACTCACTCTTCACATACATATGTGTTATCATCACTCATTTATCACTTTATTTTAATCATTACATTTATTTAATATTTTAATATATTTTTTTCTAATTAAATACATATATTTATATGAAACACTAAATTAAATATTACATAATAAAAATAAAATTACATAATAAAATTAAAAAACGTTAAAATGAAGTTACTTTTTTTTAAATTATATAATTTCTTTTTAATTTATTCAGACTTGTTCAACCAAATCCTCTTTAAGCATGTTATGTATTTCTCTATTTCAGATCTCAGCGAGTATTTTAATTCTTTCATTCGGTGTAACCTCTGCAACAGGAACGTCGATATCATCATAATTTTGGCAAATAGCAAAAATCATGTTATGTAAAATAATGTAAGTATACATAATGTCTCGAATTTTACTTTTCTCCTACATCCTACATGGATTAGACATCATATGCCATTTCTTTTTAACTACACCGAATGTCCGTTCGGCATCCTTTCCCGCCGCCTCTTAAGCCTTTTTAAAGTAATTCCGTTTGTTATCGTATTCACAAGGACATGTAAATGATTTGACAAACGTAGCATATTCGTCCCAAGAATCGCTGCATGTATCGTATGCCAACTGTCGAATAACACTTGTACATTTTTGTAGAAATGTTAAATTGTTTTTCATTATAAGTTGGATTTTCACTAAAATGATCTTCAACGAGACGTTGGTTACGACCCTTCACGGTTTATTTTTTTTCACCGTAACACTTTCATAGAGTTTTCTTCAATATTAGCGACTACGGTTCTTACTATTGTTTGAACGACACGTAAAAACATGAATGTTCCTTCATCAGAATCGGATGATGACGATCTCATAATATCCTCCTACCAACTCATTTTTTAGTGGATTGTAAATTGGATTTTTAGGAAAAAGAATGGTTATTCTAGAGAGAAGAATGGTTATTTTTAGAGAGAAGAATCGATTTACTAAGGTATTGTGTGACGATTGCGTACGAGAAATCCGGCAAAAATGACGTAAGCACATTTGATCGTGCTTGAAATCCACGAGGATTTAGCAACTTTGGTTAGTAGAGATTGATAGTATGTGAAAAATGATGAACGTGGGCGAAAACCGTGCGCGAAACGGAGTTACGGATTGTCCGGAATCGCGAAAAGAAGATTAGAGGCAAAAATTGACGTAAGCACATTTGGTCGTGCTTGAAATCCACGAGGATTTAGTAACTTTTGTTATTGGGGATTGATAGTACGTGAAAAATGATGAATGTGGGCGAAAACCGTGCGCAAAACGGAGTTCGTATGCCCCCGGAATCGCGAAACGAAGTTTAAATAAAATATTGGAAGAAAACGGGTCAGGCGGTACGCCTGACGTGGGTGCCGGGACCCAGGCGATACGCCTGGCTGACTATGTCGGCAAAATTTTTTAAAACGGATCAGATTGCATGGGGATCATCATAATTCTTCTTCTAAACGCTCTGCTCGACCCTTAGACGCAAAACCTTCATCTTTTCACTTTCAAACCTCAAATCAAAGACTTTTGATCATCCGGATCATCCCACGGATCGTATATACAAGTCCCGATCGCTGTTTTAACCGCGAGAATTCGTCAGAACAAGTAACGGTTCGTTTTAACCTTCTAGTTTGATTTTGATTGATTAGATCTTGATTTTGAACGTAATGAGATAGTTAGGATTGTTGATTATTGCCTAGATGATGGTTAGGGTTGATTATAAACGAAGAACACGAAGTTCTAACGGTTAAATTCTTGTTTGATCCGTTGTAATGCCCGATTTTCATGAAATCATAACTATGATTATAATGGTTTAAACCATTTGATTATAACAATGTAGGTGATTAGTTTGATTAATCTTTGAAATGCAAAGATTAAATCTAAGTGTTTCAAACTAATCATAATCATTAACATACTCATTGGAACTATTATCTGATGTTTTTGATAACAGTCAGATCAGTATGTTAAACATGGTTATTCTATCAATTATGATACTACATTGTGATATTTCATGATATTTGGATAATCAATAACAAGAATTAATCATTTTTAAGCCATTAAATCATCTAGAACCTGTTTTAGCATTATAATCAACAACATTAACTATTTGATTAATCTGAGATTATCCTGATTAATCTAGTGTGTCATCAACTTTGAATTAGGAATCTAATGCAATGTAGGTTCCTACATTATCATACATTGTATGATATAACCTTAAATTAATTAATTATATAATTAATATCGAGTTGATGATTTACTAAGCAATGTCTTTGACATTGAACGTTCAGAAGGATCTAATCAGTAAACTAGAACATAAATAACTTATTAAATATAATTAAATGCAGAATCATCTCTTTGTTGTTAGATTTGAGAGATTTTGCTACCTTATATCATCAGGTGAGTTTCGTACAACCCCTTTTATTTTATTTTTAATCTTTTAAAACATCGGGGAACACTGCAAACTGTTGTCTGAACATATGATATGCATCAATGATATCTGTGTGATTTCATGTGATTTTGTGGGATTTCATGGGATTTTGCCTGTAGACTGTACACTATCATGGAACTGAAAGTCCTCATTTTTGAACTGTATCTAGTGAACCCATGTGTGGCCAAACAGAAAACATTGATAGTACTATTGGTTGACACCCCATTCGCTGGGAGGATTGCATCTCCCCTTGTGTGAATGTTTGTTATCTGTTTCCTGAACTTCTTAATGGTATGATAGACATTAAGATAATGAGGCACTAAGATATGTACCGACGGGTAATATCTTGAGACAGACTAGACGTCCGAAAGGAACTAGATACGGGTCCCATGGTTATCCGGAACTGAACTTTTGAGAACGTGCTTATCATATCATATTGTTTTAAATTAAACTGACGAACTCACCAGCTTTGTGCTGACGTTTTCAAATTAAATCCTTTTTGCAGGAGACCGTGACACTCGGTGAGGATGCACTTCATATTTTTGTAATTAAATAAGATAGTTATAAACTGTAATTTTGGTTGTGATGACGAAACCTTTTGTAATGTATTTATTTTAAGTTAATCTGTGTGCTATGATATTGGTTCAAGTAAGTCACCCCTCACCTCGGAGACATCACCACTATGCTTCCGCAACCGGTTCAGTGACGTCAGACCAGGCACGCGGTGACGAGGGGTGGGGGTGTGACAGGGTGGTATCAGAGCCACAGGTTATAGAGAATTAGGTTGACTTAGAAACCTAGACTATAACCATAGGCTCGAATAGTAACACAGAGAGCACCGAACCTAACAAATGAACAAAACTTGTTTTGAATTAAGCCAGAATAATCAGGTGGTACAAATTACAGTTATGAGTGGCCAGCATAACTGAAATTTGCAACACGTGTGCATTCTAGTTTAATTTAATTCAAGCAGAACATTAATAACTATAAGAACGAATAGTTGTTTTGTGATAGGAAGAGACATTATATCATGGTTATGTTGAATATTATTATTCAATATTTATTCCATGATACTGATAAGAGATTTTCAGATGTAATAATTGATGATACGCCTCGCTCTAGTTTGAGCTCGGATTTCGATTCATCGGAAGCGTCATCGGCTACTTCACAGGCTGCACCACAGGTACCAGTTATGTCACCACCACATCCACTATCTACTTTACCCAGACATCCTCAGGCACAGGAAGGATGCAGATTTCACAACCCCAGAGGATTCCGGTATGCGATGGATTTCGATGCATGTGGGGTCAAGTTCGGAAGACTACGGGTCTTCCTCTACGATGACAGCTGGCACCGAGGGACGTGCCTAACACTATTCATGTGGTGGGAGAATCCTCCCACCAGGAATAAAATACCTGGTGAGGTATTCTGTTATACCTGGTGAGGTATTCTATTATCGTAAAATACCTGGTGAGGTATTCTGTTCTCGTAAAATACCTGGTGAGGTATTCTGTTCTCGTAAAATACCTGGTGAGGTATTCTGTTATCGTAAAATACCTGGTGAGGTATTCTGTTATCGTAAAATACCTGGTGAGGTATTATGTTCTCGTAAAATACCTGGTGAGGTATTCTGTTATCATAAAATACCTAGTGAGGTATTCTAATCTCTTAAATAGCTTGGTGCTAACTCATAAAATAGCTTTGTGCTATTTCATAAAGCCCTTGTGTGGTAACATATCAAAATCCTGTGTGGTAACATATCAAAATCCTGTGTGGTAACATATCAAAATCCTGTGTGGTAACATATCAAAATCCTGTGTGGTAACATATCAAAATCCTGTGTGGTAACATATCAAAGCCCTTGTGTGGCAACATATCTATTGCCTGTGTGGCAATGTATCATAGAACTGTGTGAACATTTCTGTGTGAGAACATAACTATATGCGAACGTATTAATATGAGAACATGTCGAACTAAAAATATATATTTCGCTGAAATACAGTACGGGAGCCATACTGTATGCGAATATATCGAACTAAAAATATATATTTCGCTGAAATACAGTACGGGAACAATACTGTATGCGAATATATTGAACTAAAAATATATATTTCGCTGAAATACAGTACGGGAGCAATACTGTATGCGAATATATTGAACTAAAAAAATATATTTTACTGAAATACAGTACGAGAGCAATACTGTATGCAAATGTATTTGTAAAGTACAGTACGAGAGCCATACTGTACGAGAACATGTCTGAACTGAGAACGTATCTAATTGTGAATGTGTCTGTAACTAAAGTACAGTACGAGAGCCATACTGTACGAGAACATATCTATTGTCTGTATGAGAACTTAATGTTTGAACTGAGAACTTGTGTGAGAACATGTCCTAGTCTTGTATGAATATATTTCTAAAAACATGTGTTGCAATGCAAAGAGCTGGGTAAGACTCTAACATGTTTTTTTGAAATAACAGGACTAAGTATAACTACAAATATTTGTGTGATCTGTGTGTAATATGAACATGTCTGGACTGAATTTATGTAGTTATACTATATTCTTTGTAATCACATTTTAATACAAATTTTTCAGTGTAACTGAATATGATTGTATTTATGTGATAGAACGGGTTATATCTTTAATGTTCTTAAACTGACCTGAGTTTGTCTGTATGTGATCAGATTTATGGCTCCTAAAAGAGGTCGACCAGCTAAGAAAGCTGCTAGGAACATTATCGACCCTGAACCGAATCAAATCCCACCTGTGAATGTTGAATCAAATCCGGATCCACATGTTAATCCGGAAGCGAACGTGGTCCCACCTGGGAACTTGGAAATGAATACTACTCCACCAGTGAAACCTGGAGCAGGCATTGTTCCACCTGCTGGTACAAGCGGATCTGAAACAAATGAAGCTATGATAGCTCGAATTGTGCGTGAACAATTATCTGCTTGTGGTGTTCTGACACAACACCAACCACATAATACCGCAGGTTCTGGTAGAGACCACGATCATGTTGAACATAATGCTACTGGTGGTCATGTCGAAACTCATACTACCACCGGTACAACTACCATTATTCCTGATCCACCTCGACAGGGATGTACTTACAAGTATTTTGCTTCCTGTAACCCTCCTACTTTTACTGGCAAAGGAGCGGCTGGTCTTTTAAGGTGGATCGAGGAGATGGAAACTAAGCTCAAAATCAGTCAGTGTTTGGAGGAGCATAAGGTGTCTTATGCTGCCTGTTCTTTGAAAGACTCGGCTTTGACCTGGTGGAATACCCAGGCCAAGACTTTGGGTTCAGCCACAGTTGACTCAATGGGCTGGAATGATTTCAAAACTCTGATTAGATCAGAGTACTGTCCCATCACTGAGATTCAGAAACTCCAGGAGGAATTCTGGAATCACTCGATGATCGGTGCTGATTGTCTGGCTTACACCGATCGGTTTCACGAACTTACTTGTTTACTTCCCGATATGTTTCCTACGGAAGCTGCTTTGATCGAGAAGTACATTAGGGTTTGATTCCCCAGATTCGGGGAATGGTGACTGCTGCTGAACCTACAACTCTGAAACACACGATTCTTTTGACCACTAAGCTTACCAATGAGGCGGTAAGGAGTGGTACTCTGTCTTTGAAACCTCAGACGGCTCATAGTCGTAGTGATGTCGGTACCTCGAATGTGTCGAAAGGTACGAAACGAAAGTGGTTTGGCAAGAACAAAGCTCCGACTGAGATTAGCCCGAGCAAACCCAATGCGAAAAATTATGGTGCGGTTGTTCCTGAAAAGAAAACTTATACTGGGAAAGCACCAAAGTGTAGCAAGTGTTCCTTTCATCACACAGGACCATGTCCTGTTTGTGCGAACTGTAACCGAGTAGGACACTACACCAGATACTGTAACATGCCTGCTCGTCAGCCAAACCAGGCACCACAACAAACCACTCAAACGAATCAGTCGTGCTTCAAGTGTGGAAGTCCCGACCATTTCAAGAGAAACTGTCCGAACAATAACACCAATCCGGGAACTGAAGCTAGGGGGAGAGCTTTTCAGATTGGTGCGACCGAGGCGAGACATGACGCAAATATTGTTACTGGTACGTTTCTTCTTAATAATCTTTACGCATCAGTTTTGTTTGATACAGGAGCAGATAAGAGTTTTATCTCTCCTGAATTTGCATCATTAATTTCATTGCCTACGGTAGGTCTAGAAACTCCTTATGTCATTGAACTTGCTAATGGCAAGTTGATCAAAACTAACAGTGTGATTCAAGGATGTTCCTTGAATTTGAATGATCATCTTTTTAATATCAATTTACTTCCTATTGAGCTTGGGAGCTTTGATGTCGTTGTTGGCATGGATTGGCTTTCTGATAACCAAGCTGAAGTTGTCTGTCAAAATAAGGTGATCCGTATTCCATTACCTAACGGTAATACACTGGTAGTTCAAGGAGAACGAGCTGGTAGGAGACTTGGTATTATATCTTGTATGCGAGCTCAGAAATTCTCAAGGAAAGGCTGTTATGCTTTTCTTGCACATGTGACTGAGCACAATTCTTCACCCAAACAAATTACAGATATCCCAGTAGTCAAGGATTTTCCTGAAGTTTTTCCTGAGGATATATCAGGATTACCCCCAGTGAGACAAGTTGAATTTCGGATTGACTTGATTCCAGGTGCTGCACCAGTTGCTAAAGCCCCGTATCGGCTTGCACCATCCGAAATGCAAGAACTTTTAGGTCAATTGCAAGAACTGTTAGACAAAGGTTTTATCAGACCCAGTTTCTCACCCTGGGGAGCACCAATTCTTTTTGTGAAAAAGAAGGATGGTTCATTCAGGATGTGTATTGATTACAGGGAACTCAATAAACTGACAATCAAGAATCGTTATCCACTACCTCGTATAGATGATCTATTTGATCAACTACAAGGCGCTACGTATTTTTCAAAAATCGATTTAAGATCTGGATATCATCAGTTACGTATTCATGATGATGACATTCCTAAAACTGCTTTTAGAACCCGTTACGGACATTACGAATTTCTAGTGATGCCGTTTGGTTTGACAAATGCACCAGCAGTTTTCATGGATCTGATGAATCGAGTATGTAGACCTTATCTGGATAAATTTGTGATTGTGTTTATTGATGATATTCTTATTTATTCTCGAAATCAACAAGAACATGCTCAACACTTGAGATTAATCCTAGAACTTTTGGCACGTGAAAAATTATATGCTAAGTTCTCCAAGTGTGAGTTCTGGTTACGAGAAGTTCAATTTCTTGGTCATGTAGTAAATCAAAATGGTATTCAAGTGGATCCCAGTAAGATTCAGGCGGTGAAACAATGGGAGACACCACGAACCCCGACTGAAATACGTCAATTTTTGGGGTTGGCAGGTTATTATCGCCGGTTTATCAAGAACTTTTCAAAGATAGCCTTGCCACTGACTACATTGACACAGAAAAATCAACCGTTTATATGGAGTTCTCAACAGGAGGAGGCATTTCAACTGTTGAAACATAAACTCTGTAATGCACCTATCTTGGCACTACCGGAAGGTACTGATAATTTCACAGTGTATTGTGATGCTTCACGTCAAGGTCTTGGGTGTGTTCTAATGCAAAAGGATAAGGTAATTGCTTACGCTTCTCGACAACTGAAAGTACACGAGAAAAACTATACCACTCATGATCTAGAACTTGGTGCAGTGGTGTTTGCACTCAAGATTTGGAGACATTATCTATACAGAACTAAGTGTATTATATACACGGATCATAAAAGTCTCCAACATATTCTAGATCAGAAAATGTTGAACATGCGACAGAGGCGATGGGTTGAACTTTTGAATGACTATGACTGTGAAATTCGTTATCACCCAGGTAAAGCGAATGTTGTAGCCGATGCCTTAAGTCGCAAAGAACGAGTCAAACCGTTACGTGTAAAAGCGTTAGGTATGACTATTCAAACTAGTCTAATTCCTCAAATTAAAGAAGCTCAGCAACAAGCTTTACAAGCAACGAACTATTCTGCTGAGGGACTGAGAGGATTAGATAAGAAACTCAATACCAAAGACGATGAACTGTTGTATTTCAAAGACCGAATGTGGGTTCCTCTATTTGGTAATTCTCGAACTATTATCTTGAATGAGGCGCATAAATCCAGGTATTCAATTCATCCAGGTGCTGATAAAATGTATAAAGATCTTAAAGATTTTTACTGGTGGCCTGGAATGAAGAAACACATAGCTGAATACGTGGATCGATGTTTAACATGTCTCAAAGTCAAGGCTGAACATCAACGACCTTCTGGGTTATTGCAACAACCTGAGATTCCCATGTGGAAATGGGACCAGATCTCTATGGATTTTATTACTAAATTACCCAGAACATCGCGTAATCATGACTCGATATGGGTTATCGTTGATCGCCTTACTAAATCTGCGCATTTCTTACCTATCCGAGAAGATTATTCTATGGATCGACTTGCTAAACTCTATGTGAATGAGGTTGTATCTCGACATGGAGTACCGATCTCTATCATTTCTGACAGAGATAGTCGATTTATGTCTCGATTTTGGCAAACTCTTCAGAATGCTCTGGGCACGCAAATCAATATGAGCACAGCTTATCATCCACAAACTGACGGGCAGACTGAACGAACGAATCAAACTCTTGAAGACATGCTCAGAAGCTGTGTGATTGATTTTGGAGGTAGCTGGGATATTCATCTTCCACTTGTTGAATTCTCATACAATAACAGCTACCATACTAGTATTCAATGCGCTCCATTCGAAGCACTTTATGGACGCAAATGTAGATCACCTATATGTTGGTCAGAAGTAGGTGAGAACCAAATCATTGGCCCAGAATTCATTCAGGAAACAACTGATAAGATCGCTCTTATTCAGGAACGAATCAAAGCTGCTCGTGATCGTCAAAAGAGTTATGCTGATAATCGCCGTAGACCACTCGAATTTCAAGTAGGTGATCGGGTAATGTTGAAAGTGTCACCTTGGAAAGGCATTTTCAGATTCGGAAAGAGAGGTAAACTTTCGCCAAGATTTGTAGGGCCATTTAAAATTCTTGAACGAATTGGACCAGTAGCCTACAGACTTGAATTACCTCTTGAACTCAGTAACATTCACGATGTCTTTCATGTATCTAATCTGAAGAAATGTTTAACTGATGAATCATTGATCGTACCTCTTGAAGAGATTCATATTGATGAAAAACTTCAGTTCAGTGAAGAGCCAGTAGAGGTAATGGATCGAGAAATGAAAGTGTTGAAACGTAGTCGTATACCAATCGTTAAAGTACGATGGAACTCGCAACGTGGACCTGAGTATACGTGGGAACGAGAAGATCAAATGAAATCAAAGTACCCACATCTATTCACATAAACGACTGTTATAAAGTAAGTCTTCATTAAATTTCGGGACGAAATTTCTCTAACAGGAGGAGACTGTGACGATTGCGTACGAGAAATCCGGCAAAAATGACGTAAGCACATTTGATCGTGCTTGAAATCCACGAGGATTTAGCAACTTTGGTTAGTAGAGATTGATAGTATGTGAAAAATGATGAACGTGGGCGAAAACCGTGCGCGAAACGGAGTTACGGATTGTCCGGAATCGCGAAAAGAAGATTAGAGGCAAAAATTGACGTAAGCACATTTGGTCGTGCTTGAAATCCACGAGGATTTAGTAACTTTTGTTATTGGGGATTGATAGTACGTGAAAAATGATGAATGTGGGCGAAAACCGTGCGCAAAACGGAGTTCGTATGCCCCCGGAATCGCGAAACGAAGTTTAAATAAAATATTGGAAGAAAACGGGTCAGGCGGTACGCCTGACGTGGGTGCCGGGACCCAGGCGATACGCCTGGCTGACTATGTCGGCAAAATTTTTTAAAACGGATCAGATTGCATGGGGATCATCATAATTCTTCTTCTAAACGCTCTGCTCGACCCTTAGACGCAAAACCTTCATCTTTTCACTTTCAAACCTCAAATCAAAGACTTTTGATCATCCGGATCATCCCACGGATCGTATATACAAGTCCCGATCGCTGTTTTAACCGCGAGAATTCGTCAGAACAAGTAACGGTTCGTTTTAACCTTCTAGTTTGATTTTGATTGATTAGATCTTGATTTTGAACGTAATGAGATAGTTAGGATTGTTGATTATTGCCTAGATGATGGCTAGGGTTGATTATAAACGAAGAACACGAAGTTCTAACGGTTAAATTCTTGTTTTGATCCGTTGTAATGCCCGATTTTCATGAAATCATAACTATGATTATAATGGTTTAAACCATTTGATTATAACAATGTAGGTGATTAGTTTGATTAATCTTTGAAATGCAAAGATTAAATCTAAGTGTTTCAAACTAATCATAATCATTAACATACTCATTGGAACTATTATCTGATGTTTTTGATAACAGTCAGATCAGTATGTTAAACATGGTTATTCTATCAATTATGATACTACATTGTGATATTTCATGATATTTGGATAATCAATAACAAGAATTAATCATTTTTAAGCCATTAAATCATCTAGAACCTGTTTTAGCATTATAATCAACAACATTAACTATTTGATTAATCTGAGATTATCCTGATTAATCTAGTGTGTCATCAACTTTGAATTAGGAATCTAATGCAATGTAGGTTCCTACATTATCATACATTGTATGATATAACCTTAAATTAATTAATTATATAATTAATATCGAGTTGATGATTTACTAAGCAATGTCTTTGACATTGAACGTTCAGAAGGATCTAATCAGTAAACTAGAACATAAATAACTTATTAAATATAATTAAATGCAGAATCATCTCTTTGTTGTTAGATTTGAGAGATTTTGCTACCTTATATCATCAGGTGAGTTTCGTACAACCCCTTTTATTTTATTTTTAATCTTTTAAAACATCGGGGAACACTGCAAACTGTTGTCTGAACATATGATATGCATCAATGATATCTGTGTGATTTCATGTGATTTTGTGGGATTTCATGGGATTTTGCCTGTAGACTGTACACTATCATGGAACTGAAAGTCCTCATTTTTGAACTGTATCTAGTGAACCCATGTGTGGCCGAATAGAAAACATTGATAGTACTATTGGTTGACACCCCATTCGCTGGGAGGATTGCATCTCCCCTTGTGTGAATGTTTGTTATCTGTTTCCTGAACTTCTTAATGGTATGATAGACATTAAGATAATGAGGCACTAAGATATGTACCGACGGGTAATATCTTGAGACAGACTAGACGTCCGAAAGGAACTAGATACGGGTCCCATGGTTATCCGGAACTGAACTTTTGAGAACGTGCTTATCATATCATATTGTTTTAAATTAAACTGACGAACTCACCAGCTTTGTGCTGACGTTTTCAAATTAAATCCTTTTTGCAGGAGACCGTGACACTCGGTGAGGATGCACTTCATATTTTTGTAATTAAATAAGATAGTTATAAACTGTAATTTTGGTTGTGATGACGAAACCTTTTGTAATGTATTTACTTTAAGTTAATCTGTGTGCTATGATATTGGTTCAAGTAAGTCACCCCTCACCTCGGAGACATCACCACTATGCTTCCGCAACCGGTTCAGTGACGTCAGACCAGGCACGCGGTGACGAGGGGTTGGGGTGTGACATATTGAGCAGCGGTGTAGGATCAGATCCCAAAGATAGTAAGTCTTTCCTTTCGAAAGTCTTTTTCAAAAATTCTATATAATATCAATTTCTATATGATATCAAACTGAGATATTGTTTTAGAGAGTTGGATGGTTAATTTATAGTGGTTTCTATTTTTCTTTTCTTTCCTTGTAAAGTGACCATTACCCTTTTTTAAATCGCCAACAAACTGACACATGTGACTATCATCACAGCACACCTGATCATGCCTTGTCATGCCCCATGTGTAATGGGTGTAGGGTGCCATGGGTGCGTGACTGAGGCCCCTCAAGCTCAGGTCATCCCCACTACACATGGTCTTACATGATTAAAGTGTAAAAACTAAACGAGAATAAATCAGAATTATTCAACTGGACAATGACAAATGTGAGGGTTAGGGTCGTGGAAACATTGATGATGTTATTAAGAGGGTGAGAATGGTCATAGCATGCGATGGGTGAAGACCTGGCCAGACCAAGAGAGAGACCGATGAGTCCCCTCCCCTCCTTCAAAAATCATGAAATCTTATATTTATTTTTATTTGAGTAAATTACTTAGATGTTTCATATGATTTGTTATTATTTCATTTTTAGTATCTAGGTTTTATAATTTTTTCATATAGTCTCAAACTTTAAACATTTTTAACACATTCAATTAGGGATGTAAACGAACACGAACTAGCCCTTGTTTGTGTTCGTTTGTTTAGCATTTTACTTGTTCACAAACACTTACCAAATGAAAAATCTTGTTTGTGTTCGTTTATTAAGGAACTAGGTAAAATCCCGTGTATTGTATACTTTGTAAGAAAACTTGTTTTAAAATACTTGTTTTTTTAAGAAAACTTATTTTTCAGAACTTTTATTTTTCCTAAAACTACAATTTAAAATGATTCTTTTTTTTAATTCATTTTTAGAAAATTTTCATATTTAATTTGTAAACTTTGTTTAATTGTGTTTTTTAATAAAAAAAAGATTTCATTTTTTAATATGAAAAAATGTATATAAAGTCAATAGTCATTAGATTTAAATTTTTTTAATAAATTAAAGAATATAATTACAATTATCATTTAATATGAGAGAGAATGATAGTAAAGATTAAAAAATGACATGTGGCAATAATAACCTAATAAATTGACATGTGGCAAAATTTTTACTCTTTTATTAGAGAGTATAGATATAGATATAGATTGAACTTGTTCACGAACGGTTCACAAACATAAACGAACATGTATTATTTAAAAAATAAAATTTGTCTAACTTTAAACATTTTCTAACATGTTCACGAATACGTACCGAATGAAAAATCTTGTTCTTATTCGTTCATTAAGGAATTGAACTTGTTCACGAACATAAGCAAACATGTATTGTTTAAAAAATAAAATAAGTATTCTCAATCTCAAATACTAGATATAATCATCTTAAAGTTAAAACTAATTAATATGAAAATCAAATTATAAATTTTTAAAACAAATTAAAAATTAGAAACATTAATTGTAATTGAAATTACTTTAAACTAATGTTTCAAAGATCTGAATTTTAAATTACTATAGTGTTAGCAATATACAAATTTTAAATGACTAGATTTTTAATTTAATGTATTGTATTATACTGTAAAATTTAAAAGATATTTAACAAATAAACATAATAAATGAACATAAACGAACCTTAACGAACATATTACTAAAAATTCACAAACACAACATTCGTTCATGCTCATTCATTTAGCTAAACGAACAAACATAAACGAACTTCCCGTCGAACGGTTCACATATCGTTCACTGAACATTCGGTTTGCTTACAGCCCTACATACATTTCTTATGTAAGGGTCTTTTGGTCAAATATGTGATGGTAAGTTGGTGACTTAAATATGTGTTATAAATACTTAAAATTTGAAGACATATAGGTAATTTATGAAACTTATGTTATGTTTGGTATGAAGGAATGTAATGAACGAGGGAATGGAATGGACGAGGGAACGGAACGAACGTGGGAAAGAAATGAATCATTACCAATTTATTGTCCTATTTGGTTACCTCTGGTAATGAAATTATTCATTACTTCTTGTTGTTTGGCAGACATGTGAATATGAAGGAATGTAATAAAATTTATGGGTCGAGTCGTGGTTATAATCATTGTTCGAATCATGGGTCGGGTCATGTGTCATGGGTCGAGTCATGGTATCAGTCGGTTCGTGGGTCCGTTGTTGTTTCGATCATGGGACATGTCATGGATTGGGTCATGGTTTCATTTGTGGATGGGGTCTTGGTCTTGGTCTTGGTCATGGGCCGGGTCATGGTTTGGTTCATGGGCCGGGTCATTATTTGAGTCAAGGATCGGGTAATTTTTTGAGTCATGGTTCAGGTAATGGTTCGAGTCATGGTTCGGGTCATTGTTCACGTCATGGCTCAGGTCATAGGTCGGGTCATAGTTTGAATCATGGTTCAGGCTATGGGTCGAGTCATGGTTTGCGTCATGATTCAAGTCATGATTTGGGTCGTGGGTCAGGTCAAGGGTTGGCTCATGGTTTTGGTCATGGGTCGGGTCATGGTTTTGGTCATGAGTCGGGTCATGGTTTTGGACATGGGTTAGAAGGAATGAAGAAAAACCACCAATACTTCAAGGAATGAAAATCATCAAAAGTAAAGGAATCACATTCCTTATGAAATGGTGCATTCCATTCCTATGTGGTAACCAAACATGTTTCTTTTCATTCCAATTTAATGGCTCATTCCATTCCATCTTTCATTCATGCATACCAAACGCTACCTTAAAGACAAAGAGTGAAATGCTAACAAATCACAAGGAATATCTCGACAATTTACTCTTTTTGTATAACTATTCTTTTTATTTAAATTTATTGTCACACCCCCAAATTCCCACTCGTGGTGTCAGTCCACGTGGGTGTGACGTGGCCAGGATCACAGCTCATGGTCATATAGAACGACTCTAAATGAGTTACTCAACCACACAGATTTGTAAAACAATACAAGTTTTCATTAATACGCAGCGGAAAATGTTTAAGCATCAGAGGTAAATAAGTTGCAGCGGAAAGTAAATTGTTTAACAGACACTACGAAAATAAATTGTTTTCAAAATGAACACATCAACACAAGCCTAGGAGTCTAATATGCATGAGACTCTCTAGTACTCCTCCTTTGTGTCCTAGCGTGTGCTCCGTTAGTTACCTGAGAATACATGCGAAAAGTGTCAACTAAAAAGTTGGTGAGTTCACAGGTTTAGACAGACTGAAAAGTAAACAGACATATACTGGGTATGTTAAGTTTAGTTGGATACTACGATCCGTGGAGTGTGTCAGTTCATCTTACCGAAACTAGACTGTTTCCGTTTGCCTCCGCAGGTCATCGCTGAACCCGCATTCCCATCGAAATTACACTCGTTATGACCTCCAGTCAACATTGGTGCCGAGTGGGGTTAGTCAAACCCAGTAGTACTACGTAATTACGACTCGTTTGAATACACAACTAACGGTAAGGATAAGTGAGGGCTTTATGCGATAATAGTTACACTCAAAAATGGTTTTCACAACATACCAGTCATATATCTAAAACAGTTGCATTGCATTCTCACCCCAAAAGTTCAGTAAAACAATTTAAAGAGTAAAAGCGGGGCCGTAAACTCGCCTGAGTTTGTGAAATGCGTTTGCTCAATAGAGTAGTGTAGCTCGCCGGCTAGTAGTCACCTATATCACGTAGGTGTTATGAGTTTGTGTTCACATATGTGGGTCTCACCGGACCGTGTTAGTGTTCAACAACACTAAGTGGTTATGTGGGTCGAGTTGACCGTGTTTGACCGTGTCGATCGTGTTTGACCTAACGACCCGTTGGTGACGGTTTGGATCAAGTGTTCGTGTAACGTGCGGTTTAGTGTCGTGTGGAGTGTGCGGATACCAATAATCACTTTCGTGAGGAAACTTACTATTTGTAGTAAGTTTCTATTTCAGGAAGGTTTCCATATTTAGCAAGTCATGCATAAAATCACATTCTGATTATTCTAACATGCGTGTTTATCCTAAATGAGCATGTTATCATATAGCATATAGTTTCACATATCCGGTTTAGCACACTTAGTGCGTAAAAGTTTCCATATTTAGAAAGTTTGCACAAGTGAGCATAATTCATCAAGTGTATCAATCATTATCATCATACATCATCATAGTGACCTTAAATAAGCATGCTAGACACTTAAAATTATCAAACTCATCCATTATTAGCAAACTCATGATAAAAAGTTGCTATTTTTAGTAACATTCATAAAATCATACTTTTAACAATTCTAAACATTTCTATGCATCAAATAACTATCATGATTGCTCTTAAACATCATTTTAAACACATCTTATAGGTCTAAACACACCAATGTGGTCATTTTATCAATAATGCACATTTTGTAACTATAAAGTTACTTTTTATAGTAACAATCACATATTTGACATATCTTGACCATAAACAAACATTCTAATCATGTAGAACATTCTAAATATCATTTCCAACAACATCTCATTATCCAATATCATGCCAACATACTTAAATCATCCATGCATGCACTCAAAAGTGCCTATTTCATGATATAACCAACAAATCATTATCATATTCAACACAAATCTTCTTAGATCATTCTTAATACATCAAATCAGTAGCAATAACATCTAACAACATATTCACAACATCAAAAATTCGTGGGTTGAGTGGTGATGGTGATGCATGTAGCCTAAAGGGCTTGCATGCGTGATTTCAAGTGTTTCTAAGCTAGAATGGACATGGAGACTACCTCACAAAGCCTTAGATTGACGAGATGAAGTTGGAGCAGGTCTGAAATAGCTCTAGAGGGACTGAAATGGCGAATCACAGTAGCAACTTCAGGGGTTTTCGGTTGGTTCTTCAACTCCTTCTTCCAATCTCGTACTTTGATTGCTAATGGACTTCTAAATGGATTCCTTGAGGGCTTCTTGTGATGAAAATGGTGATAGAAGGATGTTTCTGGCCGAGATGTTAAGTTTCAGTCGAAGGGGTTGGGTGAAAAGATCTCAGAATGGTTAACTTGAGTTTTATAAAGATTTCTGCGAAATTAGACTCGTCGCGTACCGCGACACCGCCCAAAAAGTACCATCGCGTACCGCGATGATTAAAATAATCATTCGGTTCCCGAAACACGCCGCGTACCGCGGAGGTGGAAGATGATCGGTCGTCGTGTACCGCGGTGCTTTTCGGAGAATTCAAATTCTCCCGCTCAAGCTTCGCGTACCGCGAAGGCCTAATCAGTTGCCCATCGCGTACCGCGATGGGTCTCGGTTGAGCCCAATAAGCCCAATTTGATTGTTTTGAGCCGAATTTCTCATATTTCTCGAATACGATCATCGCTTCTCGATACATAAGCGTTGTTCTACTAACTTAGGTTCTCCGGAACCTAATTGTGCAGTGAAAGTGTACTGTGGTTCGATCCGTTCACCAACGTTCGTCATTCAAGACACGTGCGAGTTTCGTGCAATAATTCCTCGAATTATCGGTGTGTTTGGTCTGTTGTGCCACGTGTCACACTAAATACAATTATTCTAGTGCCACGTATGTAATAATAAAACATATTATTATTAAAATAGAATAAGTGCTGACCTGGAATTTGCGAGGTGTTACATTTATGCCATGTTACCTTTTTATTTGTTTATATTGTTATGTGTTTTCATTTTATGTATTCTTACATTTTAATTGAATTTTAAGACTATTTGGTTTGACCATGAACCGTGTACCGACAATGAGAAAAATCAAAACACCAACTAGATAAAAGAAAAGAGTGGCCAGCGACACGCCAAATCATAACTTGAAACACCTCAATTTAGTTCTGGCAATGTAACAATCCCATACCCTTTTGGAATTGGACCCGGTTGTTCAGCACATGACACCTATTCTGTTACTTGCAATACAACTTTCAACCCACCAGCATCAATCTTGAAGCATTAGAAATCTCATTGGAAGGCACCGTTCGTGTCAATAATCCAGTGTTCAATAGCTGTAATGGGAGGACAAACCATCTGGTTGTAAACTTCACAAATGCCCTGTTTACTTACTCGACTACCGCCACTAGATTCAAGGCAATCGGTTGCAACAATCTGGCATTACTGAGCGGGCCGATTATGATTATTGGTGGCTGTATATCACTTTGTAGTCCTTCTACGTCTGTACCGCATACCGAATGCTATGGAGTATTGGAGTGCTGTGTTGCCAGACAAATATACCTCCTCCACTTAAGTTTATTAATGCTTCTTTAAGCAGCTTAGAATCAAAATATGAAACTGATGCATGCAAGTATGCGTTTATGGTGGATGTTGTTTGGTTTGGTAGGTTGATAGATATTTATATGGTGCAAAGCATGCCAAGTGTTCCTGCAGTGCTAGATTGGAGATTATCAGGAAATTGCGGTGCCTTTGGTAGTAATATGTCTGTTTGTGGTAGTAATGCTTACTGTTTTAATCAAAGTGTGTGCATTTGTTCCCAAGGATATCAAGGAAATCCGTACCTGCCACGTGGTTGTCTAGGTAAATCTATAATAACTGATGGTGGTGGGCTGGTGATTGGGTAACAGGTTCGGTCTTTTTGGTTTGATTTACTTGGAACACCAATTTTTTCAAAAAACTTATTACATAATTTTTACCAAAAAAAAACACATTATTTTAATACGAAACCCTTGTTTTTTTAAAGAATATTGCAACAATGATATGATTCTAAACAAGTAACATGTACGTATACACGCACCGAACAAGATCAATATACACAAAACACACTGCATATATTCACTAATGATTGCATTGAATGTTTACAATGACAACGGCTATTTATATGCTTATATTGGCGGTTATGTTGGCAGTTAATTAACTTACTTAACTTCTTTTTAACCCATGGGTTCTATTAACTAACATATGACCCATTTCTAGACCCATTCGTACATGACATATACACATAAATATGTGACATTAATCTTAACCAAATTAACCTATTAAAGCAACTAACATAACGTTTATATTCCAATAACCACCCCCTAAACATGATGGTCTTGATGATCTTCCTTCTTGTTGGCTTGATCATATTATCATTTCCAATCTTGATAGCTCAAACATTCCTTTACTTAATAGATAGATCTTCCTTTTGAAATGATCCTTGACTTGCTTTTAACACTTTAACTTGATTCTCCTTTATATGTGATAGGAGATTCACTTTGCCTTTTCTTTATGTTGTCGTCGTACTAATATATCTTGGCATATCCTTTTCATGGTAATCTGAATCACTCATTCAGTATCTCATTGGTTCTAGATCATTTCACCTGTCTCTTGTTTGTTTCACACAAACAATCAAGCAATCACTACCTTTCTTGTTTAATTGTTACACACAACTTCGTTTCACACGATTGTTATTTATAATCTATACCACATATAATTTATTTGATCATCACATGACGCGATTGACTCACACAACAAATTATTCAATGTGATCGCTTCACTCGACTTCACTTTTTTCGTATTTTACCCATTCATTGGGTTATTTAATTTCACCCCTCACAAGGTCTTTCCGTAACACACGGGTTTCTTCACTTTGGCATCACATGATCAATTTTTTATCAATCTTCCTTGTTTAAACAATCATCAACAGAGTATGTTCTTCATTTTCTGTTTCATCTTCCTTTGAGACTTATCTCTTGTAAGTTGTATCATTTGTGGATTGCTGTCAATTGTTGCTTTGTGGTTTCTTATGGATTCTTCTTGACTCATAAGAGGTGTGCCCTTCCCCTCTTTGTTGTCTATATCTTTGTTGGAATCTTCCTTTGTTATTATTGTGTCTAAAGTTGTCTCTATGCCCCTTCCTTCCTTCTGGCTAGTAAACAAAAGTTTGTTTGAATAACCACTTTGTTTATCTTCCTTAGGTCATATTCTTTCTTTGTAAGTTTCAATCTTCCAATTGTTTCATCAAAAGATATGGCATTCAAATCCGAATATTGTTCAATGGACCGTTCAGGAATTGAATTTAAGAATTTACGTACCAAAAATTCATCATCAAACGCAACACCAAGATTGTTAGCCTTTGATGCGATACTATTTAATCTCCCATGAATTCGTTAATGGTTTCATTATCTTTCATTTGTAACACTTTGAATTCCGATCGTATATACTGAATTTTGCCTTTTAAACACGATATACTCCCACATATCTTGATTTTAGTGCGTCCCACACTTGTTTTGTTGTCTTGAATTCATTAATTTGATACTTGTAGAGTGAAATCTTCAATTGTTAGTTGAAATAATATGTAATAGCGATCTTGTCTTTCTTTGAACAAATATGCAATAGCCTCTTATCTTTCTTTGTATCGGGTTATGTTTCAAGAGTGAATTCGATTTGTTCCCACAATTCATTTGCTTCAAAACTAATTTTCATATGAATTTTCCAAACCGTATAATATGGGGAAAGTAATATTGAACAAATAATTTTCATTTTAATTAATTTATTCCAACAATCGTGTTCGATTTTATGCCCAGGATTTGTTTTATGTGTGATCGAACTTTGCCCAGAATTGAAGGGTTTCATCCAGAATTAACTTGGACAGATATCATGGATTTAACATGATTAAACTTGATCTTGATTGACTGTGTCCATGGTTTCTTCCTGTGGGATATTTAAACAGAGAGTGATTCGCGGGCCGATCACGGCTTCTTTCTTCACAGAAACTTGTTCAAAATAGACACCTTCAATCTTCTTTGTGAGAATTCAAAATCAATTTCATTTCAGGCTTCAATTTGATTCTTCTTTTGATCCCACAATTGTACAATTGACAAGAAAAAAAATCTCTGTTGACTTCCTTCGTTCTTCCCTTGATAGAATAACACCGTCGCTATGATACCAATTATTGGTAATCAGACTTGCAAAATGAAGAAAACTGATAACAAATTTGAAAAATAAACTTGCATAGATAATTTGTTCTTGTAATTCATGCGATCAAAGAAAAATACATACATGTCTTGGTATATATAACCCCTAGACTTATTACATATACATATATGAAAAATATTAACTTTCTAATATATACATAACATTACGAAACTTATTTAGTTTATGATTTCAACATTAAATACACACCTGATGAGTATGCAAGATTTGACCATACTTTTTTTTTAGTATGCAGTTAAATTTCAAATCATTTAATAAAAGAATATTTTGATAGCTAAATTACTTACATTGCAGCAGCTGAAACATGACCATTAATAATTACTATATCCGGCAATTTTGACATATATTACGATAAATGGGTAGAATTGGGGAAACACTTATTGCAATTTGAGTTACACTGGGTAGCATTATGACATAAATGAATGAGTTGAAATGGGTAACACCTTAACACAAAACGAGTCAAGATGGGTAATTTAAAAACAATACGAATAATATATTTGAATAGAAAATCATTAAAAATTATTCAAAAAAATTATTTGTTTACTTCAACTTATTTTAACTTGAGCGAAATTGATTTTTTTTAAAACGACCCGTTTAATAGATTTTGCTTACAACATATCTTAACCCGCACTCATTCTAACCCACACCCGTTCTGATCTGTTACGCAACCTTATCAAACCTGTCCATTTTTCCAGGCATACTAATTACGGTTACCATTTGGTTTCTCAGATATCGATGAATGTGCCAGCCCGTTAACAAATGCTTGTGAATTTTCTTGTACAAACATTCAAGGAAGTTATAGATGTTCTTGCCCAAATGGGTACTCACTCAAAGGAAAATTGTGCACAAAAATACCAGCAAACAATAAATGGAAGACAATACTTATTGGTACGACTGTATACATCATGGATAAATCTATTTATCATTAATTATGCATATCTTTCTATAAGTTAACAGGGTTTATTGTTTAGGGTTGTCCTGCATAGGATTCATTATGTTTATGCTACATTAGGTGGCTATCCCAACCCATTACTGATTAACTTGGGTTTTGTTTTACCTCAACCGAGTTGAATAAAAGAAGTTTGCTAAACATGTCAAAAGTTTATTTTGTAACAGTCTTGTATTTGTACAACATTTACGATATATAGATTATAGAAACCTTTTAAAAAGGAACATAAAATGTTTCCGGGTCAACCCGATGGCACCCTGCTTGTTTGAGTTTCAGTCGGTACTAAAACTTGAGCCAAGCATCCCTTTAGACCCTAGGCAGTCAAAGGCGCTAGGAGCAGCAAGGCCTTTCTATGCAAAGTACATGTATTAACAGGGGTTTTAAACCGATTTAGGCTTAGTTTAGACAAGATCTAGACCATTTTTAGATGTTTCAGTTTTAATTATTTTAGGCCTGTTTTTAAAGAATTTGACCAGAATCCTCGCCTAAGCAACTTGATGGACACAAGGCGGTACGGATGTGCATCGCCTTTTGCACCTTTGACTACATAGTTTAAACCTGAACCCATTTTTACCATCATCCAACCCGACCACCAGGACAATGCTAGCTATATGAAATCCACACTAATCATACTCTACTGACACTGCAGGTTGTTTAAGTGGTTTTGGAGTTTTATTGTTACTATTTGTTGCATGGTGGGCGTATAAAATGATGAAGAGAAGGAAGGAAGAAAAGCTCAAGGATATTTTCTTCAAACGAAATGGCGGTATACTATTGCAGCAACAGATGTCATCAGGTGACAATGGCAACGTCTGAGAAAACTATACTCTTTACCTCAAAAGAGCTCGAGAAAGCTACAGACAACTACAATGAGACCCGAATCATAGGCCAAGGGGGCCAGGGAACTGTTTACAAGGGAATGCTGACCGATTGTATCATTTAAAGATGATAGTTTTGGAGTTGTTCTTGTCGAGCTATTAACCGGACAAAAGCCCATTGTATCATTTAAAGTTGGGGAAACCCGAAGTTTAGCAATGTGTTTCTTGTCGGCTATGGAGGAGAATCGGTTGATGGAGATCATTGATCCTCGTGTGAAGACGGAGGGTGGAGAAGATCAAATTAAGAGATTCGCTGAGCTTGCGAATCGATGCTTGAATTTGGATGGGAGAAGAAGGCCAAGAATGAAGCAAGTAGCCATAGAATTGGAACTCATACGAACATCTAATGAAGCGCCTGAAACTGAGGTTGAAGATGATAGTATTAAACAAGATGAGATTTGGAACACCATGTCTATCGGAATTGAATCGGGTCCAATTATCACTTCATCTTCCTCAGATACCCATCCTCTGTTGCTTTGACAAGGTGTTGTATATCAATAGTTAACTTGGTTGGATAAATCAGGTCTGTTGTATATCGGCTCCCTCAGACATATTTATAACTGATTAGTTTTAAAAGTTTATATCGCAAGACCATTTTATTCCTCCTATATACTTTATATAGAGTGTGTGTAGGGCATGGAATGATTGCTAATGCTAACCTAAGAAAAATCAAATAACTCAATAATTATCATCAAATTGTTACTGTCATTATTTTTTGACAAAATTACAAATGTGAACCTTTATGTTTTTAACAAATAACAAATATCAACCTTTAATTATATTAATTACGCTAAACAACCTTTAAGTATTTAAGTTGTTTCAACTTTCAACCTTTACATTAACCCCGGTTAGATTTACCAGTTAAATCTAGTCATGTGCAAAACATGTGATGAGTATTCTAGGTATTTTGATCTTTTGTTATTTTTAAACCTAATTTTGTATACAAAGTTTAACCCTCCTATTTTTTTGAACATTCATAATTTTTATATTATATTATATTTTTATAAAAATTGCGTCATTACACTCGTAATATTTTATCTTTAATTCCGCTATAATCTTGACTCGTTTTTTAATGAGGTGATGACAAGTGTCAAAAAGTTTTTAAAAAATTAAAAAAAAAACATAGTTAAAACTATAACGGATTAATTAAACAGAAAAATAAGATGAGTTTAATTGTACAATTTTCATAAAAAAATAATATAGCATAAAAAAGTTATAAATGTATAAAACAAAAAGGGGTAAACTTTGAATAAAAAATTAGACTTTTTAAAATATATTAAATGGTAACATGGTCACCATAAAATTAAATCTAGCTTTTTTGACATGGTATAAAATGTCATAAATGTTCTTCCATATTAAAAAAAAGGTAAATTACGGTTTTGGCCATTGTGGTTTAAGTTTTTAACTATTTCGGTCCAAAATAGAATTTTCTATTCATTCAGCCCCTGTGGTTTAGACAACTAACGTTTTTGGCACCCAACTATAGTTACATTTTGGGTCAAAACCGTAATAATAGTTAAGTTTGAGGGGCCAAAACCCATAATTGTCTAAACTAGGGGGCTGAATTGACACAAGATTATATTTTTGGCTAAAGTAGTTAAAACATTTAAACCACATGGGCGAAAACCGTAATTTACTCTTTAAAAAAATAAGAACATGTGACACGATCTTATGCCCCTTAATTTTTATATTAACTATTAGATGATAGTTAATAGGATATTTTCTATCAAAAGGTTTTCATTCGAACACTTTCACACACACACACATATACTACTATATAATACATATTAGAAGGACACAATGGTCTTTTACCAAAACTCTTTATAGCATGAAGTACAATTTACAAAGCTTTAAAATCATAGATAAAGGTTTTTTTTTTTACTTTTTAACTTGTCCCTTATTGATACCTTTAAGAAAATAAAGTGTCAAAGAATAACTATGAAAGAAACCATTTCAAACTAAATAAATTACTTCCTAACATTTATCACATTTGTCATACCATATTTGGCCTTTTAAATTGTGACTTTTATCATAATAATTTTTTTAGTTAAATATTAATATTAATATTAAATTAAATTAAAAGAGTTGATTTTTATGAAATTGTGGTAGTTTATGCTTTTTACGAGCCAAAATCAGTAACTTAAATGTTTTGTTTTCTGCCGCATCGCTCAGGCATCTCACTGGTGTGTATATATGTGTGTGTGTGTGTTTTAAAAAAACTCTTATGAATAATTAAGTTTTATAGTTTTAAACTAGGTCATGTTATTGTCACACCCTCCTCACCCCCTAATCCCCTATACAAGGTATCTACTGGGTCAATCAGTTGTTTGTCAGAATTTGTCAGTTTCAATAATTGGACTCCTATATATCTCGTATAGGTCTATACGCGTCATATAGGTCCTATACCCGATGTATACGTGACGAATCATTGACAAATCATTGGGTGTCAGAGGGCTATACGCCTCATATAGATATACGAGACGTACATGGCACAGTGAGGTGTTAAAATAAAAAGGTTGGGTGTGAATAACCGGTCACTTCAAATTTTAGTCATATGTATTGTCGCTTTTTACACCATGTCCTTATGATTTAATTAATATTTTTTTATGAGTTTATTGTTTTGACTACAGGTAATGCTTCTTATATTATGTCACGTTGATTTAATTAATAATATAAAATTGTTTACTTTTCTTATAAATTGGCTACAAATTTAGGTATTTTCAATTTGTCACAAAATTGTTTTTTTAACTTCTTTTTTATTGAAAGAACTCACTTATATGATAAACCTCCATGTCCTCTTAATACCTAACTAATAAGGAGGAATATGTATAATACGACCGCAAGCAACTAGGTCGGTGACTCCAAAGAAAATCGCCCTAAGAATTGAATATAGATCTCTATGCATGTTTACCAATTATTTTGTTTAGCTTTGTTTACCTTTTTGTTTTGTTTTTTTTTTTAATTTCAGTTTTATGTTTTTTGATTGTTAATATTATTTCTATCATTACATCTACATTTTTATTTGGGTTTTTTGACACTTGCTTTTTCTAACTTTTTTCTATCTTCCATTTCTTTTGTTTTGATTTCAGTTTTAGTTATGCAGTTTGTTAATAATATTATGTTTATCGTTACATCTGCATTTGTATTATGCACTTTCTTTTACAACCTAGCGTATTTTGTATTTTGCGGCAAACATGTGGTAACTGTCAAGACGTAGTACTTACTTTTATGTTGGAATAAACATTTGGGTTTATTTGACAGGATGACACTCACTTTTACGAATGCGTGGTTTTTCTTTGCGTTTTAATATTTAAAATCAAATAATGTTGCCAACGATGGCCCAAATTCAAGGCAACACCAAACTCATATTGTGTTTTTCTCATTGTTTTTTAGTTGTTTTGGAGACACCTAGCTCAAATATACTTCTTTTAGATTAGGAGTGTCGTTCAGGTTGGTTTTTCGGGATTCTCGGGTCGGGTTGTTCGGGTTTTGAAAATATGAAAAATGAACCAAGAACCGAACCAAATAAACAAAGTATATTCGGTTCTCAAGTTCAGATTCTCGGGTTTCATTGGGTTAGGTTAAAAGTTCTCGAGTTATACTTGCATAATTATGTTTTATATTTTTCCAAACAATCCATAGCATATTTAAAATGGTTGCAATGCAATACAGATGCAATAGGAAAACAAACTAGAACATGTTAAACAAACCAAATCACAATCCATATTGTCTATCATTCTTCAATAAAGCCTGGGATGTCTACAAGTGGGAATTGGGAATGTATTGAATAATTCAGTCGCATCTTAGGTGTGTTTTTTATGTAGACCCACAAACTCTGTGTATTTGGGTCATACATATTACATACAAAATACTCATGAAGAACTAATTTAGGTTTTTTGGGTCTACCCAAATATGTTCCTATAATACCCAAAGATAGAACCAGTTAAAGTTCGGGTTCGAGTTTCTCACATTTTCAGGTTGATTTAACGGTTTCTCATGTTCCGTTAAACATTTTTCGGGTTGGTTCTTGGGTTCGTGTAAAAAACACACCCATGTTCTAGATCGAGTAAATACGACGTATTTCTTAGTTTTAGAGGTGAAGGCGCATAATTTGTAGAACATTTTTACTCCACTTTTAAACACCTCTTAATCCATGTTTACAAAGACGATTAAACACTTCGACGAGTTGAAATCATTAATCAATCCATGTTCGAGGTCAATTGAAGAATCAAGAATTGTTGTCATAATATATATTCTCCAAAAACTATGCAGATTCTTCGTGATGTTTGAAAGAACTTGCAGATATTAAGAAATGTAAGAATAAGAGAGAGTTAATTGTTATACCCATATTTTATGATGTAGAACCCACATAGGTGAGGATATAGAAAAAAAATTCGAAGAAGAGTGATGGCGATGGTAAATTTTTGTTGACATAGGATGTGGTATGTTTCAATTGGGTCATTGAAACACATTATTTAACTCGTGGGATCAAACATCCAAATATCTTAAGTTTGGCATTAAAGGATCTGGACCCTATTTTGGTTTTGGAGCAAGACTTATTGATAAGAAAAACACAAACGGTTTAACAGAAACATTCAACAAATTCTTCTTTCAATCATACTCCCATAGTCAAAATTACACATGACTCGGCGTCTAAACCTATCAAAGCTGAAGATTTGAAGACCTAAAACATAAACAAGATCTTTGAAGATGAAGACCATCAACAAGAATTTGATGCGAACATTTATATAAATTTTGAACCTAAAGAGTTACAAAAATTTTGAGTCTTATTCCCAATCTATAATTTGTTCATACATTATCGAGTTTTTGTGTATTTATATGAGCTTGATCGTAATCACTTCACAAGCTATTTAGATTTAACAATAATGCTTACCTACTAATTGAATATAAATAATACTTGTAACTAATTAACATTATTAACAAAATATTCTTAAATAGTTAAATAATACTATATTCAAATAATAATAATCATTAGAAAACGTAATGCTGTTTTTTTATGGTTTGGTTATGATTCAACGTGTGCATTTGTGTTTGGGTTCGTAGTCTCTAGAAGTAACGATTAATTTATTGCTTTAGAGGAATTCATATCGGCACAGCAAACACGTTTACAACATGCGAGGAACCAATAGCTAAATTCACAAAGTGAATCATAAATATCCAGCATCTTAGTTCTCAACATTGGTACATGTATATATGTGTATACATTGTTTTTTATTATTTTGTAAATGTAAATTTATTTTACAACATTACAAAACACCCATGTTTTGTAATTAACAGTGTCGGTTCAGGAAGGATCGATACTGTATCTAAAACCTATCTAAGACAGTATTTGGTGAAATCAGTCCAGTTTCATATATGTTGAAACCAATTTGGAGAAACGATTTATATAGTACATTGAATTGGGTTTAATTTGGTTCCAATCTACTTATTTCCTAATTTTGAAGAGCAAATCTACCCTAATTCTATTTCTAAACTACCCTAACCAATGTACTGTCCGGAATTTAAATACACATCTCACCTAAAATACAAGGTTTCTATAAACTAACTACTTTCATATTTTTACATATATTCTCTCTCTTTAATGCATATATAAGAAGAGAGGATCCATTAAAAACACAAGTTTGCTGATAAACATAAAAATATAAATATGGAAAAATAAAAATCTAATATAAAAAAACTCAGTAAAGAAAATAAAAAATCCAACATAAAAAATAATAAAAATGTAGTACATAAATAGGTATTGTTATGATTTTAAACAAAATTGTGTCCCTATTTTATCTTACCCCTTTATATATATGTATGTATGTATGTATGAGAAGGCTCAATTGTTTATCCACTCTTATTGCGGTAACCCGTATATCTCCGTCAGAATCAATCCAAATCTTTGTTTCTTTTTTTTAAATATCAGTATTACACATAAACAATACTTCTTCCTTTATGTGTAAGTTTAACTTACATTGTACCGAAAATTATAAATTTTGTTAATGTAACAAAAGTTTACATTACTTTTAAATCTTAAACAGTGATAAATTTACACATATACATAAAAGAATATTGTTTATGTGTAATAATGATATTTAAATAAGAAAACAAAGATTTGGATTGATTTTTGTGAATTTATACGGGTTATCACAATAAGAGTAGGTTAACATTGAAATCTTTCCCTATACACACACACTAAAGATAATTTGGAAGCTCTCTCTATACACACAAAAGATAATTTGGAGACTCACTTGACTTCAGAGCACCCATGAAAACCAGATGTAAAATTCAAATTTTCTTGTCTGTTTTTGTATTTAGGATTTTTATATTTAGGTATGTAATATATATTATGATCAAATAAAAAAAATATAAAATAAAAATATATATAAATATTTTTTACACATATGTTTCACAATAACGTTTTAATATTGTGTAACATTAATACCAAATATGTAACATATGTATAACAAAAGCGTCAACATTTATTACATACCTAAAGACCAAAAATAGATAAACAAAATTGAATGTTACACTGAGATTTCACAGGTTTTCTCATAATGACATAAGTATTGTTTTTTTGAATTCTAAACAAAAACATAATTTATTAATAAAATAACTACATAAGAAATATAAATTTTTATACAGCCATCAAGCTTACTTCAATCATATTTTCATCCTAGAATAATACAAACCAAAGTAAAACACAGTAATCATTACATCTATGTAAGTGAATTTTTTTTAACAGTCATACTATCCTACTCCTACTCATATTCTACCCTTGTTTAGATTTGAACCCAACATTTTGAGTTAGCTTAACTCATTAAACATGCTAAAGACATGACCAAATCAATCTATTTATAGATTAGTGGGTCAAGACGTCAATAAAAATTGCAATAACAAAAAGAACATATGGTTTATAATTCAATCAATAACTTTTTATAATGTTTTGACCTTTTTTTGAATTTCACTTACCTTATTCTTCACCTTCAGATGAGTCAAGCGCAATGTCGTCAATGTGTAACTAATGCACATGTCAATGTATGCATTATAAGGGAAAATAACAAATCAAAAACATATAAGATAAATAATCTTGAGCCTTTATATAAAACTAACAAAATTAATTAATTGTATGCATGATGTGGTTATATAGTGAATAAGTGTCCTAGAATGTAAAATAAATTAAGCTGCATTATTTCATGAAAAATAAAGAAAATTGAAGTAAATATAAGTAAATTTTGAAAAAAAATATTCCGTTAAATGTGAGGTTATACATTTCATTATACAAATGCTTTTGTTAACAACAGTTATAATTGTTTATTATATGAGCACATTAATAGATACTAACTAAAAATGGCAACATGACTCAATGGTTGAAGCACTCTCATTATTAGTAAGTTGAATTAACAATAAATTAGTTGGAGTGACTAAATAGTAATCAAGGCTGAGAATGTAACTAAACGAATACCAAACTAATTTTAATGACTCACCATCTCCATGACTTCATCACACAAAGACTTAAGAATAACATAAAATTGGTATATACACTCTCACACAATTCCTGCATTAGGCATCTCGAGAACCAAATGACCATCGATCATCCTAACCTTCCTCTTAGGAGAAGCAACTCTAAAAAATATGAAAAGTCACTGATGTCAAAGTTTAATTTAAATGACACATTACTAGCACTGTGTTGGATCGGTTTGTTTTAATTCAAACAACACACAAACAGTATCTTCTCACAATCAATCTAATAGACACGGAATATCTATTAGAAGGATCTTACAAACACTTAAGGATGAACAAATAATCTTTGAATAAGCAGTAAGAACACAAGAGTTAATTCAAGCTCAAAGATATATTTCTCTCAAAGTATAACAAGTGTACAACGAACAAGCACACTCACTAGTCGGTTTACAATGAGAGGTTATATAGCCAAGGCTACAACCGTATACACGTAGGTATACAAGTTGGGTATACTAGACAAGTACATAAAGTAAAGCTTATTCTATTATGAGGAGTGTTTTAACAGGCTAAGACACTCAATTACAATTATTACAAATATAGACATTGACTTAACCAAAAACTAGCTAGATACACAAAGCATTTAATGTTGATGATCTTCAAGGCTTCAGATAATCTTTTGCATTTAATGCTGAGGAAGGGTAGTAAGCTGCTGTCTGACTTTCGGTATGTTCTTTTTGTATTTAATCAGACCAACATGTCTTGTGTCAGTCCCTTTTGTACTAAGAAAGTAATCAACTACAGTCTTTGTCAGAGGATGAACCTCAGAAGTCTTTGTCTTTATCCTTGGTGCAAAGGAGAGTCTTCGGAAGCTGGGAAGGTCTTCGGAAGCTTGTAGTCTTCGGAAGCTTTTAAGTCATCTGAAGCTTTAACACCTTTAAGTGTTATTCTTCTGAAGTAGTTGTCTTGTATAACCTTCGGCAGAAACAAGTTATCCTTCGAAAGCAAAGCTGCTTCCGAAGAATCACTTCTTCCTTCCGAAGGCTTTTAGTCATTGTAGCTCCTATACTTTGACAAAATAAGAAGTTTGGTAAGCATCAGCCTTTATTAGTCTTTACAGTCTCCCCCTAGGCTGATGCTACCAAAACTTCCTATGGGACTCTCCTTATAATTTTCTCTCCCCTCAGGACTTGAGCCCTTGCCTTTACCCATCTGAGAGCTTGTCTCCCTTCTGATCCATTGTCTGGATTTTCAAGAGGGATATTCTCTAAATCAAAAACAAAGGGTGCAGCCAGCACAATCAGTTGTGCCAAATTCAAAACCTTTATTCCTGTATTGAGCAGAGTGAGAGTAAACTCTTTGTGAACTCTACTGTAGCTCCATTTAACAACAGGAATGTAGGTATGATCATGTTTTAGTTCATAGAGATCCTTTGGATTTCCTTGGGGCATTGAGGCTGATGGTTTGGCTTTTGATCCTGGGGGAGGTGAGTCTGGCTCAGAGTCAGAGGAGATGGCAGATTTTCTCTTTTTCCTTCTGGCAATGCTCTTTTTTCTTGTGAATCTTGGTCTGTCTTGAGCAGTAGCTTGACTCCTCTGATCTCTGGGTGCCTAGGTATCCACCGTAAGCCTTTCCTCGTTTGAACCTCGCCCTTCATTTTAAGGCTATGCCATCCTAAGGTGCTGCTACCAGTAGAAGATTCGGCAGCTACTGCGGCCCCTGCTTCTGGCGATCCGTATGAGGTAGGAAACTCTCAAGTACGGTTCTAAGGGAAGGAATTAACCCACCTATTCCGACCGGGGAGATGGGCATCACAATGGCTTTATTTGCGGTATTTCTATCTATTATTTTGGATATTTATAATTCTTCCGTTTTATTGGATGGAATTTCAATGAATTAGATCTATAAGAACCCCACCAATAATGCCTACTCCTTCAAGGGAAGCCATGGAAAAGCTACTGAACATCGTTAAGATTTTTGGCATGGGGATAGCTACTCCTAATGAAATGGATGCGACGGTAGCTTGTCGGAAACTACCGTAGAATAATGTGGCCGATTTCCCTTATTTTGCAATCAGTTTCGCTACAGCACCCTCTGCTCTAGCTAATTGTTAGTTCCTACTGCTTTTCTACTTATAATTTACGTAAAAACAGTCAGTCAAAATGATTAATTAAATCGTTTTATCTACTAATAGTGGAAAAATTGGCGTATTACCAAATCAATTTTTCCTAAGATATTATTAATTCTTCTGGCGTAGCTATCGACAAAAAAGATTTGTCTAAGCCACTTCGTTGCTAGGATTTTGACATGTGTATATATAGAATTCAACTGAATTTATTGATCGTTACATATAATTCAATTAAGATCTTGTTGACGATCCTTTACTCCGACAGTCCGAGAAGTGCATTGTTGGAACAGGATTGGAAGGCTTTTATTGGAACTATGTTTCTATTTATTTTTGTTTCTAATTGGTCAGGTGCCCTTTTACCTGAGAGACGCGAAAGCAAAAGCCTATGGGGTCGCTTAAACCATCCAATGTAAAGACGGTTTTCGGTGCTGGTTATCCAGTTACAGAAGCGACCCCATAGGCTTTCGCTTTCGCGGGTTACATGTGTGGTTTTGGCTGTATTGACTGCATCTTTTGGTGTAACTGGTTATTCCTTACCAATTGTGACCTTATAATGCAATCGCATTGTAAATGCCTCTTTTTCTCCTGAAGTTGTCGGAATTATCGACAAAAAAGATTTGTCTAAGCCACTTCGTTTCTTTTTTTCCAAGTTGCTTCTTAGAGAGAGTTGTCTCGTGCCCCTAGGTATTCTCTACCTACCTGACAAGCTACCGCCGCATCCATTTCATTAGGGTCGACCAATTTGTTAACATACCACCGAGCCATTCAATTGCGACCTTATAATGCAATCACATAATCACATAAGCGATAATAGATCTCGTCATTAAAAAACATTTGTTCGACGTATTTTTTTTGAAACGAGGACCTCGGTGAAAAATGAGTGGCAGAAAACGACAGAAAAACGAGTGGCTTTGTTACGTTTCCACATCAAAGTAAAATAGTCCACACTAGATCCTACTGTTGCACCTGATGTTGCAGTAGGTTGTGGACCAACATCCTCAGTCATTGAGGGTTCTGTTCTCCTCTCATCAGCCTGTGTTTGTCTATCAGGATCAGGGATTAGTGATGGTTGTTTCCTTGCAGTCTTTTTGCCCTTATTGATCTTGATCACTGACGAGATTGACATGTTGTCCATAGAAGGACTTGATGGAGGAGATGTTTGTTCTTCTTTAGGGTTTAGGGGGAACATGTTGGGGAACATTGCTTTTGTTGCTTCCCCACACATGACTTCTTCTCCCTCTCTGATTCCTGCACCAGGGAGGTGAAACTCTATTATTGCTCCTCCCCCTAGACCTAAGCCTCTCATTAGGCTTGCCCTTTGATCCCTTATCTGCTCGAATGGAAGTAACTCGCCTTTGGCTATTTTAGCCTTTATATCTCGGATGTGCATATCCATGGTAGAATTCTTCATGGGGCCTAGCTGCCGAGCATGGAAGCCATATTCCAGGAGAAAGGCCTTGGACTTGTCTCTGTAGGCCTTTTCCTTTTGCTTCTTGGTAAGGACAATCTTGGCCTTGGATGCAGCAGCAACCTGTTCTTGTTGCTGTACCATGTCCAGCTCGGCAGCCATTCTAGGTACCGACCAGCTCAGTACTTCATCAATATCATACCCCTTTTCCTGAAGAAGGGCAGACAATCTGATGAGTTCATCATCCATTGAAGTGTCTGGTTGGCCCTTCATTTTCTTCGGGATCCCCTCCTCTTGTTCAGCTTCCTCCTCTGGGGTTAATTTCCTTTTTCCTTTATCATCAGCAGTTAATTTTGCCCCAGAGGAAATGTCTCCTGTTGCCTCACAAGCTGGTTCATTGGCACATAGCTCCTCTGAGGAGGAATCATCAAGAATGACTGGGCCTTCGGAAGCAGCTGCAGCTTCGGAGTTAACCTTAGCATTCACTACCCCCTCTGGTTGACCAACCATCTTGGTTGATTCCTTATTAGTTTCCTCAGAGAACTCAGGAGTGGAGGAGAGGTCTTCGGTAGCCTTTGTCCCAGAAGGAGGGGACACAGGTTCCATGGAGATTGAAGGTTGTTCTTGTGACACCCGGCAATTTCAGGTAAATTGCAACTCTTACATTCTTTACATTTCACAATTCATACTTGTTGCATTTCATTTAATTATGTTTAATTAGATGAGTTGAATACAAACAACTGCGAAATGATAGTTCGAGGAACTATCGAATCGTATATTGCACATTGGTTTTGGAAACCAAGTGTGGCAAACACAACACTAACACAAAACAATGATTCGGGGAATTATTGAATTGTGCATCACACGTTGATTGGGATTAATCAAGCGTGCTAACACTTCGAAAGACACGAACACAAACTGCCAAAGATAATTCGAGGAATTATCAAAAAACACACGAGTCTCACGAACATTGGTGATCAATCAAACTTATGTGCTACTTTGTGATTATATGTTAAACATGCATTAGATGCTTGTAATTATAGGACACTCTACCCTTCAAATAGGTTGTTGTAGGGAGAGGACCTTCGTACCCCATCGACTTAAAAGTCGATGCTACCTCATCCTTTGTGAATGAAACCTTTCCACCGGCATCATTGAGTTTGAGATGCTGACAGATGGTCTCCACATTGATAGAAATAGAATGAGCATCAATGGTGGCATTAAGAGTCCGACCATTGGAAGAAGAAGAAACAGAACAGGATGCCCAAAATTGTTGGTGATGAGATTCATACACCAAGGGCTGAGCAGTGAGAGCAAAAGAATACCCGCTCCTTTTAAGAAACGAGATGATTGGAGCAAAATCAGCATCATTGTCTGATGACAACTCCGCTGGAAGTTTGTGAGTAGGTTTGAATGCAAGAAGAGCCATTTGATCGGAGGATTTTAGGTTACGATTTGAGAGAAAAGTGGAAATCAATTTTGAAGTGAAATGGTGAGAGAAGATGAATGAGCGGGAGACCTTTTATACCTTCGGATTTCAGCATTTAATATATAGGCACATTAAACTTGAGATCTGGATGACAGAAAAAGGTCTTCCGATGACAACTGGTTTTACAATAAATGGCTGAATATATTCTAAGGGCTGAGTTGCTTCCGAAGATATGGCTTTCGAAAGTAGTTTAAGAGACCACAATGTTTTCAAAAGAGATTTGCTTCCGAAGTATAAAATTTATACTGTCGGAAGCACTGCTTCTGAAGTATCAGAAGCAATGGTTAAGAAGTATAAAATTAATACATCGGAAGCACTGCTTCTGAAATATTAGATAAGTTCATCAGACAAAATGTTCTTCGGAAGACACCTTCTTCTGAAGAGTACCTTCAGAAGGTTAAGCTTCCAAGGTTAATGTATCGGAAGAGTATTACTTCAGAAGGTAATTTAGCTTCTGAAGTGTGAGAACTTCCGACAGAGGAAGAAATAATGCTTCCGAAGACTTAACCTATCTTCTGCTGAGCAGTTACTCATCAGAAGATAAGTTAAGTTTATCTTACGAAGAATTATTTATTCCTTATCATTTCATTTACTCAAAGTTAATCATTCCAATGGATGTTATTAAGTACCTAAATCTTCCTTCATCAAATGCTTTGGTGAAGAGATCTGCCAGATTGTTTTCTGTATCAGATTTGACTAGATGAATTAACCTTTTCTCAGCACAATCTCTGATGAAGTGATATCTTATGTCAATGTGCTTTGTCTTTGAATGTTTGACAGGATTGTTGGTGATGGAGATGGCACTTGAGTTGTCTATCTGAATAGGAGTGTTGAACAGATCTATTCCATAATCTTTCATCTGATTTTGAATCCAGATAAATTGTGCACAGCAGCTAGAAGCAGCTATGTATTCTGCCTTTGCGGTAGAGGTAGATACACATGACTGTTTCTTGCATTGCCAAGACACAATTCTGGGTCCAAGGAATTGACATCCTCCTGATGTGGATTTCTTGCTGATGTTGCAACCTCCAAAATCACTGTCAGTGTAAGTCATGAACTGAAAATCTTCGTTTCTAGAATACCATAATCCTAGGCTTGGTGCTCCTTTGAGATATCTAAAAATTCTTTTCACAGCCAGCATATGTGAGACTTTGGGATTAGCCTGAAATATTGCACACACACAAGTTACAAACATGATATCTGGCCTGCTTGCTGTGAGATACATCAAAGAGCCTATCATTGCCCTATACTGGTGTTGATCAACATCCTCCCCCTCAAGATCAGGGCTAAGAGATGTTGTCTTGGACATAGGAGTTCCCAGTGCTTTGCAATCAGACAGCTTGAATCTTTCAAGAATGTACTTGACATATTTTGATTGATTAATAAAAATCCCTGTAGGAGTTTGTTTCACCTGTAGTCCAAGAAAGAAGGCGAGTTCTCCCATTGAACTCATTTCAAACTTGGATTTCATGAGTGATTCAAAGTCCTTGCAGAGAGATTCATTAGTTGAACCAAAGATAATATCAACATAGATTTGTACTAGCATGATATGTTTATTGGACTTCTTGAAAAAGAGATTTTTATCAATTGTTCCTCTCTTGAAATTGTTAGACAGTAGAATGGAAGACAAAGTTTCGTACCATTTTCTGGGAGCTTGATGCAGCCCATAGAGAGCTTTATCAAGCTTACAGACATGATCAGGAAACTTTGGATCTTCAAATCCTAGAGGCTGAAACACATAAACCTCCTCATCAATCTTTCCATAGAGAAAGGCACTTTTTACATCCATTTGAAACACTTTGAAGTTCTTGGCAGCTGCAAATGCTAAGAAGATTCAGATGGCTTCAATTCTTGAAACTGGAGCAAAAAATTCATCATAGTCTATGCCTTCCTCCTGAGTATATCCCTGAACAACCAGTCTTGCTTTGTTTTTGATGACAAAACCTTTGTCATCTTTCTTGTTTCTGAACACCCATTTGGTTCCAATTGCATACTTAACTTTAGGTTGTTGGAAATCACAGTGGTATTCGGTTTGACTTTTCGGTAAAAACGAGTTTGACCAATTAGTATATTAAATCCATATTTAATATTAACGCAGCGGAATTACGATTTCAAAATTTTCACTGTTAATATTCCCAATCAGGATCAAGGTTACAAAACATGCAAACACAGATAATTATAACTAATCTAATCTACCGATGAGAAAAGATTATACCCTTTTGGTTAATAGTTAACCGTTTGAGACACCGAGTTTCAACGAACGAATGCTAGAACAAAACACGAACAAGTTCCTGGTTCTCAACGGAAGCAGGTGGTGGTATGAAAGTAGGATGAAGGTGATTAATTTTCTACTAGCTTCTTCTTGCACCAATCTTTCAAAGAACCATCAAGCTCACTCACACAAAGTCTTGATCATTCAAGCATATATATAGATGGAGATGAGATCAAGAGTTGGAGTGTGTATCTTGCACACAATCATGACATCCAAGATATGTCTTTTGAGTGTAAATCTATCTCAAATGATGGCTTGCAAGATATGACAAGATCTTGCATTATTTCTAATGATGACACTTGATTTTATTAGATATTATCTTAAATAATAATAATAATAATAATAGTTTAATTAAATAAATAAATAATTAAACTTATATAATTTATAACAATTATAAATTATAAAACTGTTCGTGATTACCAGTTAATCAAATTAAGTGGATTTAATGTTCGTTGCCCACGGTGTAACTCTTACGGGTCACAGCTCGGTTAGTTACGTTAACTTATCGGATCCGTTCATAAAATCCAACAATCTCCCACTTGGACGGATTTCGATAGAAGGTTAACGTAAACAGTCAGCGGTGCTCTAGCTGCACATGATTGCTCCTAACAAGGTATGACACTTTAAAGTCATTAACCAAATTATCATGCTACTATAGCAGGATACTAGACTTATGATAATCGTAGTCATCAATCCTTTTTGTAAAAGACATCAATTGAAACAATGAGACATGGATCTAATTCATTCTCATACGATGTTCAATTATTGTTGTTCTCGATTTAGATTCAGAGTGGTCCAATCAAACACACAATTAGTTTGGGTAAGGCATTACACTTCACCAGTTTGAATCAACGAGGGCGCCACAATGTCTAACCGTTACATGAAATATGTAAGAGTACAGAATCCCAATCTTGATTATATACAACTCCCACTGAACATCAGAATCATTCCCAATCAAAGCGTTTATGACTGGCAGTTACGCGACAGTAGTTGACAATGATCAAAGAATGTCCCTTAGTAAACGGAAGTTCTAGTATACATCTCAGGTCAGAGGATACAAGATGAGTTTACCAATATCAAAAACATCTCATGACTAAGATCCATGGAGAAGATTTGAAGCGAGTTACATCCAACATCATTCATAATGATGTCTGTGAATTTGGTAGTCAACTACTTGAGACCAAATCCAGAATAGTCTTAACTCAGAGTCGTTCCCACGAGTCTAACCAACTATGGATAATTAAGAATACAAGATTCAAGGATTAAACGTATTAAAATCGAACACAGTCATAAAATTCAGATTTGCATTTAAACCAGTAAATCAATTCTGAATTCAAAGTACAACTGCTTATTTGTTCGTTCATCCAAATACTAAATCAAAACATATCACTAGCTAATCTAAGCCCGATCGCACTCCTGTGCTGATCGTACTTGTCCTGAGTTATGGGCTTAGTGAACGGGTCTGCTAGGTTTTGATCTGTGTCCACTTTGCTTATTATGATGTCTCCACGTTCCATTATTTCCCGTATGTAGTGGAATTTTCTTAAAATGTGCCTGGATTTGTGATGAGACCTTGGCTCTTTGGCTTGAGCAATTGCACCTGTGTTATCACAAAAGATTTCGATAGGCTTCCGAATACTTGGAACCACATCGAGGTCAGCTATGAACTTCTTTATCCAAGCAGCTTCCTTTGCAGCATCCGATGCAGCAATATATTCAGATTCGGTGGTTGAATCCACCACTACACTCTGTTTGGAACTTTTCCAGGAGACAACTCCTCCATTGAGAGTGAATACGAAACCTGATTGTGAGCGAGAATCATCTCGGTCAGTCTGGAAGCTAGCATCAGTGTAACACCTTACGGTGAGCTCTTCTTCCACTCCTCCAAATATTAAAAACATTTCTTTAGTTCTTCTCAAGTACTTCAGAATGTTCTTGACTGAGGTCCAATGGGCAATGCCAGGACTTTGCTGAAAACGACTGGTCATGCTTAAAGCATACGAGACGTCAGGTCTGGTACATAACATAGCATACATGATAGAACCAATTGCTGAGGCATATGGAATTGCTTGCATTCGCCTAATTTCAATGTCCGTCGAAGGAGATTGCGATTTGTTCAACACAGTTCCTTTAGTCATGGGAATAGTCCCTTTCTTGGAGTTCTCCATGTTGAAGCGTGTCATCATTTTGTCTATGTATGCACTTTGACTCATCCCTAAAAGCCGCTTAGATCTATCTGTGTGGATTTTGATTCCAAGAATGTAAGCTGCTTCTCCAAGATCTTTCATTGCAAAACAATTTCCAAACCAGTGCTTAACTTCGTTAAGCATAGGGATGTTGTTTCCAATGATTAGTATATCATCTACATACAAGATGAGGAATGATATAGTCCTCCCACTAGCCTTTCTGTAAACACAAGGTTCATCTTCGTTTATGATGAAACCAAACTCTTTGATCTTTTGATCAAAACGAAGATTCCAGCAGCGAGATGCCTGCTTAAGCCCATAAATGGACTTATTTAATTTGCATACCTTATTAGGATATTTTGGATCAACAAAACCTTCCGGCTGAACTATATAGACATCTTCAGAGAGATGTCCATTAAGAAAAGCGGTTTTAACATCCATTTGCCATATCTCATAGTCATAATATGCAGCTATGGCAAGTAATATCCTGATCGATTTGATCATAGCAACGGGTGAAAAAGTTTCATCATAGTCAACACCTTGAGTTTGAGTGAAACCCTTTGCAACCAGCCGTGCTTTGTAGGTATGAACATTTCCATGCATGTCGGTTTTTCTCTTGAAAATCCAATTGCTCCCTACTGCCAGTGAACCGGGGGGTAGCTCAACCAAGTCCCAGACTTGATTGTCACGCATGGATTGCATCTCGGAATTCATGGCATCGAGCCATTTCGCAGATTCTGGATCTGATATAGCAGTTTTGTAGTTAGTAGGTTCGTTATCAGGCTCAGCTACTAACAGGACTTCAGAACCATCAAGATGCCCAAGGTATCTATCAGGAGCATTGCGAATCCTGCTACTTCTACGAATGCTTGTGTTTAAGTCTGATTCATTAGCAACAACTTCTTGTTGATCAGACATTCCGACTTCGTCAGCGGTCGTTTGATGTTCTCGAATTTCTTCGAGATCCACAATATTGCTTCCAGTTCCTTGATCTAGAAACTCTTTCTCGAGAAAGTGGCGCTTCCTTTTGATGGAAATCAAGTTTGCATCAGGATGGTAGAAATAATATCCGCTTTTGTTATGGTATCCGACGAAAACAACCTTTTCGCCTCGAGGATCAAGCTTGTCATTAGAATCCCTAGTGACATATGCATTGCATCCCCATACCCTAAGATAAGACAAATTTGGTTTAGTGCCAAACCATATCTCATATGGTGTTTTGTTTACCTTCTTAGTCGGTGCCAGATTTACAATGCGGGCTGCGGTCATAAGAGCAAAACTCCAAAACGAGTGAGGCAAGTTAGTTCTACACATCATCGATCGGACCATATCAAGTAAGGTACGATTTCTCCTCTCGCTTACGCCATTAAGTTGGGGTGTACCAGGAGGAGTGGGTTGTGAAATAATTCCACGTTCTTTCAGATGATTGATGAACTATAAGCTGAGATATTCGCCACCTCGATCCGATCGAAGTGCCTTAATCGTTTTACCGAGTTGGTTTTCTACTTCGTTTTGGAATTCTTTGAACTTTTCAAAGGTTTCATGCTTATGCTTCATTAGATAAACATATGCATATCGACTATAATCATCAATGAATGAAACGAAGTATCTTTCATGATTTCTAGACATAGTTCTGAAAGGACCACACACATCAGTATGTATAAGTGCTAACAGATCTTTTGATCGTTCACCAACATGGGTGAAGGGATCTTTAGTGAGTTTGCCAGCTAAGCAAGATTCACAATCATCAAAGGAGTCATGTCAAATGGATTCAAGAATCCCCTCAGACTGGAGCCTTTTTATGCGAGATTTGCTTATGTGGCCAAGTCTACAATGCCATAGAAATGTATCATTAATGCCAGATTTGATACGTTAAGAAAGATTATATACATTATTGTTTGGTTGAACATCTATTTCATAAATACCATTTTGAGGTTTAGCCTCAAAATAAAAGACATCATTTAAGTAGGCAGATATAGCAATACCATTAAAAACGTACTTAAATCCTTGTTCAAACAACAGCGAAACTGAAATAATGTTTCTGGTTAAACCAGGTGCATACAAACAATTATTCAACATAAGTACAAGGCCAGAAGGACATGAAAGATAATATGTTCCAGTTGCAAGAACTGGTACTCTTTTCCCATCACCAGCGATGAGTTCCATGTCGCCTTGTTTCAGTTTCTTCCACTTTTCAGGTTCCTGCAAGACATTAATGATGTGGTAACCACATCCAGTGTCAAACACCCATGTGTTGCTGGAAACAGTAAAAAGTTCAATAACGTAAATAGAGATACCTGAAGGGCCTGCACCATTGGCCTTGTTCATCCTCAGCTTAGCCAAATATTCAGGGCAATTACGCCTCCAATGCCCCATCTTGTTGCATTCAAAACATTGACGCTCTCAGGGGGTGGTGCTTTAGTAATTGCCTTGGCTTTGTTGGTGGCAGGCTTGGCAGCAACAATAGCTTTATTCTTGCCCTTGATGTTATAACCCCTTTTCTTGGGATTGGGCTTTCTAACACCAGCAGATCGAACTGTCAATACTTGATTGACTTTGCTTGGTACATTCATCTCAGCCGTCTTCAGCATCCCATGCAGTTCAGGCACAGTCTTCTCCCAAGCATTCATATTGAAATTCATTACGAACAGGTCGTAAGACTTTGGGAGAGAGTTCAAGATGAAGTCCGCTGCCATTTCATTTGACAGGGGATAACCAAGCTTATTCAGTTGGTCGATGTACCCTTTCATCGTAAGCACATGAGCACTAACTGATGAGCCTTCTTGCATTTTGCAGCCGATAAGCTGCTTCATGGTGTCATAGCGTTCTTGACGGGCTTGTTTCTGAAACATGCCTGTAAGTTGCTGGATCATGTCAAAGGCACCCATGTCTTCCATGTTTTTCTGAAGATCAGAAGACATGGTGGCTTGCATAAGGCAGGCTACCTCAATGGCATCCTCGTTATGCTTTTCCCAGGATTTACGGGCAGTAGCCGTATTACCTTCAGGCTCATTAGGAACTGGACCTTCCAGTACATAGTGCTTTTTGGCAAACTTGAGAACAATTTTCAAGTTGCGGTGCCATTCGAGAAAGTTGGTGTTATTCAGCTTATCTTTCTCAAGTATGGACTTGAGAGCGAAGGAGGAGTTATTTTCGTGAGACATCCCTTTAAAGTAAGCAAAATTAAATAATTAGTATTTTCGATGTTTAATTCCTTATTTAATTAATTAATGACCCATTAACAGTAATAAGAATAAGGATTGAGAATCAAACTATATCAGTCACTAAAGGCAGCTGTGGCACGCAACATTAATAAGTGATATTAGGTAGATTGACAAGGTTTGTCAATTGTGAAAAATGCACAACTCTCAGGTATGAGGCCATAAAGACAATTTTGTCTATTTAGTGATACGTTTAGCCTCATCTATGCTCACTTTCATTTCTAGACAGCTGTGGCACGTAACAAGATATGAAAGTAATAGTCGTCCTAAAACAGGTACATGTGGAAGAGCCGGATGTGTCAACGGAAACTCTCGCACCTTGGAGGAGAAACTACGCACCAAGTGCGGTGCTGTGGCTCCAAACACTGGTGTTTCGCATTATGCTCCAAGTGTCCCTTATAATAGGATAGCATAAACTATTGATTTTATATATATGGGATCCATTTTTAGTGTTTACCGAATAAGGGTCAAACACAACGAATGATCTAATCATACATGCGTTGTAAAGACCAGTTTTACTATATTTAATGTCGTGACTTTGTGATGAACCCTTTCATCTCTCAGGACACTTAATTTTAAATAATCTATTAAAACTAAGTTTGTCGCGACTTGCATAACCATTCAAAAGTTAATAGTTAATCTATTAAGTTTCTGAGTTTTAAAACAATTTTAGATTGTAAAAACTCATTGGTTATATTTTTTTCAAAACAAACCATTTGTTTTATAAAACTTTTACAAGTTGCAAAATTGTTTAGTTTTTGAACTTGTTACATTTTATTATGATTATTTTAAAACTCCTTTTAAAACCTTTCTGGTATTTGGTTGGTATGTTATAACATTTATAAGATAAAGCAACCATAATATCAAATTAAATAAATATGTAAATCATAAGGCCAAATTGTGTTTGATTTTGCTAAAGCCAAGTAGCAAAACAAACTAGGTCACGGGGTCACAACACACAATCAACCACAATGATGAATATAGTGCATCTTGTGATCTTGAGCTGCTCCCACTGATCTCCAGATCCGTGCTTCTTGATCTTGATTCTTCAGTTCTTTTCTTTAGGTATTTTTGTCATTACAATATTTACAATAAATTGAAATACATAACGAGAAACTACAAACCCTACTCTATTACAACTTTGAGCCATCAAAATGGGCCAAGCCATAATAAATCAAAACTGAAAATTAAACAACCAAACAAACACAAGGTCGGGCCTGATTTACATATTCAATCATAACTTTATAATTAAACTGGGTAATTCTTTTGGTCAATTATAACTTTGACCAAATAAATAATTTGACCCAATAATTAGTCAGATCTAAATCTGGATCAAAAACTCAAAATTTTAAACAATTTAGAGTTTGTGATCTACAACCGGTTAAACTGACCGGATCCGATTTGCATGTTGTAAGCGTGGCTCTGATACCACTGTTGGAAATCACAGTGATATTCGGTTTGACTTTTCGGTAAAAACAAGTTTGACCAATTAGTATATTAAATCCATATTTAATATTAACGCAACGGAATTACGATTTCAAAATTTTCACTGTTAATATTCCCAATCAGGATCAAGGTTACAAAACATGCAAACACAGATAATTATAACTAATCTAATCTACCGATGAGAAAAGATTATACCCTTTTGGTTAATAGTTAACCGTTTGAGACACCGAGGTTCAACGAACGAATGCTAGAACAAAACACGAACAAGTTCCTGGTTCTCAACGGAAGCAGGTGGTGGTATGAAAGTAGGATGAAGGTGATTAATCTTCTACTAGTTTCTTCTTGCACCAATCTTTCAAAGAACCATCAAGCTCACTCACACAAAGTCTTGATCATTCAAGCATATATATAGATGGAGATGAGATCAAGAGTTGGAGTGTGTATCTTGCACACAATCATGACATCCAAGATATGTCTTTTGAGTGTAAATCTATCTCAAATGATGGTTTGCAAAATATGACAAGATCTTGCATTATTTCTAATGATGACACTTGATTTTATTAGATATTATCTTAAATAATAATAATAATAATAATAATAGTTTAATTAAATAAATAAATAATTAAACTTATATAATTTATAACAATTATAAATTATAAAACTGTTCGTGATTACCAGTTAATCAAATTAAGTGGATTTAATGTTCGTTGCCCACGGTGTAACTCTTACGGGTCACAGCTCGGTTAGTTACGTTAACTTATCGGATCCGTTCATAAAATCCAACATAGGTAAAGGACAAATCTTCCATACTCCTTGTCTTTCAAATTGAAGAAGCTCCTCCTGCATGGCTTCTACCCAACTGTTGTCTTTCAATGCCTCAGCAACCTTCTTTGGTTCTATTTAGGATAGAAAACATGAAAACAAACAAATGTTTGCTTCATGCATAGAGCTTCTAGTTCTCACTCCTTCTTCAACATTTCCAATAATGTTCTCAACTGGATGAGTGTTGTGAATTCGAGTTCTTGAATCACATCCAATTGAGAAGCCTCATCCAGATTGATTGACTCAAGGTTAGGAAGTACTACCTCAAGTTGAATTTCTGACATCTCTTGTGGATTCTGAATTTGGACTGTGGTAGTTTGGTTTTCTCTGGGAAAAGTAGTTTCCAGAGTGTTTGCCTATACTGATGGACTTCCTACTTCTTCTTGATGTTGTAAACCAGAGGTAGATTCAATTGAGGGACCTGCCTGAGATGTGTTAATTGTCTCAGGCTGTGACACACCATTTTGTGCTGAAGAGGATTCTGCCAAGATTTGTCTTGAAGCTATTGGCAGTTCAACACGAAAGTCATCTTCTCTTGTGCATTTGGAAGTATCTGTGGTAGCTAACTATGAAACTGGAACATATTCTTTCACCAGATTAAATGCAGATGTAAAGCTATCAAGATCAAATAACCAATCAGGGCCTGTTCCAGGTTTATTGAGAGTATGTTCATTGAACTGAACATTTGCAGACTCTTCAATAATTCTGGAAGCTTTGATGTATACTCTATAAGCCTTAGCATGTGAAGAGTACCCAACAAAGTAGCCCTCTGCTGATTTCTCAGCAAACTTGGCTAAATGATCTTTAGTATTCAAGATGGTGCATTGACATACAAATGGTTTGAGAAACCCAATAAATGGTTTTCTCTTGTGCCAAATTTCATAAGGAGTCATACTATGTGTCTTAACTACCAATATTCTGTTTTGGACATAACATGCAGTGTTGACTGCTTCTGCCCAAAAAGTTATTGGAAGTTTGGCATCAGACAATGGTCCTTGCAGCCTCAATTAGTGTCCTATTCCTTCTCTCAGCAACACCATTTTGTTGTGGAGTCCTAGGAGCACTAAATTGTCTTGTGATACCTTTAGATTCACAAAATGAATTTAGAGCATGATTCTTGAATTCTGTTCCCTGATCTGATCTAATTATTTTTACATGGTGGTCATTTTCATTCTCCACCCTAAGTATGAATGACTTTATGATCTCAGCAGTTTCATCCTTGGTACTTAAGAAGAATACCCACGTATACCGAGAGAAATCATAAGTAACCACCAAGCAATACGACTTTCTACCAAGACTTTTCACACTTGTGGGGCCAAACAAGTCCATATGAAGCAGATGCAGGACTGTTGTTATAGAATTTATCTCTTTGGCATGATGAGATGACTTGTGTTGCTTACCTTTTAGGCATGCAACACATTTATCAACACATATGAATTCTTTTGTTGGTACACCAGTTACTAAGTTATTTTTGACAAGTTTATTCATATTTTTGAGATTTACATGACAAAGTCTTCTATGCCAAAGAGATGATTTATCAAGTGAAGCTTTTGAGACAAAGCAACTTATGTTACTGAGTGGTGTAGCTGTGCTCATGTCAAGCATGTACATGTTATTTCTTCTTGGAGCCTTGAGCAAAATTTGATCATTTGGAACAACAAATCCTGGCTTTAAAACAATACATTCATGCTCAGTAAACAACATGCATGTTATGCTTTTGATCACACACCTGTGATACACTCAGTAAATTGTAGTTAAGTTCTTTAACAAAGTTCACATTCTCAAAACTTACACGCCCATTTGAAATAGATCCTCTGCCTGTGATATACCCTCCTACTGGATCTCCACCGAATGCAACAGACCCTCTAAATAATGTTTTGTAGTTATGAAGGTGAGTCTTGTTGCCTGTCATGTGCCTGGAGCAGCCACTATCCACTATCCAAAGATTACTTCTTGCATCCTGTTGCTCCTGCACATAACAAATTCAGTTAGTATCTTTTGGGAACCCAAGCCATAGTGGTCTTGGGTTTGCCTTCTGCATCACAGTAAGTAAACCGTTTTAAATGCATGTTAGGTAGAACAAATGATGCACTGGTTGATGAGGTCAAAGGAGGTTCAGATTCTTTTCTTGTCCAGGTCATGTTACCCTTTCTGGTAGACATAAAGGGGTTTGACAACTTCATTTTCTCATCGGAAGTACTTTTGTGGCATGCTTTCGATGACCTTCTAGGAGATGGTCTTGTATTCTGATTATGTAGTGATGATCTGGGTAGAGCTTCCGAAGACTTATAATGCTTTCCTTTTCTTTTCTCATCGGAAGCAAGTGCAGCTTCCGATGGTTTCTTCTGACTCTTTAATTTTCTTTTCTCTAAGACACCTTGGTTATCTTCCGATGAAGAGAATGACTGTCTAAAGTGTCTGTATGATGGTTTTGATTGCCTGATAGGTTGGCTTCGTCTACTTGGATTATAAAGACAGTCAGCAGCAAAATGATCAAGATCTCCACACATTATGCAGCTTATAAGCTGTTTCTTTTCTTCCTGACACACCTTGTCTTTGGGACCAGATTTAAGGTTTGATTTTGATGATCCATTACCCTTCTTTCTATTGTGCACTGGAGGATTTCTCAAATACTTATTTTGTTTTGAATTTTGAGAATCATTTGTATTTTCCTTAGAAGAGTGGTGCCTTTGTCATGTTCGGTGGATTGTTTTGATTTTAGAAAAACAGTTGTATTGATTTGTTTTGATTTATGTTTTTTTCGTTTAGAAACTGTTTTGATTTTTATTTCAAGCACCACCACTTCTTCCTCTGTGGCATCCTCAGCATAAGTGTTGTCAGACACTTCTGATTCACAATCCACCATGTGTACTCCAAGTTCCTCATCAAACACAAGTTTGATTTCAGGTTTGCACTTAACTTCTACCTGTGGAGTACATACAACTGGTGGCTCCACACTATTATATCCCAACCCGGTGGTTTTTCCTTTAGCTAGATCAGAAATACTATTCATTTTCCACATTTTATCGAACTTCTCACACTGACTGAGAAATTTATCCCTGTATGATTGGGCCAATACAAGTTCGGTCATAGCAGCTATTAATATTTTTATAAGATCATTTATTTGACAAATATAGTTAGTCTCTTCATGCTTGAGATTTGAAACTACTTTTTCCAATGTTTCAATCTTTTCTTTATAGTCTTTTTCAGCTTTGTAAAATTCTGTTTTGACAACTTGTATTGACTCGAGTTCATTACATACTTGTGCATTAACTCTTTTATAAGCATTTAATTTCTCTAAGCATTTATGTGTACACATATTATTTGTTATCTTAGATGATGAGCTGGCATCATTTGCCATGAAGGCATTGTTTGAGATTGATGCATCTTCTGCTTGAAAACTCCAGTCTGAAAAATCATGATGTTCAGCAACATTTGCATTGATGGTTTGATTTGTTGCTTGCTGGTTGATTTGCCTTTCTCCTGTTGTTGGCTGATTTCTTGGTGCTTTGCATTCTCTTGCAAAGTGCCCAAGCTGCTGACAATTGTAGCATCTGATTTTGGATTTATCCAGTCCAAAACCGGTCTTCATGTTATGTTTCTTAAATTGCCTCCCTGTTCTCTGATAAAATTTCTTTGCTCTGAAAAACATCATGGCCATCTGATAATTGATGTCCATCTCTTCTAAATCATCAGCAGGAATTCCTTCCAGATCTTCTTGACACAACTGAAAATATTTTGTTTCTATAGTTAATAAAGCTCCTGGGCCAGGGGTAACCAAAGGAACAGATTGTGCAAAGGGATTGTTATTTGAAATTGATGGTGTGGGTACTTCAGAATATGAGGTGTTGGGTTGGCTTGGTTGTGCAGTTGAATAAAACACAGGCTGATAATTCTGAAAGGCTGAATTTTGAGCAGGAGCATACAATGCAGCTGATCCTGAAGGAAATACAGTTGATGTTTTTGATTCCTGAGAGTCAATCTCCATTTGATATGCACTTAAGATACCAAATAATTCTCCAAGAGTCAGTGTCTTCAAGTTTTCAGTTCTTCTGATGGTGACTGAATAGATATTCCATGCCTTTGGAAGAGATCTCAGAAATTTTCTGAGCACATCTTGATTATCCAGCATTACCCCTGCAGTGGTTAGCTCATCTACAAGTTGGACATACCTTAGATACTAAGAAGACATGTTCTCATTGTTTTCATGGCAGAAATTTTCAAACTTCTGCTTTAGAATATCCTTCTTGTTTTCTTTGACATCATCCGAACCCTCATACATCTGCTGTAGAGAGTTCCACAACTCCTTTGCTGATTTGCATTTCTTGAATGCATGTATAATAGAGTTGGGGATTGACATCTGGATGAGCCACAGTGCCTTTGAATCTACTTCCATCTTCTTATAGTCCTCATCTGAATACATGGATGGATCCTTTGGTACAGCAGCTCCACCGGCTCCAGCAGAAACAATTGTCGGAATGTAGGGAACTTCAAGAACAGACTTCCAGAGTTTGAAGTCTTGATTCCTAATGACCCTTCCATTCTGACTTTCCACGTATCAAAGTCTTCAGGGGTGAACATCTGAGAGGCCCCGATCTCTCAAGTCCAGTCCCCTCGTGGCATCAAACTACCCTTGACTGGCATTCTTATCCTTCAGTCCCATTTTCAGTTCAAGTCCAGTCATTAGGGATGACCGGATCTCTCAAACTATGGCTCTGATACCAACTTGAGAGGCCCCGATCCCCGGGAGTCCCCTCGGTTGGCAAAACATTAAACCCATAGTATTTAAACCATAATTACATTGTCATAGCAGCGGAATGTAGGGTAACAACATAAAATATTATACAGATCTAAACAAACTTTTACACATAACCCACAACTCTATGGTTCTATTTATATAGCCAGTTTATGCCAGGGGTAGTCTTCAACATATGCCATGAACCTTCCTGGTCTCCTTTCTCAAACTACTCAACCTGACATGCATGCTAAAACAAGTCAGCTTTCGCTGGTGAGTTATAAGTTAATTTTTCATAAAAATAAAATCTTTACAGTACATAAGGCATCAGTATTCACTGTTAACCGAAGTCAACAGCCTCAATCATGCTGAACACATACCATTTCATATACATAGCATACATGACATCATAAAATCAATCACACAGTGCGTAAATGTAGCCTGTCCTGTTGACCGAGGTTAACATGCTTGCACAAGACTTCTTAACTACCAACCCGAATTTGATAACTTATACATGCATAAGATTTTTTTAACTAACGACACACAGTCGGCAGGCCTGTTCTTGCACAGGACTTATGCCTGTTCTTGAGGAAAAACTCGTCTGGTGGTGTTCTTGAGCGAATATGTTCGACTGATTGTAAAATAAATAACTTTCTGCGTGAACTTGATGAAGAAATCTGATCCACTGCACCGCCTCCCTTGTCGCGTACCGCGAAGAAATCCGGAGGATTTCAGATTTTTTTGTCCATCGCGTACCGCGAAGGATCCTCAACCACTTCGTCGCGTACCGCGACGAGTCCAAAAGTTCCATACTTTGAAATTTTTCTTCGTTTCGCGATTCCGGACAATCCGTAACTCCGTTTCGCGCATGGTTTTCGCCCACATTCACCATTTCTCGCATACTATCATCTTGTAATAATTTCAATTGTCAATTCAACGTAGATTTTATACACGATCAAATGTGCTAATTATCCAGTTGTTACAAATCTACCCTCCTTACAATAGGTTTCGTCCTCGAAACCTGTTACGTTTCAAACAAATGTGGGTAGAGTCGTTTCATCTCGTCTTCAGTCTCCCATGTCGCCTCAGATCCTTTTCGGTGTTTCCATTGAACCTTAACTTGTCTGATCATCTTGTTACGTAATTGTTTTTCCTTCATGTCAATTATTGCAACCGGTTCTTCTATGTAATTCAACCTTTCATCAACTTCAATATCATTTAAAGGCACATATGCTACATCATTCGCTAGACATTTTCTTAAATGTGAAACATGAAATGTCGGATGAATTCCACTCAGTTCATCTGGTAGATCTAATCGGTTAGCTACCTTTCCGACCCGTGCCATTATTCGAAAAGGTCGAATAAATCTCAGACTCAGCTTTCCTCTTTTCCTGAATCAAATAATTCCTTTCCATGGTGAAACTTTTAACAGTACTTGATCACCTACTTCAAACTCTATTGGTCTCCGTCTTTTATCGGCGTAGGACTTTTGTCGATCCTGTGTAGCTTTCATTCGTGCTTTAACTAGTTGAAGCTTTTCTGTCAAATCTAACACTGTAGCTTTACTTCCCACTTCTTTCTGTCCTACTCCTCCCCAACACACAGGTGTCCTACAATGCCGTCCATACAATGCCTCGTATGGTGGCATTCCAATACTAGCATGATAGCTGTTGTTGTACGAGAATTCCACTAGTGGTAAATGATCATCCCAACTACCACCAAAATCAATAATACAGGCTCTGAGCATATCCTCTAAAGTTTGGATAGTCCTTTCAGACTGTCCGTCGGTCTGAGGATGATAAGCAGTGCTGATATTGAGTCTTGTGCCCATTGATTCATGAAACTGTTCCAGAATCTTGAAACGAATCGCGTGTCACGATCTGACACAATAGAAACTGGAACTCCATGTCTTGTAATTATTTCTTTCACAAATAGTTCAGACAGTTTCTCTGACGTATAAGTCTCACGTATAGGCAAGAAATGAGCACTTTTCGTTAACCGGTCTACAATCACCCAAATAGCATCATGACGTTTTGCTGTAAGAGCCAACTTGGTAACAAAATCCATCGTGATGTGTTCCCATTTCCATTCTGGGACTTCTAAAGGTTGCACATAACCATAGAGTTTCTGATGTTCAGCTTTCACTTGTGCACATGTCAAACATTTGTTTACGTACTGCATTACATTAAACTTCATACGTGGCCACCAATAATCCTTTCGGAGGTCTTGATACATTTTCGTTGCACCAGGATGAATAGAGTAACGTGATTTATGTGCTTCGTCTAGAATCCTTGACCTGATGTCCCCGTTTCGTGGAACCCACATTCGACCAAATCGAATCTTAATACCAAATTCATTTTCTTCTAGATTCTTAACTTGACCAAAGATTCTTTCGAACCCCACATTTTCTCCCTTTAATCCTTCCTTCTGTGCATCCTTGAGCTCATTCAGGAAATCTGGCGTTATCACCAAACTATAAGACTTAACTTGTATAGCAGAGTGTTCTGTCTTACGACTTAAAGCATTAACCACTACATTGGCCTTGCCCGGGTGATACAAAATTTCACAGTCATAATCCTTGAGCAGTTCAAGCCATCTTCTTTGTCTCATATTCAAGTCCTTCTATTCAAAGAAGTATTTTAAAGTTTTGTGATCTGCGTAGATTGTACATTTCACACCATATAGATAATGCCTCCAAATTTTTAATGCAAATACCACAACAGCCAATTCCAAATCATGAGTTGGATAATTAGCCTCGTGGGTTTTCAGTTGTCTTGAGGCATATGCTATTACCTTTCCCCTTTGCATAAGTACACAACCTAAGCCCAGATAAGACGCATCTGAGTATACCACCATGTCTTCATTACCATATGGTAATGTTAAAATAGGAGCTTCGGTTAACCTCTTCTTTAATTCTTCAAAAGCTTGGACCTGAGTTGGACCCCAATCGTATTTTACTTCTTTCCTAGTCAATTTCGTCAACGGTGTAGCAATCCTAGAGAAATCCTGTCACACCCCCAAATTCCCACTTGTGGCAATTGTCCACGTGGATGTGACGTGTCCAGAATCACAGCTCAAGGTCATATAGAACACCTCTATATGCGTTTACAAATCCAATGTTTGACACATACACAATTAAAATAGTTTGCAGCGGAATAAGTATTTTCCTCATATAGCAGCGGAATATTCAAATGTTTGACATATGCAGCGGAAATCATAAGTTATTAAACATTACGATGTTTGATAAAGGTACATATTCAAAATAAACAGTGTTTGAATGAAAACATAGATAAATGCATGCAGGTCCTATGCTCGATCCCCTACGTGCATCCCTGGCATCCATCGCCTGCTAGTTACCTGAGAATACAAGTTTGTAAAGTGTCAACACAATGGTTGGTGAGTTCACAGGTTTTGATATACATATAGTAATAAAAGTGTGTCATGCTGTTTATCATGTGTTAGTACCGAGCCCTAGGCCCAAAGTGTCAGTGCGTCACTACCAAACTAGACTTGTTTGCTCTTGCCTCCGCTATGTCTCGTATACATAGCAAGTTAGGTCAGAATTTGCACGGGTTATAACACTCAGTCAACATGGTGCCCCGTGGGGTTAGTCATTCCCTAATGGATCCATCCAAATCTACCACGTTGTTCGTACATTAACGGTAAGACTTTGTGAGGGCTTGTAACGAGATCAACACTTAATGTTTGTCCAATAAACCAGCATACACAATAATGTTCGTACAGTAATAATGTTTGACTCGATGCAACTAGTATTCTCCCCCTATTTAAAAGTATTTGAAAAAGAGTAAAGAGGGGCCGTAAACTCACCTTAGTGATGTGAATAAATGAAAGCGTAAGCTCCTGATGTAGTAAGCACGTCGGTCACCGGCAACCTATATCGCATACCGTACGTGAGTCCGGGTAAGTGACCGTGCTAGTGTTAGTGCTCGTGTTTGTGTCCAACAACCCTTGGTTGTTCATGTTTGTCCGTGTCGGTCCACAATGACCGTGGTCGCTCGTGTTGGTCCATATTGACCGTGTTTGACCATGTTTGACCGTGTTTGACCGTGTTTGACCGAAGTTGACCGTGTCAAGTCAACGACCCGTTGGTGAACCGTGTGAAGGTTTGTGGCTCGTGTAGCAATTGTGTAAGTGTTTGTCGTGTGCAAAATGCGCAAGTCGCGTCTATGGACAACTTACTATTTATAGTAAGTTTCCATTTATGGAAAGTTCACAAAGCATGACGGTTTTATATTTCTAGCATGTTCAATAGTCCTACGGGATCATATTAACACATAGCACATCATCGTACGGGTTCACATAAGTCGTTTATAGTATGATAGTGCACAAAAGTTTCCTAAAATGGCAAGTTTCCATTTTTAGCATACGTGACATCGGAAACCATCTAACTTAGCATCTATTATGCATATTATAACACAATAAGTCATTTAGCATGCTCAAATAACACAACATGTTGGCAAATCGGTTTTTCTAAAAATAAAGTTACTATAAATAGTAACTTTGTGGTTTTTGCATAAAAATGATCCTTTAACGTTTCTAATCCATTGATTATGCTACAAATCATCATAATATATCTTCTAACAACATTTAATCATGTCAACATAACCGATTTCATCATCTATTAATATTTCAACTAGAAAAGTTTCTAAAAATAGAAATAACACTAAATATGATCATAGACATCATCAAGACTACTTTCTAACACCTCAAATCATCATGTTATCCTCCTAGTAGCGATTCTATATACATGCATGTTCACCAAATTCACCAAATCATCTACTTGTAACTAAAAAGTTACTAAAAATAGAAATAGTCATCAATAAATCATTTTAACATCATCTAATCATGAAATCATCACTCAACATCATCAAGGTACATACTTAAACACTGAAAATCATTCCACCTGTCATGGATCATACATGCATGTGGGTTTTTCACTTGATGATGACCAAATCATGCATTCTAATGACACACATCATCATGGATCGTCACAAAACTAAATCTAAACATCATAGATCTTTATTAACAGTGGATTTAACCATAAACCCAGATTCAAATCGCAAGAAACTCGTGCATTTGATGGTGTAGTGCTTGCATGTGTGATTTAGCACTTGCATGTGTGTGTATTGGTGATGAAAAGCTACAAGGAGTGTATGGCTACCTTCTATAGCTTCAAAGGTCCTGAGATGGTGAGAATAACAACCTCTACACCTCCTGGCACGTGGGTTTTGATGAGGGTAAGAAGGTGGTGATGGTCCTTCGAGCTCCTTGGTGGGTAATAAGCTTGAATGTCCAAATCTTGAGCTTGGAAATGGGCTTCAATGGTGGAAATATGGTTGTAACAGAGGTAGAAGACGAAGTTGACCGAATTGTGGCGTGCAAGGGTGTTTAAAATGATTAAGATAGGTGAAATGATGGATTTTGGAAGTTTAAAAAGGTGTTTGGCGACTGAGGCGCCCCAGGCGTATCGCCAGGCGTGGGCGAACCATCTTGTACGTTACGCATGGATCCGGTCGGACGAGGCGCTCAAATTCCACCCGCGCGCATCGCCTGTCGCGGGCTTCCCGGGTCAGGCGTACCGCCTGGCCTGGATTTCAAGCCCAATAAGCTTGTTTTTGCTGTTCTGGCCCATTCTTGCCCGTTTCTCGACTGTGAAACATCATTCGAGCGTCGTTTGGACTCTATTGGTCAATTATTAGCCATAATTGACTTGTGACAGTGTTTCGTGAAGTTTCGAGTGTTGTGCTACACAATGTGTTAGACGTTCACCAACGTTCGTGTGTTTTGACACGTGTGTGTTGTTTGTCGATAATTCCACGAGTTATCTTGTCGTATGCCAGTGTTCGTACTGTCGTGCCACGTGTAACACTAAATTAATCTAATACTAGTGCCACGTGTACATAATGCATTTAAATAAACATTTAAATAAATAAGTTGCTGACCTGGAATTTATGGGGTGTCACATCCTCCCTATGTTAGAAAGAATTTCGTCCCGAAATTCAACTTGCGTTGTCAGTGTTTGTCTGTTCCGCGAACAGGTGTGGGTACTTTCGTTTCATCTGGTCTTCACGTTCCCACGTGAATTCCGGTCCCCGTCGCGAATTCCATCGCACTTTCACAATCGGTATCTTGCTGAGTTTGAGTTTCTTGATTTCCCGATCCATAATTTCCACTGGTTCCTCAACGAAGTTCAATTGTTCATCGATTTGTATTTCCTCGAGAGGAATAACAAGTGTCTCATCAGATTGGCACTTCTTGAGGTTCGAGATGTGAAATACGTTGTGTACACTGCTCAGCTCAGCTGGCAGGTTCAGTTCGTAGGCTACAGGGCCTATTCGTTTGGTGATCTCGAAAGGTCCAATGTAACGAGGGTTCAACCTTCCTCGTTTGCCAAATCGAATGATTCCCTTCCAGGGCGAGACCTTGAGTAACACTCTGTCCCCCACCTGGAATTCCAATGGCTTTCGTCGTTTATCAGCATAGCTCTTCTGTCTGTCCCGAGCTGCTGCCATTCGTTTGCGTATTTGCACGATCTTTTCAGTCGTTTCGTGCACAAGCTCTGGGCCAGTCAGTTGGCTGTCCCCAACTTCTGCCCAACAGATGGGTGATCGACACTTACGTCCGTAGAGTGCCTCGAATGGTGCAGCTTGAATGCTTGTGTGGTAGCTGTTGTTGTATGAAAACTCAACTAACGGTAGATGAGATTCCCAGCTATTCCCAAAGTCAATAACGCATGCCCGAAGCATGTCCTCTAGTGTTTGTATAGTTCGCTCACTTTGCCCGTCCGTCTGCGGGTGGTAAGCTGTACTCATGTCCAATCTCGTGCCCAAAGCCTTATGCAAGGATTTCCAGAAATGCGACGTGAATCGACTGTCGCGATCAGATATGATTGAGATTGGCACCCCATGTCGAGTAACCACTTCCTTCAGATAGATACGTGTGAGTTTGTCTAGCTTATCAGTCTCCTTGATAGGTAGGAAGTGTGCGGACTTTGTTAGTCGGTCTACGATAACCCAGATGGTATCGCAACCACTTGCCGTTTTGGGCAGTTTAGTTATGAAATCCATGGAAATTTGCTCCCATTTCCACATTGGCAATTCCGGTTGCTGAAGTAATCCTGATGGCTTCTGGTACTCAACCTTGACCTTTGAGCACGTTAGACACTTACTCACGTAAGTTGCTATTTCAGCCTTCATGTTCGGCCACCAGTAGGTTGTCTTCAGATCATGATACATTTTGTCAGAGCCCGGATGTATGGAATACCGGCCCTTTGTGCTTCGTCCAGCACTACTTCTCTCAATCCTCCGTAGCGTGGAATCCAAATCCGATCCATCAGATAGTAAGCCCCGTCATCCTTTGCCTTCAATTGTTTATCCATGCCACGCATGGCTTCGAGAGTAAGGTTTTCTGTTTTCAGGGCCTCTTGTTGTGCGAGTCGGATTTGCCTTGGTAATTCAGAATGAATCGTTAGTTGTAGGGCACGCACGCGTTTTGTTGTCTCTTTCCGGCTCAACGCGTCTGCCACTACATTGGCTTTGCCTGGGTGATACTTGATGGCGCAATCATAATCGCCTATGAGTTCAACCCATCTCCGTTGCCTCATGTTCAACTCTTTCTGGTCGAAGATGTGTTGCAGGCTCTTATGATCGGTAAAGATTGTGCATTTTGTGCCATACAAGTAGTGTCGCCAGATTTTTAAAGCAAACACTACGGCTCCCAACTCAAGGTCATGAGTCGTGTAGTTCTTCTCATGCACCTTCAGTTGTCGTGAAGCATAGGCTATTACTTTCTCGCGTTGCATGTGCACGCAACCGAGTCCTTGTTTCGAGGCGTCGCAATACACCACGAAGTCATCGCATCCTTCCGGTAAGGATAAAATAGGTGCAGTGCATAGTTTCTGTTTTAACAAGTTAAATGCAGCCTCCTGTTTGTCTCCCCAATAGAATTTCTTATCTTTATGTGTCAAGGACGTCAACGATTGGGCAATCTTTGAGAATCCTTCGATAAATCTCCGGTAGTACCCGGCCAGACCTAGGAATTGTCGCACCTCAGTCGGAGTCTTGGGCGCTCCCCAGTTTTTGATGGCTTCGATTTTGGCTGGGTCTACGTGTATTCCCCGTTCATTAACCACATGTCCGAGGAATTGGACTTCGCGAATCCAGAAATCGCATTTTGAAAACTTCGTGTACAGTTGTTCTTTCTTTAGTAGTTCCAAAACTAGCCTTAGATGTTCAGCATGTTCCTCCTGGTTCCTTGAATAAATTAGGATGTCATCGATGAACACTATTACGAATTTATCAAGGTACGGTTTGCATACCCTATTCATGAGATCCATGAATACGGCAGGAGCGTTGGTCAGTCCAAAGGGCATAACCAGAAATTCGTAGTGTCCATATCGAGTCCTAAAGGCAGTCTTAGGAATATCATCTTCTTGTATCCTTAATTGATGGTAACCCGATCTTAAATCGATCTTTGAATAGTAACTTGATCCTTGCAACTGATCGAACAAGTCATCTATTCGCGGCAACGGGTATCGGTTCTTGATCGTTACCTTATTCAACTCCCTGTAGTCAATACACATACGGAATGATCCGTCTTTCTTCTTTACAAACAAGACCGGTGCTCCCCAAGGTGAGAAGCTAGGTCTGATAAATCCCTTGTCTAACAGTTCCTGCAACTGGTTAGACAGTTCCTGCATCTCCGTCGGTGCTAGTCGGTATGGAGCTTTGGCAATTGGTGCTGCTCCTGGTGTGAGGTCTATCTGAAACTCAACTTGTCGTTTTGGAGGCAGTCCAGGTAGATCCTCGGGAAATACTTCGGGAAAGTTGCGGACCACAACTATGTCCTCAATCTTCCTCTCTTTCTTTGGTTGTTCCGCAATGAGAGCTAGTATTGCGGTGTATCCCTTTTGGAGATACTTGTTTGCTTTCATACACGACATGATGTTCAGAGGTACTCCCCGTCGTTCCCCCTGAATCGAGATCTGTTCACCGTTCTGCAACGTTACTCGTACAACTTTCTCGTTGCATACAATCTCGGCTTGGTTAGCAGATAACCAGTCCATTCCAACGACCACATCAAAGCTTCCGAGTGTTACCGGCATCAAATCGATCTCAAGTTCGTGACATGCCAAGGTCATAACGCATCCTCGAAAGATGTGTTGCGTTTCGATCAACTTGCCGTCAGCTAATTCTACAGTGTATTTATAGTCTAGTGGAGTAGGGGTAATGTCTAGCAATTCAGTAAACTCCCTAGATATAAAACTCCTATCGGCACCGGTATCAAATAATATGCTAGCGTAGACATTATTTAAAAGAAACGTACCGGTCACGATGTTTGGGTCATCTTTGGCTTCCCCCGAGCCAATTACAAAAGCTCTTCCTTTGGCCGCTCCTCCCCCGGCCTTCTTCAGTTGAGGACAATCCCTCCTCATGTGGCCCGGCTTGCCACATTCATAACACCCTCTAAGAGTGTTCTGGTTGTTGTTGTTATTCTGATTCTGGTTGTGGTTGGGATTGTTGTTGTTGATGGGGAATCTTGTTCTGCAATCCTTGGCCATATGGCCGTGTCTTCCGCACTTCAGGCAACGGTATCGTTTGCATTGCCCGGAGTGGTGGTATGAGCATCGGTTGCACAATGGGTATTTCCCCTGATATACACCCTTCCCCTTGTCATCGGGTTGGGTGGCAGTGAAAGCTCTGGCTGGTGCAGATTTTTGTTGTTGTTGGGGTTGGTGAGCTTGCTGGTGGCTGGGTTCCCACTTCCTCTTCTGGCTCTCTTGAGGCTTCACATGCTCGCCTCGTTTCGGTAGCTTGCCCTGCGCTACAGCTTGATCGGTCAGTTTATGAGCCAGTCTGATTAGTGGTTGGATGGTGGTGATGTCAGATGCCATCACTATGCTTTGGAATTGCTCGGGCAGTCCACTGATGAACTGCTCGATCTTCTTGTATTCCGGCGTCACCATGGCCGGGCATAGTTTACACAGCTCATGAAATCGAGTACAGTATTGCTCGATCTCCGATCCCACCATCTTATGCACCCAGAATTCCGCTTCCAGTTTGCGGATCTCATCACGAGGACAATATTCCTCATGCAGCAGTCGGGTGAAGTCGGTCCATGACATGGAGTTGGCACCGTCCAACCCCAAGGTTTGAACATGAGTGTTCCACCATGTAAGTGCGGGTCCTTCCAGAGTACCGGTTGCATACTTGACCCGGTTTTCTTCAGAACATTCGCACATGGCGAACACCGACTCAGCCTTTTCCACCCAGCGGAGCATTCCGACAGCTCCTTCTGTTCCCTTGAATTTGTGAGGGTGGCAGTTCAGAAATGTCTTGAATGAACATCCCTTACTGCTGTTGTTGCCTTGTGATCCTGCTGATCAGAAACCAATGTCGTGTGTTAGTGCGTGTTAGCTACACTATGTTAGTCATGTTAGGCAAGTGTTGGTACCGTTGTTGGTGCCACTAGTTTCACTAGCGTGTTTGTTTGCCTCGTACTCAGCGAGCATCCGGTTGAATCTGCGTTCAACCATCATATTGATCCTTGCCTTTTCGGCCTTGCGTTTGAGTCTTAGGGCATTTGCTCCTCTTCCCGACATGTTCTATACGGAAGGTTAGAAGGTTAGTTAGCATGTGTTAGAGCGTTAGCCAATGTCACAAGAGAAGTCAAGTCAGATGTTATGTTACCAAGCAGTCACAGTCATAAATGTAATAAGTGAAACAAACATAATTTTCGTTAATAATAAACTTGAAGTACAATAGCTTTAAAAGGAAATAAATAAGTTTTTCGAGCACATCCCGCTCGTATAGGCCAAAAGAAAGTACAAAATACATCAGTCCTCTAATCCGAATCCATAGAGACGTGTGATAAGTCGCTGGCAGCGTCTCCGTCATCCTCATCCTCCTCAGGGTCCTCATCAGGATCCTCATCGAAGTCCCCTTCTTCGAGGTCCTCGGCCTCGAATTCAGGACCATCCTCCTGAGGTGGCTCCTCAATAAACTGTGCAGCCCATGCATTAAGCATGGCATCACTGGCCTGCACAATGGCCTGAGTCTCGGTGATGTCCGTCCGATTCTCGGCGATACGCACGTCGTGTTCCTGCACGACATCGACGACCTGTCCATGCTCGGTCAGTAGCTGGGACATTTGGAGTCGTAGAGCCTCCATCTGTGTCACACCCCCACCTCTCGTCACTTGAGAATGATGTCATCAAAAGGGTAGCGGAAGCATAGTGGTGATGTCTCAGAGCATGAGGGGTGACTTACTTGATCCGGTATCATCATAGCACACAGATTACGAAAAGTAAAACTTACATTACAAGGTTCGTGGTTACAAATATTATTACAGTTTATACATATTACAATTTATTTAATTACAGTTGTTGCTAGTGCTGTGAGTGCATCCTCACCGTTGTCCTTGATTGCCTGCAAAAGTTTTAGTTTCGAAAACATCAGCACAAAGCTGGTGAGTTCATACAGTTTAGTTAAATCATATGATATGACAGTTAAGTTCAAATACATGTTCACAGTTCCGGATAACCATGGGACCCGTATCTAGTTCCTTTCGGACGATATGTTCAGTTCTCGATATTACCCGTCGGTAAATATCTTATTGCCTCATTATCTTAATGTCTATCACACCATTAAGAAGTTCAGGAAACAGATAACAAACATTCACACCAGGGGAGATGCAATCCTCCCAGTGAATGGGGTGTCAACCGATAGTACTATCAATGTTTTCTGCTCGGCCACACATGGGTTCACTAGATACAGTTCAAGAATGAGGACTTTGATATCATGATAGAGATACTAACGGCAACAATCCCATGAAATCCACAAATTCAGTTAATCACATGAAATCACGCAGATAACAGTGACACATATCATATGATCAAGAAAAGTTTAGCAGTTATACCCCGATGTTTATAAAACATTAAAAGAACAGGGGTGGTACGAAACTCACCTGATGATATAAGGTAGCAAAATCTCTCAAATCTAACAACAAAGAGATGATTCTGCATTTAATTATATTTAATAAGTTATTTATGTTCTAGTTTACTGATTAGATCTTTCTGAACGTTCAATGTCAAAGACATTGCTTAATAAATCATCAACTCGATATTAATTATATAATTAATTAATTTAAGGTTATATCATACAATGTATGATAATGTAGGAATCTACATTGCATTAGATTCCTAATACAAAGTTGATGACTCTCTTGATTAATCTAAATAATCTCGAATTAATCAAATAGTTAATATTGTTGATTATAATACTAAGACAATTTTTAGATGATTTAATGGCTTAGAAATGATTAATCCTTGTTATTGATTACCCAAATATCATGAAATATCACAATGTAGCACCATAATAGGTGAAATAACCAGATTTAACATACTAATCTGACTGTTATCACAAACATCAGATAATCATTCCAATAAGTATGTTAATGATTGTGATTAGTTTGAAACACTTGGATTTAACCTTTGCATTTCAAAGATTAATCAAACTAATCACCTACATTGTCATAATCAAATGGTTTACACCATTATAATCATAGGTATGATTTCATGCAAACCGGGCATCACAACGGATCAAAACAAGGATTTAACCGTTAGAACTTCGTGTTCTTCGTTTATAATCAATCCTAGCCATCATCTAGGCAATAATCAACAATCCTAACTATCTCATTACGTTCAAAATCAAGATCTAATCAATCAAAATCAAACTAGAAGGTTAAAACGAACCGTTACCTGTTCTGACGAGTTCCTGCGGGTAAAACAACGATCAGGACTTGTATATACGATCCGTGGGATGATCCGGATGTTCAAAGGCCTTAGATTTGAAGTTTGGAGGTTTAAGATTGAAGAAATGGCGTCTGGTGGGTGTTTAAGATCGAATTGGATAAGTTTTAATGCTTCTAAAACGTTCTGGTCGACTTAAAACGATTTTTAGCCGACATAGTCGCCAGGCGTAACGCCTGGGTTGGTGCACCCACACCAGGCGTACCGCCTGACCCGTTTTTCATCCCATTTTTGATTTAAACTTCGTTTCGCGATTCCGGGAGCATACGAACTCCGTTTTGCGCACGGTTTTCGCCCACGTTCATCATTTTTCACATACTTTCAATCCCCAATAACAAAAGTTACTAAATCCTCGTGGATTTCATGCACGACCAAATGTGCTTACGTCATAAATGCCGAATTCTTCGTACGCAATCGTCACAGTCTCCTCCTGTTAGAGAAATTTCGTCCCGAAATTTAGTGAAGACTTATCTGTCGACAATTGTTTATGAGAACAAGTGAGGATATTTGGCTTTCATCTGATCTTCACGTTCCCAGGTATATTCAGGTCCACGCTGTGAATTCCATCGAATTTTAACAATAGGTATGCGACTACGCTTTAGTACCTTCACTTCTCGATCCATTACTTCAACTGGTTCTTCCCTGAATTGAAGTTTTTCATCGATCTGAAGTTCTTCGAGAGGTACGATCAAAGATTCATCGTTTAAACACTTTTTCAGATTTGATACGTGAAAAACGTCATGAATGTTACTGAGTTCAAGAGGTAATTCGAGTCTGTAGGCTACAGATCCAATTCGTTCAAGAATTTTAAATGGCCCTACAAACCTTGGTGAGAGTTTACCTCGTTTACCAAATCTGAAAATGCCCTTCCAGGGTGATACTTTCAACATTACACGATCACCAACTTGGAATTCTAGTGGTCTACGACGGTTATCAGCATAACTCTTTTGACGATCGCGAGCAGCTTTAATTCGTTCTTGAATCAGTGCGATCTTGTCAGTGGTTTCTTGGATGAATTCTGGGCCAATGATTTGATTTTCTCCTATTTCCGACCAGCAAATAGGAGATCTGCACTTGCGCCCATACAGTGCCTCGAATGGAGCGCATTGTATGCTGGTATGGTAGCTGTTATTGTACGAGAATTCCACAAGTGGAAGATGAATATCCCAGCTACCTCCAAAATCAATCACACAGCTTCTGAGCATGTCTTCTAACGTTTGATTTGTTCGCTCCGTTTGCCCATCCGTTTGTGGATGATAGGATGTGCTCATATTGATTTGCGTGCCCAGAGCATTCTGAAGAGTTTGCCAAAATCGTGACATAAATCGACTATCTCTGTCAGAAATGATAGAGATCGGTACTCCATGTCGAGATACAATCTCATTAACATAGAGTTTAGCAAGTCGATCCATAGAATAATCTTCTCGGATGGGTAAGAAATGCGCAGATTTAGTAAGGCGATCAACGATAACCCATATCGAGTCATGGTTACGTGACGTTCTGGGTAGTTTTGTAATGAAATCCATAGAGATCTGATCCCACTTCCACATAGGAATCTCAGGTTGTTGTAGTAATCCAGAAGGTCGTTGATGTTCAGCCTTCACTTTAAGACACGTTGAACATCGGTCCACGTATTCTAATACGTTTCTCTTCATCCCAGGCCACCAGTAAAAATCTCTAAGATCTTTATACATTTTATCGGCACCTGGATGAATAGAATACCTGGATTTGTGCGCCTCATCCAAGATGGTTGTTCGAGAGTTACCGAATAAAGGAATCCACATTCGGTCTTTGAAATACAACAGTCCATCAACCTTAGTATCGAGTTTCTTATCTAATCCTCTTAGTCCCTCAGCAGAATAATTCGTTGTTTGTAAAGCTTGTTGCTGAGCATTTCTAATCTGAGGAATTAGACTGGTTTGGATAGTCAAACCTAACGCTCTCACACGTAGGGGTTTGACCCGTTCCTTGCGACTCAAGGCATCGGCCACAACATTTGCCTTGCCTGGGTGATAACGGATTTCACAATCATAATCGTTCAAGAGTTCAACCCATCGCCTTTGTCGCATGTTCAACATTTTCTGATCTAGAATATGTTGGAGACTTTTGTGATCCGTGTACACAATACACTTGGTTCCGTACAGATAATGTCTCCAAATCTTGAGTGCAAACACAACTGCACCAAGTTCTAGATCATGAGTGGTATAGTTCTTCTCGTGTACTTTCAACTGCCGAGAAGCGTAAGCGATCACCTTATCGTTCTGCATTAAAACACACCCAAGTCCCTGACGGGAAGCATCACAATAAACCGTGAAGTTATCTGTACCTTCCGGTAGTGCTAAGATAGGTGCATTGCAGAGTTTATGTTTCAACAGTTGGAAAGCCTCCTCCTGTTGGGAACCCCATATAAACGGTTGGTTCTTCTGAGTCAAAGTGGTAAGTGGCAGAGCGATTTTTGAAAAGTTCTTGATAAATCGACGATAATAACCTGCCAATCCCAAGAATTGACGTATTTCAGTCGGGGTTCGGGGTGTCTCCCATTGTTCTACCGCTTTGATCTTACTGGGATCCACTTGAATACCATTCTCATTCACAACATGCCCCAGAAACTGAACTTCTCGTAACCAAAATTCACACTTGGAAAATTTGGCATATAGCTGTTCACGTGCTAGAAGTTCTAAGATGAGTTTCAGATGTTGGGCATGTTCCTGCTGGTTCCGGGAATAAATGAGAATATCATCAATAAATACAATCACAAACTTATCCAGATAAGGTCTACATACTCGGTTCATCAGATCCATAAAAACTGCAGGTGCATTGGTTAAACCAAACGGCATTACTAAAAATTCGTAATGTCCGTACCGGGTTCGGAAAGCAGTTTTTGGAACATCATTGTCATGGATTCGCAACTGATGATATCCGGACCTCAAATCAATTTTTGAGAAATATGTAGCACCTTGCAACTGATCAAACAGATCATCAATACGAGGTAATGGATAACGGTTCTTGATTGTCAGTTTATTGAGTTCCCTGTAGTCGATACACATCCTGAATGATCCATCTTTCTTTTTCACAAAAAGAATTGGTGCTCCCCAGGGTGAAAAACTGGGTCGAATGAAACCTTTATCAAGAAGTTCCTGTAATTGACCTGAAAGTTCTTGCATTTCAGATGGCGCAAGCCGATACGGGGCTTTAGCAACAGGTGCAGCGCCAGGAATCAAGTCAATACGAAATTCAACCTGTCTTGTTGGGGGTAATCCTGATATATCTTCAGGAAAAACTTCAGGAAAATCTTTGACTACTGGGATATCAGTGATACGTGTAGGTGAAGAATTGTGCTCGGTCACGTGTGCCAGGAAAGCATAACAGCCTTTCCTTAAAAATTTCTGAGCCCGCATACAAGATATGAGACCAAGTTTTCTACCGGCTCGTTCTCCTTGAACTACCAGTGTATTACCGTTAGGTAATGGAATACGGATCACCTTAGTTTGACATACAACTTCCGCTTGGTTATCAGAAAGCCAATTCATGCCTACCACGACATCAAAGCTACCAAGCTCAATAGGAAGTAAGTCGATACAGAAAAGGTGATCATTCAAATTCAAGGAACATCCTTGAATAACACTGCTAGTTTTGATCATCTTGCCGTTTGCAAGTTCAATAACATAAGGAGTTTCTAGTTCTACCGTAGGCAATGAAAGTAATGATGCAAATTCAGGAGAAATAAAACTCTTATCTGCTCCTGTGTCAAATAAAACTGATGCATAAAGATTATTGAGAAGGAACGTACCAGTAACAATGTTTGCATCATGTCTTGCCTCGGCTGCACCAATCTGAAAAGCTCTGCCCCTAGCTTGATTCCCTGGATTGGTGTTATTGGTTGGACAATTGCGCATGAGGTGATCAGGGCTTCCACAAGTGTAACATGACCGGTTCGTTTGAGCAGTGGGTCGTGGAGCTTGGTTTGGTTGACGAGCAGGAAAGTTGCAGTATTTAGCATAGTGTCCTACCCGATTACATTTTGCACAAACAGGACATGGTCCTGTGTGATGGTAGGGACACCTATCACATTTGGGCGCCGGCCCAGTGTAAACTTTCCTTTCCGGTACCGCCGCTCCATAGTTTTTCACGGTTGGTTTGTTCTGACTGGTTTCAGCTGGAGCTTTGGTCTTGGACTTGCCAAACCATTTACGTTTGGTACATTTAGAAATGTTCGAGGTACCAGCTTCACTACGGCCCACGGCCGTCTGAGATTTTGAGATCAATGTACCACTTCTTACCGCTTCATCGGTAAGCTTGGTGGTCAACAGAATGGTTCTTTTAAGGGTTGCGGGTTCAGCAGCAGTTACATTTCCCCGAATCTGGGGAACCAACCCTTTGATATACTTCTCAATCAATGCTGCCTCAGTTGGAAACATATTGGGAAGTAGACAAGTAAGTTCATGAAAACGATCGGTGTAGGCTAAAGAATCAGCACCGACCATTGAGTGACTCCAGAATTCCTCCTGAAGTTTTTGGATTTCAGTGATTGGGCAGTACTCTGACATAATCAGAGTTTTGAATTCATTCCAGCCCATAGAATCAACTGTAACAGAACCCAAAGTTTTAGCCTGGGTATTCCACCAGGTAAGAGCTGATTCTTTCAAAGAACAGGCAGCATAAGACACCTTATGCTCCTCCAGACACTGGCTGATTTTCAGTTTTGTTTCCATCTCCTCGATCCACCTAAGGAGTCCAGCCGCTCCTTCCCTACCTATAAAAGTAGGTGGGTTACAGGAAGCAAAGTATTTATACGTACATCCCTGTCGTGGTGGATCAGGAGCAGTAGTAGTTGTGCCTGTGGTATGAACAGTTTCAACGTGTCCACCTGTGGCATTATGTTCCACATGACCGGACCCAGAAGTGACATGTGGCTGTGGTGGTATTACAATGCCAGCAGCCGATAACTGTTCCTTTACGATTCGGGCTATAGCTGCTTCATTCAATACCGACCCACTAGGAGCTGCCATTGGTGTCGGGTTTGGGTCCTGGTTCACCAGAGGAACGGTATTTGTTTCAGAAACAGGTGGTGGAACTGGATTCGGTTCAGGGGGAGTAATATTCTCGGTAGCTTTCTTAGCTGGACGGCCTCTTTTCGGAGCCATAGTTCTGCTCACATGCAGACAAACTCAGGTCAGTTCAAGAATATTAAAAATATAACCCTTTTTAATCACATAACTCAACCATGTTCAGACATGCTGACAATTTCATGTTGAAATGTGATCATTCAAGTATTCAAGTATAACTACATTGAAAAGATCCAGATACGTTCTCAGTTCACACTAGTCATTCAGATATTCGTAGTTATACTTAGTCCTGTTATTTCAAAACATGTGTAGAGTATAACCCAACTCATTGCCTTGCAATACATGTTTTTAGAGATATGTTCATACAGGACTAGGATATGTTCTTACACAAGTCCTCTGATATGTTCTCAGTTCATGTACTAGATATGTTCTCACACAACAACAGATATGTTCACGTGTTCTCGTACAGTATGGCTCTCGTACTGTACTTTAGTTACAGATATGTTCTCATTAGATATGTTCTTGTTCACATTACAGATACGTTCTCGTTCAGATATGTTCTCGTACAGTATGGCTCTCGTACTGTACTTTAGTTACAGATATGTTCTCGTATAGTATGGCTCTCGTACTATACTTTTAGTTAATATATTCGCATACAGTATGGCTCTCGTACTGTATTTTCGCGCAATATATGTTTTTAGTTAAATATATTCGCATACAGTATGGCTCTCGTACTGTATATCAGCGCAATATATTTTCAGTTAAATATATTTGCATACAGTATTGCTCTCGTACTGTATTTTCGCACAATATATATATTTTTAGTTCGACATATTCGCATACAGTATGGCTCTCGTACTGTATATCAGCGCAATATGTTTTCAGTTAGATACGTTCCCATACTGATATGTTCATAGATACGTTCTCATACTGATATGTTCATAGATACGTTCTCATACTGATATGTTCATAGATACGTTCTCATACTGATATAGATATAGTGTTCACATAACATACAACAGATATACAGAAACAAACATTTGATTAAAACAACACTGTTATTATAGAACCATAAAGTTTATGATACAAAGAGTGCCCTCATAATACATCCATACAAACAACCTATCCGTCTATGAGATGTACAATGAAAATCCCAAAAATGTGGGTCAACTGATCTGACTTACCGTAAGAAATACGGTAAACAGGCTAGCACTATAGCTATAGTAGCAAGTACTATAGCTAACCAGATAAGTCTAGCCTCGGTGCTCAGTGTACCGAGCATCCAGATCAGTCCCTGCAGCCTTTCCCCAAAGGCTGCCACCCGCTGCTTACATGCAGCAATCATCTCCCTCCACCAGGTCCTCCGAAGGCGATCCTCAATGGTCGCCCTCCAGGCTAGAGTGTCCGCACCCTGAGTAGTCACATGCTCCATAAGAGCCAGGTGAGACGTGAGAATCTCCAACACCGTGTTACGGGTGTCCTCCATCGTGGCATGGTGCTGCTGCAGATCCTGTCGGAGGCCCAGCAGGTCCTGAGAGACCTGCTGTACCTGAGCCCGAAGCTCAGCCTGGTGGGAGGATTCTCCCACCTCGTATACTGGTGCTGGCTCGTCCCGTGGAGCCATAGGGCGTCGTGGAGGTAGTCCCGTAGTCTTGCGGGCCTGGCCCCGCATACGCCTGAGCCCGTCCCATGCCGGGGCTCTGTGTGGTGAGAAGCTCTGCCTCCTCATGGCCGAAGCGTCGGCCAACGGTGAGTGGGGTGGACTGTGCACCGGTGGGGATCCCGGTGGTGGTGGTGGTATGAACGGAGATCCGGGCGGTAGTGGTGGTACAAAAGGAGATCCGGGTGGTGTAGCTGGTAGCTGTGGTCCCACCTGAGATGATACAGAAGACGCATGAGATGGTACTGCACCCGAGCTCGATCCCGAGCTGTCACTGGGTGTGTCGTCAAGGATGATGTAAGGGAATCTCTGGTAAATATAGTTTTCTCCCGGGTTCGCCATTGCTGAATAAACAAAGTTCTAGATCAGTATCATGAAATAAACATTGAATAATAATATTCAATACAAACATGATATGATATCTCTTCCTATCTCAAAGCAACTATTAGTCTTTAGAATTGTTAGTGTTTTGCTTGAATTAAATCAAACTAGAATGCACACGTGTTGCAAATTTCAGTTATGCTGGCCACTCATAACTGGAATTTGTACCACCTGATTATCCTGGTTTAATTCAAAACAAGTTTTGTTCGTTCGTTGTATTCAGTGCTCTCTGTGTCATTATACGAGCCTATGGTTATAGTCTAGGCCCCTATGTCCACCTAGTTCTCTATAACCTGTGGCTCTGATACCACCCTGTCACACCCCCACCTCTCGTCACCTGAGAATGATGTCATCAAAAGGGTAGCGGAAGCATAGTGGTGATGTCTCAGAGCATGAGGGGTGACTTACTTGATCCGGTATCATCATAGCACACAGATTACGAAAAGTAAAACTTACATTACAAGGTTCGTGGTTACAAATATTATTACAGTTTATACATATTACAATTTATTTAATTACAGTTGTTGCTAGTGCTGTGAGTGCATCCTCACCGTTGTCCTTGATTGCCTGCAAAAGTTTTAGTTTCGAAAACATCAGCACAAAGCTGGTGAGTTCATACAGTTTAGTTAAATCATATGATATGACAGTTAAGTTCAAATACATGTTCACAGTTCCGGATAACCATGGGACCCGTATCTAGTTCCTTTCGGACGATATGTTCAATTCTCGATATTACCCGTCGGTAAATATCTTATTGCCTCATTATCTTAATGTCTATCACACCATTAAGAAGTTCAGGAAACAGATAACAAACATTCACACCAGGGGAGATGCAATCCTCCCAGTGAATGGGGTGTCAACCGATAGTACTATCAATGTTTTCTGCTCGGCCACACATGGGTTCACTAGATACAGTTCAAGAATGAGGACTTTGATATCATGATAGAGATACTAACGGCAACAATCCCATGAAATCCACAAATTCAGTTAATCACATGAAATCACGCAGATAACAGTGACACATATCATATGATCAAGAAAAGTTTAGCAGTTATACCCCGATGTTTATAAAACATTAAAAGAACAGGGGTGGTACGAAACTCACCTGATGATATAAGGTAGCAAAATCTCTCAAATCTAACAACAAAGAGATGATTCTGCATTTAATTATATTTAATAAGTTATTTATGTTCTAGTTTACTGATTAGATCTTTCTGAACGTTCAATGTCAAAGACATTGCTTAATAAATCATCAACTCGATATTAATTATATAATTAATTAATTTAAGGTTATATCATACAATGTATGATAATGTAGGAATCTACATTGCATTAGATTCCTAATACAAAGTTGATGACTCTCTTGATTAATCTAAATAATCTCGAATTAATCAAATAGTTAATATTGTTGATTATAATACTAAGACAATTTTTAGATGATTTAATGGCTTAGAAATGATTAATCCTTGTTATTGATTACCCAAATATCATGAAATATCACAATGTAGCACCATAATAGGTGAAATAACCAGATTTAACATACTAATCTGACTGTTATCACAAACATCAGATAATCATTCCAATAAGTATGTTAATGATTGTGATTAGTTTGAAACACTTGGATTTAACCTTTGCATTTCAAAGATTAATCAAACTAATCACCTACATTGTCATAATCAAATGGTTTACACCATTATAATCATAGGTATGATTTCATGCAAACCGGGCATCACAACGGATCAAAACAAGGATTTAACCGTTAGAACTTCGTGTTCTTCGTTTATAATCAATCCTAGCCATCATCTAGGCAATAATCAACAATCCTAACTATCTCATTACGTTCAAAATCAAGATCTAATCAATCAAAATCAAACTAGAAGGTTAAAACGAACCGTTACCTGTTCTGACGAGTTCCTGCGGGTAAAACAACGATCAGGACTTGTATATACGATCCGTGGGATGATCCGGATGTTCAAAGGCCTTAGATTTGAAGTTTGGAGGTTTAAGATTGAAGAAATGGCGTCTGGTGGGTGTTTAAGATCGAATTGGATAAGTTTTAATGCTTCTAAAACGTTCTGGTCGACTTAAAACGATTTTTAGCCGACATAGTCGCCAGGCGTAACGCCTGGGTTGGTGCACCCACACCAGGCGTACCGCCTGACCCGTTTTTCATCCCATTTTTGATTTAAACTTCGTTTCGCGATTCCGGGAGCATACGAACTCCGTTTTGCGCACGGTTTTCGCCCACGTTCATCATTTTTCACATACTTTCAATCCCCAATAACAAAAGTTACTAAATCCTCGTGGATTTCATGCACGACCAAATGTGCTTACGTCATAAATGCCGAATTCTTCGTACGCAATCGTCACAATCTGTGCCTCCAGTCTGTTGTTGCGCTCCTCTAGCTGATCGTTTCGCCTTTCTAGACGATCGTTTCTCTCACGAAGAGTCCGGAACTCATCAGTTAGTTCCCTACTCTTCCGAATCACCTGTCGCGTGCAAGCCACGTGTGCCGCAAACGCCTGCTCTGTCGACATTCCGAGTGGTGGTAAACGGTGGCCTGGAGTGGTGTCGCCGGGATGTCGGTAAGGTGGTACTCTCTCCTCTATGATCCAGCTCTGTATGATGGCAGGTAGCCATCCCCAGTACCTAGCCCGTGCTGAGTCCCTAGCCCGCCGATCCATCTCGGCATCAACCTGGGCTACGATGCTCTCGACGCGTCGCCGACTCTCGGCAGCCATGTCATCAGGGATCTGGTGTCGATCGGTGCTCCTGCTAGTGTTATCGTCGGCCATCCTGCAAGTTTTCAAGTTAGTAAGCAACAGTTCAATAAGTAATAATGTCATCATTGTGCAAGTTCTACGTGTAGTGTCTATAGTTGAGCAATGGCTATAGTCTAAGTTTACTACATGCAAACCTAGTTCCCTATAACCAAGGCTCTGATACCAGTCTGTCACACCCCCAAATTCCCACTTGTGGCAATTGTCCACGTGGATGTGACGTGTCCAGAATCACAGCTCAAGGTCATATAGAACACCTCTAATTGCGTTTACAAATCCAATGTTTGACACATACACAATTAAAATAGTTTGCAGCGGAATAAGTATTTTCCTCATATAGCAGCGGAATATTCAAATGTTTGACATATGCAGCGGAAATCATAAGTTATTAAACATTACGATGTTTGATAAAGGTACATATTCAAAATAAACAGTGTTTGAATGAAAGCATAGATAAATGCATGCAGGTCCTATGCTCGATCCCCTACGTGCATCCCTGGCATCCATCGCCTGCTAGTTACCTGAGAATACAAGTTTGTAAAGTGTCAACACAATGGTTGGTGAGTTCACAGGTTTTGATATACATATAGTAATAAAAGTGTGTCATGCTGTTTATCATGTGTTAGTACCGAGCCCTAGGCCCAAAGTGTCAGTGCGTCACTACCGAACTAGACTTGTTTGCTCTTGCCTCCGCTATGTCTCGTATACATAGCAAGTTAGGTCAGAATTTGCACGGGTTATGACACTCAGTCAACATGGTGCCCCGTGGGGTTAGTCATTCCCTAATGGATCCATCCAAATCTACCACGTTGTTCGTACATTAACGGTAAGACTTTGTGAGGGCTTGTAACGAGATCAACACTTAATGTTTGTCCAATAAACCAGCATACACAATAATGTTCGTACAGTAATAATGTTTGACTCGATGCAACTAGTATTCTCCCCCTATTTAAAAGTATTTGAAAAAGAGTAAAGAGGGGCCGTAAACTCACCTTAGTGATGTGAATAAATGAAAGCGTAAGCTCCTGATGTAGTAAGCACGTCGGTCACCGGCAACCTATATCGCATACCGTACGTGAGTCCGGGTAAGTGACCGTGCTAGTGTTAGTGCTCGTGTTTGTGTCCAACAACCCTTGGTTGTTCATGTTTGTCCGTGTCGGTCCACAATGACCGTGGTCGCTCGTGTTGGTCCATATTGACCGTGTTTGACCATGTTTGACCGTGTTTGACCGTGTTTGACCGAAGTTGACCGTGTCAAGTCAACGACCCGTTGGTGAACCGTGTGAAGGTTTGTGGCTCGTGTAGCAATTGTGTAAGTGTTTGTCGTGTGCAAAATGCGCAAGTCGCGTCTATGGACAACTTACTATTTATAGTAAGTTTCCATTTATGGAAAGTTCACAAAGCATGACGGTTTTATATTTCTAGCATGTTCAATAGTCCTACGGGATCATATTAACACATAGCACATCATCGTACGGGTTCACATAAGTCGTTTATAGCATGATAGTGCACAAAAGTTTCCTAAAATGGCAAGTTTCCATTTTTAGCATACGTGACATCGGAAACCATCTAACTTAGCATCTATTATGCATATTATAACACAATAAGTCATTTAGCATGCTCAAATAACACAACATGTTGGCAAATCGGTTTTTCTAAAAATAAAGTTACTATAAATAGTAACTTTGTGGTTTTTGCATAAAAATGATCCTTTAACGTTTCTAATCCATTGATTATGCTACAAATCATCATAATATATCTTCTAACAACATTTAATCATGTCAACATAACCGATTTCATCATCTATTAATATTTCAACTAGAAAAGTTTCTAAAAATAGAAATAACACTAAATATGATCATAGACATCATCAAGACTACTTTCTAACACCTCAAATCATCATGTTATCCTCCTAGTAGCGATTCTATATACATGCATGTTCACCAAATTCACCAAATCATCTACTTGTAACTAAAAAGTTACTAAAAATAGAAATAGTCATCAATAAATCATTTTAACATCATCTAATCATGAAATCATCACTCAACATCATCAAGGTACATACTTAAACACTGAAAATCATTCCACCTGTCATGGATCATACATGCATGTGGGTTTTTCACTTGATGATAACCAAATCATGCATTCTAATGACACACATCATCATGGATCGTCACAAAACTAAATCTAAACATCATAGATCTTTATTAACAGTGGATTTAACCATAAACCCAGATTCAAATCGCAAGAAACTCGTGCATGTGATGGTGTAGTGCTTGCATGTGTGATTTAGCACTTGCATGTGTGTGTATTGGTGATGAAAAGCTACAAGGAGTGTATGGCTACCTTCTATAGCTTCAAAGGTCCTGAGATGGTGAGAATAACAGCCTCTACACCTCCTGGCACGTGGGTTTTGATGAGGGTAAGAAGGTGGTGATGGTCCTTCGAGCTCATTGGTGGGTAATAAGCTTGAATGTCCAAATCTTGAGCTTGGAAATGGGCTTCAATGGTGGAAATATGGTTGTAACAGAGGTAGAAGACGAAGTTGACCGAATTGTGGCGTGCAAGGGTGTTTAAAATGATTAAGATAGGTGAAATGATGGATTTTGGAAGTTTAAAAAGGTGTTTGGCGACTGAGGCGCCCCAGGCGTATCGCCAGGCGTGGGCGAACCATCTTGTACGTTACGCGCGGATCCGGTCGGACGAGGCGCTCAAATTCCACCCGCACGCATCGCCTGTCGCGGGCTTCCCGGGTCAGGCGTACCGCCTGGCCTGGATTTCAAGCCCAATAAGCTTGTTTTTGCTGTTCTGGCCCATTCTTGCCCGTTTCTCGACTGTAAAACATCATTCGAGCGTCGTTTGGACTCTATTGGTCAATTATTAGCCATAATTGACTTGTGACAGTGTTTCGTGAAGTTTCTAGTGTTGTGCTACACAATGTGTTAGACGTTCACCAACGTTCGTGTGTTTTGACACGTGTGTGTTGTTTGTCGATAATTCCACGAATTATCTTGTCGTATGCCAGTGTTCGTACTGTCGTGCCACGTGTCACACTAAATTAATCTAATTCTAGTGCCACGTGTACATAATGCATTTAAATAAACATTTAAATAAATAAGTTGCTGACCTGGAATTTACGGGGTGTCACAAATCCTGAATAAATCTTCTGTAGTAACCTGCTAAACCGAGAAAGCTACGTACTTCCGTTGGTGTTTTCGGAGGATTCCATTTCATTACTGCTTCTACTTTAGCTGGGTCCACCATTATGCCTTCTGGACTAATAACATGACCTAGGAACTGCACTTCTTGTAGCCAAAAGGCACATTTGGAGAACTTGGCATACAACTTTTCTCCTCTTAGCATTTCAAGTACTTTCTGAAGATGACACGCATGATCACCTTCACTCTTTGAGTATATTAAAATGTCGTCAATGAACACAATCACTGATCGGTCTAACATAGGTCTGCACACCCGATTCATTAAATCCATAAACACCGCAGGAGCGTTTGTTAATCCGAAAGACATCACAAGAAACTCATAATGTTCATAACGTGTGTAAAAGCTGTCTTCGGAATATCTTGTTCTCTTACCTTTAGTTGATGATACCCTGATCTAAGATCTATTTTAGAAAACCAAATTGCCCCTTGCAATTGGTCAAATAGATCATCAATTCTTGGTAACGGATACTTGTTCTTTATGGTGAGCTTATTCAATTCCCTATAATCAATACACATTCTCATGCTTCCGTCCTTTTTCTTTACAAACAACACTGGTGCACCCCAAGGTGACACACTTGGTCGTATAAAACCTTTGTCTAGAAGGTCTTGTAGTTGGGTCATTAATTCTTTCATTTCCGTTGGAGCCAGACGGTAAGGTGCCTTGGCGACAGGTTGAGCTCCTGGCACAACATGAATTTGGAATTCGATTTCCCAATCTGGTGGAATTCCTGGCAAATCCTCAGGAAATACATCAAGAAAGTTACACACCACGGGTACGTCTTCCAATTCTTTTACCTTAGATTCTTTATCAATAACATAAGCCAGATAAGCCCCACACCCTCGCCTCATAAATCACTTGCCTTAATCATTGAAATGAATTTAGGCACGTTAACACTTTATCCCCGTAAACCGTTACTGAACTCCCATTAAGAGTCGTTAAGAAAATCATATTTCGTCGACAAACGATGTTAGCCTCATATTTGGCCAACCAATCCATTCCCAAAACTACATCAAAACCTCCTAACGTAATCAGAAACAACTTAACAGGGAATCTATGACCTTCTATATCAATATAACAATTATCCTCGATGGCTTCCGTTACTCTAGTCGATTTACCAAGAGCAGTTTCTATGTTTAAGACAGGTTCTATCTTTTTAACATTTGCACTCAGTTTATCACAAAAAGCAATGGCCACAAAGCTCATACTTGCACCAGAATCAAATAGCACTGAAGCAGGGATATCATTAATAAAAAATGTACCTGTCACCACATCAGGGTCTTTGGCGGCGTGATCTTTAATCATAGTAAAGGCACGAGCTTTTGCCTTTTGCTTCTCTCCTCCCTTGCTACTTTCAGGTTTGGTAGATTCAGTAGTTATTGCCTTCGGTTTAAAGCAATTTTTGCTTACGTGACCGAATTCACCACAATTGTAACACTTTGGCCTAATCGGGCAATCATAAGAAAAATGTCCAGTCTTTCCACAACGGTAGCACAAAGTAGTCCCCGTACGACATTCTCCTCCATGTTTCCTTCCACACTTAGAGCATGTTTCAAATTCTTCCGTTCTAAGACTTTTCATAGGAGGTCCTGATCTATCATTTCTGTATCTTTTAAATTTAGGTGACCACTTTTGCTTCGGTTCCTCCTTTGTTGGTTCAGCTTCAACAACATCATCCCAGACAATGCCGCTAATTTCTACGGCTGATTCAAAAGTTCTAGGAGCATGTGCCTTCACATGTGTTCGGACTTTAGGCGGTAGTCCTTCCACGTATAACTTCAATCTGCGTTCCTCCGTGTTTACCAAATGAGGAACCAGTCTTAACATTTCATTAAATTTTGACGTAAATTGTCGATGATTAATACGTCTAGCTTCAAAGTCAGAAATTCCCGTTCGATTTTATCAATTTCATTCTTTGGACATAAGTGTTTTACAACTAATTCCTTCAATTCCTCCCATTTAAAGCCCTCCACATCAGTAGTGGTCTTTGATTGCTTGACAGTGTTCCACCAATGTAGAGCTTCTTCAGTAAATGAATGAGCTGCAAATTTCACAGCTTGGTCTTCCCGGCATTCACTGATAGCGATAACCGCCTCCATAGCCGAAACCCAGTGACAGGTGGCCACAGCATCCTTCTTACCATCAAATGAGGGTGGATTGCATCCTTTGAAGGCCTTGTAATCACAACCCTTCCGTTTCTCTGACGTAGAATCACCGTTCTTAGTTCCGGTGATCACAACTTCCTCTTCTTTGGTGCTCTCCTTAGTTCCTTCAGACTTGTCTTTCAAAGTATCTTTCAGTATTTTTGTAATCAAAGCTGGTAGCTTATCATCCAAAACTTTACAGACCTCATTAGAAATAGTCTTCACTACGATAGGCTCTAGAGTAAACTCGTCTTCATCTTCCGGTTGCTCGTTGTGCTCATGGTCGTCTTCATTGACGGGTTCTTCATTTTCGATACGTGGTTCTTCAGGTTCTGTGGCTGCTTACATGATCTACCCCTTTGTCCAGCCATCTAACTACCTACATAATGCAATAATTGATGAGTCAATACAGGATTAGTTTAGCACGAAATAAGCTTTGTAAATCGTTAATGACGTTGATCAGGTGTTATTAACCATTTACCCAACTCATAGGCTCTAAACGTTTCCCATCCCGTCACCCCAACGTACATGACACTAACTACCTCTCTAATCTTGCACCTACGTCTTAACTCATACATAACATTCAGCTCGTGGTATCAAACTACCCTTGACTGGCATTCTTATCCTTCAGTCCCATTTTCAGTTCAACTCCAGTCATTAGGGATGACCGGATCTCTCAAACTATGGCTCTGATACCAACTTGAGAGGCCCCGATCCCCGGGAGTCCCCTCGGTTGGCAAAACATTAAACCCATAGTATTTAAACCATAATTACATTGTCATTGCAGCAGAGTGTAGGGTAACAACATAAAATATTATACAGATCTAAACAAACTTTTACACATAACCCACGACTCTATGGTTCTATTTATATGGCCAGTTTATGCCAGGGGTAGTCTTCAACATATTTCATGAACCTTCCTGGTCTCCTTTCACAAACTACTCAACCTGACATGCATGCTAAAACAAGTCAGCTTTCGCTGGTGAGTTCTAAGTTAATTTTTCATAAAAATAAAATCTTTACAGTACATAAGGCATCAGTATTCACTGTTAACCGAAGTCAACAGCCTCAATCATGCTGAACACATACCATTTCATATACATAGCATACATGACATCATAAAATCAATCACACAGTGCGTAAATGTAGCATGTCCTATTGACCGAGGTCAATATGCTTGCACAAGACATCTTAACTACCAACCCGAAGTTGATAACTTATACATGCATAAGATTTCCTTAACTAACGATACACAGTCGGCAGGCCTGTTCTTGCACAGGACTTATGCCTGTTCTTGCACAGGACTTTTTAAACCCTCAATCGAAGTTGACGGCTCATACCGGTATAATACTTTTTGACATACATCATTCATACATAACATAGTTTAAAGCGTTAAACTACCATAATCATAAACGGTCTTTCGCATCGCAGTGCTCAGATTTTGCCCAACCGCAGCCGGGACTTCAATATCACATTTCCTTCTCGACCTCGGTCGATGTCTCTTAAAAATCATTTTCTTTTCAACCTCGGTTGAGAATTCAAAAATTTGTTACGTCTCCTAAGAGACTCTTAAAATCATTTACTTCTCAACTACAGTTGAGACTTAAAACATTCTTTACATTTTAAAACATTCCTTACTTGAAAACTTTCTTTTCCTGAAAACATTCCTTACCTGATCATAATCAGGTTAAGATCACTTTCATATAATAACTTTACAACAGGCAATAACTTTACAACATGCATATCAGCCCAAAATGGTAAAACATTTAAAACAGGGCTATAAGAACTCACTTGATATCTTACGGTAGCAAGATTCCTCGTAAACTGGTACTAAGGGTGTAATTCTGCATCAGTTTACACTTAATAAGTTATTTATGTTTTAACCTACTGATTAGATCTTTCTGAACGTTCAATGTCAAAGACATTGCCTTGAAAGTCATCAAATAGTTAATGTTGTTGATTATAATGCTAAAACAGTTCCTAAACAGATTAATGGCTTAGAAATGATCAATCCTTATCATTGATTACCCAGATATCATGAAATATCACAATGTAGTTTTAGAATAGGTTTAATAACCATGTTTAACATACTAATCTGACAATTATCATAAACATCAGATAATCGTTCCAACGAGTATGTTAATTATTGTGATTAGTTTGAAACACTTAGATTTAACTTTTGCATTTCAAAGATTAACCAAACTAATCACCTACATTGTCATAATCAAATGGATTAAACCATTATAATCATAGTTGTGATTTCATTCAAATCGGCTTTACAACGGCTCAAAACAAGGATTTAACCGTTAGAACATCGTGTTCTTCATTTCTAATCAATCCTAGCCATCATCTAGGCAATAATCAACAATCCTAACTATGTCATTACATTCAAAATCAAGATCTAATCAATCAAAATCAAACTAGAAGGATAAAACGAACCATTACCTAATCCGATGGGTTTCTGCGGGTAAAACAACAATCAGAACTTGTAGAGATGATCCCTCGTGCGATCTATAGCTTCTGATGGCTTCAATTTGAGTTTGGATGATGAAAAACTCGTCTGGTGGTGTTCTTGAGCGAATATGTTCGACTGATTGTAAAATAAATAACTTTCTGCGTGAACTTGATGAAGAAATCTGATCCACTGCACCGCCTCCCTCGTCGCGTACCGCGAAGAAGGTCAAAACAAATCTTCGCGTACCGCGAAGAAATCCGCAGGATTTCAGATTTTTTTGTCCATCGCGTACCGCGAAGGATCCTCAACCACTTCGTCGCGTATCGCGACGAGTCCAAAAGTTCCATACTTTTAAATTTTTCTTCGTTTCGCGATTCCGGACAATCCGTAACTCCATTTCGCGCACGGTTTTCGCCCACATTCACCATTTCTCGCATACTATCATCTTGTAATAATTTCGATTGTCAATTCAACGTAGATTTTATACACGATCAAATGTGCTAATTATCCGGTTGTTACAACATCGGTGGCTTGTAGAGTGTCCCATTTTCTGTATCATGCTTGTTTAGTGCAGCCATTTGAACAAACAACAGATTATGAGATTCGTAGTAGTAAGATGTAAGAAGATATAAAACTGGTAACTTAAGGATGATTAGTCACTTAAGCTTAAGAGCCAAGGCTCTGATACCACTTGTTGGATCGGTTTGTTTTAATTCAAACAACACACAAACAGTATCTTCTCACAATCAATCTAATAGACGCGGAATATCTATTAGAAGGATCTTACAAACACTTAAGGATGAACAAATAATATTTGAATAAGCAGTAAGAACACAAGAGTTAATTCAAGCTCAAAGATACATTTCTCTCAAAGTATAACAAGTGTACAACAAACAAGCACACGCACTAGTCGGTTTACAATGAGAGGTTATATAGCCAAGGATACAACAGTATACACGTAGGTATACAAGTTGGGTATACTAGACAAGTATACATAAAGTAAAGCTTATTCTACTATGAGGAGTGTTTTAACCGGCTAAGACACTCAATTACAATTATTACAAATATAGACATTGACTTAACCAAAAACTAGCTGGATACACAAAGCATTTAATGTTGATGATCTTCAAGGCTTCAGATAATCTTTTGCATTTAATGCTGAGGAAGGGTAGTAAGCTGATGTCTGACTTTCGCTATATTCTTTTTGTATTTAATCAGACCAACATGTTTTGTGTCATTCCCTTTTGTACTAAGAAAGTAATCAGCTACAGTCTTTGTAAGAGGATGAACCTCGGAAGTCTTTGTCTTTGTCCTTGGTGCAAAGGAGAGTCTTCGGAAGCTGGGAAGGTTCTTCGGAAGCTTGTAGTCTTCGGAAGCTTTTAAGTCATCTGAAGCTTTAACACCTTTAAGTGTTATTCTTCTGAAGCATTTGTCTTGTATAACCTTCGGCAGAAACAAGTTATCCTTCGGAAGCAAAGCTGCTTCCGAAGAATCACTTCTTCCTTCCGAAGGCTTTTAGTCATTGTAGCTCCTATACTTAGATAAAATAAGAAGTTTGGTAAGCATCAGCCTTTATTAGTCTTTACACACTATTATTTCCACAAATTATCAATCTACTTAAAAAGATTGAACCAGAAAAACCTACTGAAGGCGTAAGGCCGTTCACAAAATAAAATGATAAGTAATAATCATCATGATATGGTACAATATCAGACATACGAATATATGTAAAGTTTAATACATATGTTTATATATATATTTATTTACACACGCATGTGCGTGCAAGTTCGCATACAAAGATAACGAAAAAGAAAAATATGAAAACGGTTATGGTGGGCCCTACAACAAGGGACGATCCCCAATATTTCATAAGAAACAGATACGGGGACCCACTGTCACCTATATCAACGAATGAAAGAGAAAAGAATTCCATTCATTCAGACACACACACCAAAAAAGAAGAACCTTATACAATCTCATCTGTATCGGAGAAAGTACGTTACCATTACTTTGCTCAACCAGGGATGATGGCATAAAGATTAGTTAATCGGGAGTTAGTACAGGAGGATTCTGGTTAAAACATCTTCATTGGCGCCATCCGTGGGACACGTAGGGTCATTTCCGTCATCATCCCGAGCAAGTCCTAAGAAGCATGAGCAATTCCGTAGCCAACTGTTCTCTTTTACGTTTGTTCCCCTTTGTCATCAGACAACGGTAGCAACGGTGGTACATACCAGTGCACCGGCGAAATCCTCGGCAATGAGAATAGATGGTGAGGAGGCTAGTATTTCCTCCTTCTATCACACAACCCCAAGAATTTCCCTCACAACTACTGTTTCCACCCCACCGATGAACCTTCCCTCATCAAGAGGAGGGGTGATAAGAGTTCCGTCTACTCCATATGGTATGTCTGCATCTCTTCCTCATCCTTTTTATGCGTATACTCCATTGTTGTCCCCATTTAGCTACGTTTCACCCCAAACTCATATTTATACCGACACCACTACCATGCCAATGCATTCTAACACGATGGTTCCTTTCGCTCCATATGGTGCGATGAGTTCAATGCCTGGATTACCTCTAGGTACTACGGTTCCTTTTGTCACGAGAGGAATGCATTCAAATACTCCGGTTATACCATATCCCCAGTATATCCCCAACTTGTCGGTCTCACCACTTCAATCAGTTTTATCTACACCAACAGGATCAGCGTCCCATGAAGCAATCCTAGCTAACCTAAGGACCCAGTTACAATTCACTGGTACACCCAAACAACCAGCCATAATGATACACCAAACCCTTTTCATCCTCCTCAGATCTATTTCCCTTGGATTATAACCAACCGTACAAACCACCAGAGTTGTTGATAAAATCCAAGTTCATAGCACCTATAGCCTTAGCGGAATTCCAACGGAAATTAAAAATGCCCACCAATGTAGGAAAGTATGATGGGCTCTTAGATCCGGAAGATCATTACAATGTATTTGTTAGCGCCGGAGGAGTTGAACAATGGACCATGCCTGCGTGGTGTCACATGTTTGTCCATACTTTAGTGGGGGCTGCGCGCATATGGTTTGATAGTTTGCCGGCGGGAACTATAACTAGTTTTGAAGATCTTGCAGTAAAGTTCAAACTGCATTTTAGCCAGTAGCGAATACATACATGAGACAAAACGGAGGTGCTAAACCTCCAGAGGGGTCCGAAGGAAACGGTGGAAGAATTTATAGTCCGGTATAACTTGGAGAGCCTCCAAATAAATGGGACTACCGAAGCACTGAAGGTAGCAGGTTTCATTCATGGGGTTAGGGATAAACATTTGATCAAAAAGTTACATGGGGTAAACGGGACTCCAGAAGACATGAATGCTTTGATGACGATTGCAAAAGCCTACGTACAACAGGAAAAGTCTGTAACTGCGAGCGTGGACTGGGAGAACCGGAAGAATGAGAAAAAGATGGCAAGTGTCCTGGTGCAGTCTAGTTACATGGGACGGAAAAGCTTGGCCGAAACCAACGTGAAATCTACGTCGTTACAGCGGGAGACAGGAAGGTTTACACCCTACATTCCCCGTGAAGTATCCGTTGTAGCCGGAAGTAAGGATGAAAAGCAAGAAGCGTATCCTGCGCTTACTAAGACACCAGGGGAAATTTGGCAAACGGAGGGATTGAAATGGGAACAACATCGTCCTCTGAGAGATAACCCGAATAGAGATAGATCTAAACATTGTGATTATCATCGTGTACATGGTCATGACATGGATGATTGTTGGTATTTGAAGAAACAAATAGAAAAGTTCGTTTCTAATGGAGATTTAAAGCACCTCAAAGAACTCAAGAGAGGGGAACAGGTTTCAATAGGGGAAGAAAAAATAGAGGGCAAAACAGTGCATGAAATATTTGCTACAGAAACCCAGGTGGTAAAGTTAAAAGATACTTTCAAAAGGCGCGCGAATACCTTAGAAGCATGGATGTGCACGCCATTACTCATGCCAGCTAGCGATGGTTGTTATAGTACAAGTTCCTTGAATATAAAAGCGTTGGTGGGAAAATACAAGATGCATAGGATCTTCATCGACATAGGTAGTTCATCAGATATCCTGTACGAGGACGCGTTCAGGAGAATGTCCTGGGAGGATCAACAATTGACGGAAAGGGTGGATTATCCCGTGATGGGCTTCTCCAGGGAAATGGTTAAACCCATGGGTAAGATTAACTTGCCATTAACCATAGGAGAAGGAAAGAAACAACGAAAAGTGAACCTTACCTTTTTGATAATTAAAGCGGAAACACGGCATAATGTTATTTTGGGGAGAGTAGCGCTTGGCGTTTTGGCAGCATGGGTGTCCACAGCATAGGGCATGATAATCTTCCCCACCCCAGGAGGGCAAATGTGTATAAAAGCAGAAGAACAACAATCCATAGCGGAAAAATGGGCACTCGCCAGACCTACATAGGTGCGGTTAATGGCGGACAAGAAGTGGATTCTCAATCCTAATTATCCAGAGCAAATAATTACTTTGGGAAAAGAGTTGTCAGAAAATGTGCGCCATCACTTGAAAAATCCCTTAAGGGAATATGCGGACGTTTTCTCTTTCCAACATTCAGATATGACAGGAATACCTCGGGAAATAATCGAACACCAACTGAAGATTCATCCCAACAAAAAACCGATAGTACAGAAAAAAAGAAGTATGGGAAGTGAAAGTCAGGAAGCAGTTGTTAAGGAGGTAAGGAAATTGTTAGAGGCGGGGATCCTAATGGAAACCAAACATCAAACCTGGGTGGCAAATCCAGTGATGGTGCAGAAATCAGATGGTACGTGGAGGATGTGTATAGATTACAAAGATCTAAATAAAGCTTGCCTCAAGGATAACTATCTCTTGCCGAAATTGATTTGAAGGTGGACTCTCTGGCAGAATTCCCAGTAAAATGCTTTCTAGACGCTTACAAAGGATATCATCATGTCCAGATGGCAGAGGAGGATGAAAACAAAACAACTTTTCATACCGACATAGGAATAGTCTGTTACAAAAAGATGCCTTTTGGATTAAAAAACGTGGGGGCCACATACCAAAGAATGATGGATATGGTGTTCAAAGACCAAATTGGAAAGAACGTGGAGGTATATGTTGATGATTTGGTAATCAAAAGTCGGGGGTAGAAAATAATGTTGGCAGATGTGGCGGAAACAATGATCCAGTTGCGCAAGTATAACATAAAATTAAATCTGGTTAAATGTTCGTTCGGAGTCATGGAAGGAAAGTTCCTAGGCGTGGTCGTCACAAAGGGGGGATTCAAAGCCAATCCAGAATAGGTGGAAGCAATACGGAGCATGGCTCCACCTAGGTCAGTCAAAGAAGTTCAAACTTTAAATGGAAGGCTAGTGGCGATTAATAGGTTTTTTTCTAAGCATGCTAAAAAATCTTTACCATTCATAGCAACCTTTAAAAAAGAAATCGGAAAGGAGTTCTGGTGGACTGTGGAAGCAGACCAAGCTTTCCAGGCTCTTAAAAAGTGCCTGGAAGAACTACTCGCGTTAACCGCCCCGTACCAAGGAGAAGTTTTACAATTATATTTATCTGCCTCGGACAAGGCAGTATGTTCTGTTTTGTTGGTAGAAAGAGATGGTATCCAGACCTCGGTGTATTATGTTAGTAGAGTACTTACTCCCCTAGAGATAAATTACACTATGTTGGAAAAGCTAGTGTTAGCATTGGTTCATTCCTCAAGGCGTTTGAGGAGGTATTTCCAAGCCCATCAAGTGGAAGTGATAACGGCACATCCCCTACAATAAATATTGAAACGCCCAGAGGTTTCGGGAAGACTAGCTAAATGGGCCATAGAGGTGGGTGTATTTGATCTCATATATAAGCCAAGAACAGCCATTAAAGCGCAAGTCATCGCGGATTTCTTAGCAGAAATACCTAAAGAAAGTGAAAAAGAAATGGAAGAAGGAAAAGATGGAGAAGTACAAGGAGTATTGGAGGTTTACACAGACGGGGCGTTTAATGTGGAAGGAGTAGGGGTAGGCGTTATGGTGGTAAGCCCCCTAGGGAAAGAAAAAGCACGAGCACTAAAGTTAAAATTTAAAGCTTCGAACAATGAAGCAGAATATGAAGCTTTGATTGCGGGACTGCAATCGGTTTTCCTGGAAAATGCAAGAAGGGTAGTGGCGCATGTAGATTCCCTTTTGGTGTCAAACCAAATTAATGGGGTATATGAAATTAAGGAAGAACGTATGAAACAATATGTACAAGGGGTGGAAGGTTTAATGGCTATGTTCGAAAGCTGTGTCGTGATATATGTACAAAGAAGCCAGAACAAAAAAGCAGACGTGTTGAGTAAGTTTGCTTTGAGTTTTGCAGATCCGGTTAAAGAAATTTCGGTGGAAGAAGTACTAGCACCAACCACTGAATTAAAAATGATCAATGTGATAGAAGAAGATAGAAAAAATTGGATGAAACCTATTGTCGATTACCTAGTGGAAGGAAAGCTCCCGGAGAGCAAGGTATTGGCGCACAAATTGCGGTGTAAAGCCTAACATTATGAAATGCAAAAGGGTGATCTATATAGAAGAACCTTCTTGGGACCCTTATTAAAATGTGTGGATTTGGAAGAAGCTAATTACTTGGTTAGAGAGGTCCATGCGAGCATTTGTGGGATCCACGCGGGGCCAAGGTCGGTGGTAGCCAATTTGACCAATGCAGGGTACTATTGGCCAGGTATGCACCTCAGTGCAATTGAGGAGATAAGGAAATGTCAAGCCTGTCAAAAACACGCACCCTTCTTAACCCGCCCAAAGAATGATCTGATACCCGTAACGTCGGCTTGGCCTTTCCAAAAATGGGCCATCGACTTGGTGGGACCTTTCCCTCAAGGACAGGGAGGAGTAAAGTTCCTAATAGTAGCAGTAGACTATTTTACTATGTGAGTGGAGGCGAAACCCCTAGCCACAATTACAACTAAACAAGTGAAGAAATTTGTGTGGGAACACATAGTTTGCCGGTTCGGAATGCCTTTATACCTTGTCAGCGATAATGGAACCCAATTTGCAGACAAATTGTTCCAGCAGTGGTGCGAGGAAATGAAGATAAAACAAGTATTCAGCTCAGTAGCTCATCCTCAAAGTAATGGGCAGGTGGAAAGTGTCAACAGGATTCTGGTGGAAGGATTAAAGAAGAGATTGGAGGAAACATGATCTTCATGGGTAGATGAGCTACCAAGTGTACTATGGGCCTATAGAACCATGCCAAAGACTAGTAATGGAGAGTCACCCTTCCGATTAACCTACGGATATGAGGCAATGATACCGGCTGAAGTAGGGTCACCTTCTCAGAGGATAACAAGCGTGGGAATGATTGATAATGATGGTGATATCAGAAGGAATTTAGAGGCGTTGGAGGAAAGAAGGGAACGAACTGCTCTGGAAGAAGAAAGGTACAAGAGGCAGTTAGAAAAGAATTACAACAAAAAGGTCCATCCTATTTCATTCAAAAAAGGAGAGTATGTGTGGAGGAATAATAAAGTTAGCAAAGCAGGAGATCAAGGTAAAATGGGACCAAATTGGGAAGGACCTTATGTAATTGATGAAGCATTGGGAAAGGGGCGTATAGCTTGACACTGGTGGATGGACGCAAGGTGCCCAAAACGTGGAATGGAGCCCAACTAAAGAAATGTTATATGTAAATCAATGAGGCAAGTTGAATTCATGTTGAAAGAATTATGAGTTAATATATGAGCAGTAGTTATATAATAGCACGATTATCTTTAGCCCCGAATAAAGTTACAATAAAAATAATTCACAAAAAGACAAAAATAGGCCCCGCTTCAGCGGGTGCAGACAAACACATGTATTTAAATATACTCGCATTGTCTAAAGACGCGCCAGTGCGAGCAAGAGCGAAAGACCCTCAAAAGGTCCCGTATCCTCAAAAGGTACATACGTGCAAACAAGTGCGAAAGACCCTCAAAAGGTCCCGTACCCTTAAAAGGTACATACACGCAAACAAGCGCGAAAGACCCTCAGAAGGTCCCGTACCCTCAAAAGGTACATATGCGTACACAAGCGCGGAAGACCCTCAAAAGGTCTTATACCCTCAAAAGGTGCATATAAGCGCATAAGCATGGAAAACCCTCAAAAGATTTGGTACCCTCAAAAGGTACAGATGCATGCAATTGAAGAAAACCCTTAAAAGGTCCAAATATAAGTGTCCATAAACACACAAGACCTACAAAAGGTTCGGTGTTCACAAACAGGCATCTTACTTGGCAATTAATTAAATAATATATGTCTTTATTGTCAGTTAATCATGTAATTGGTTAACAAACAAAAGGTTTTTATATGTCAAAAAGATGCTTTACTCTTATAATTAGTAGCGCGATGAATTCTCGTAATCATTAGCTAACTTAAATACCCAGGATTCCCCGGGGATGATGCCCAAAGTTAGGAATACCAATTTACAAAGGAAAGTTATACTCGCGAAAGGTTTAATACAACAGTTACAATCACATGGCCAAGAAAGGCCCCTAAAAGAAATGGTATCAGGAAAATTACATTAATAACAAGGGAACCTCTTCCAGGGGTCCTCAATTTGTTACATTAAAGACATAAATCCTAAACCCTAAACCAAAAAATAAACAAAATAGTATATCACATCACTGGAGCAGCGGCACAAGGAAGCTGAGAGATGACGACCGGAAGAAGGTGAACAAACCGGCGTCAAGAAGTCAAAAGACTCCTAATCTTCATAGGTGTGAATGGGGATGACATGTGATAATAAACCTTTGAATCCCTAGATACCCTCAAAAAATGTTGGGGTAAGGGAAAGAGGAATTTACACAATGGCGACCCCATACCACTTTTACATGAAGTAGATGTTTGACATGTTATAATAAACCCTTGGTTTATGCTGAAAGGACTTGCTGAACCAAGCCCTTCCATTGCCGCATGTAGGAGGCTAAGAGCTTTAAGAACTCTAAGTCAGACATGTGATAATAAACCTCTAAGGTCTTTCAAGATGTGGAAGGAAGAAGACAACGCTGGAAGCACCAAGGACTTCCATGGAGGGGAAAAGTAACTTCCCATGGAAAAAGGAAAGGGAAAAGTAATTCTAGGATGGGGAGTCCTCAACGAAATAACGTCCAATATATAGGAGGAAAAAGATTGCAAACAAATCTCTGGAAAATCTGGGGGAAAAGACAACACACTGGCCAAGTGTAAATATTAGGGCCCACTAAAGATACCATTAATAAACAACACAACCCAATGACCTGAGCTGACCAGTTGACAAGACAAGACAACTTTAACATATAATAAATAAATATAGAGGAATAGTCATTCAAAAAGCACATACGCCATTTCTCATTATATTTAAAAAGGAAATTACAACCCATAAAGAAAAAATTTTAATAACAAAACAACAAATTACACAAAATAAATCCACTTGTTAGCACAACCCTTACAAATCAGGGCTACCCTGAGGAGAAACATGCTCGCTACCCTCCGAAACATCTGGATATTTGAGGAGCTCTTTGAGACCATCCAAATTATCATCAGAGGCCGCGGAAATGATATCATCAAGTATTAGAACCATAGGATCCCCTAACTCCTCATAGGCGGACCCAATACATCCACATCAGGTAGGGCAAGGGTTTGACAATAATCTAAACTTTGGTCTTCTTGAGACAAGGCATACCCTTCTCTTATACCTTGTTGACGACCCATCAAATCAGAGGAAGACGTGATCTTTTCAATGATATGCAAATAAGGGCTGCGCAAGCGTAAGGCATCAAAAGACTTAGGAATACCCTGTTGGATGAGCCATTTCTTGTCAGCTTTCAAGAGCGCGTTAGAGGCTTCAGAATCATTCAAATCCCTCTTTACTTTCCGCAGTTCACTCTCCATCCTCCGCAAGGAATCCATTAAGTCATTATTCTTTTGGCGGAGGTCTTTATTATCCTCATTACGCTGAATAAGGTGTTGATGACTTTCTTGCCTTAAAGAGGTCCTGGAGCTTGAGATAGTTCCCGTGGTCAGCGCGCAAGTCCATAACCTGACGGCGGAGAGCGGTTAATTCTGATCGGTCGGCCTCACTCTCTTGGCGTAACTTGAATAGCTCGATCAAAGTAGCGCCATGCTCTGCCCTCAACCTTTGTACTTCTGTGTCCATAAGCTCAGACCGGCGGCCCAATTCGGGTACGCAAGCAACCTGAGAACTCAGGGAATGAGCTAGGTGGTCTCCAAGATATTGCAAAGCAAGTTTTTGAGTTCGCTCAGCCTCCGCGAAGGGAATCCCTCGAAAAAGGAACTCTCGACATAAGGAAGGTGCATCCAAAAAGGACCCTGCTTGAGACTCCAATTAGGAACAAAAGGAGCAGCCGGATTGAAACCAAGGGCATATCGAGAGTGCGAATGAGAAGGAAATTTAGGAGGGAGCACAGTGGAGGGAATAGAGGAAGTCAAGGTAGAAGGAACGTTTGAAGTAGAGGATACTATGACGGGGGGAGAATCTCGGGAAGTAGCAACAGATAAAGAATAAGTGGGGATGGAAGAGTCCAGGATGAGGGTAGATAAAGTGACAGGGGGCGGTGAGGACAAAGAAGTGGTAGAAGATAAGGAGAGACAAACGCAAGGAGAAGAAGAAAAGACACTCACAAGAGGAATAGCGGAGGAGGTCCTGGATGAATTTGAGGTGACCGGGGTAGAAGGAGGTGACTCTTTAAACTTCTTGAGAGATGGAGAGGATGAAAGATCTGCTCCTGTAAAAGGAAAAAGGAAAAATAACAGCTAAATTTTTCTAACCAAATAAAACATAAAAACAGAGACAATAATAAAATCTTAAGAAAACAATATACATACCTGTGCGCTTCCGAGTATACTTATTCAGCATAACATAAGATAATTTTTTGGCCCGAAGATGGGAAGCCGAAAGTTAGGGAGAGACAAAGGATCCAGAGAGTGCCGCAGGTGGAGGAGTGCAGGAAGAAGGAAGCCTCAGAGAGGAAGAAGTGGAGGATGCCAAACAAACCAGAAGGTGACCCGCGGATGAAACAATTGACTTAGAAGAAGTCACGGCCAGGGCTGAAGAAATTAAAAGCGGACCTTGTGATGTAGTGATTTGGCTGGTAGAGGTTATGACGAGTTCCTGAGAAACCAAAAGCTGGCCTGCAGATGTAACAGTCTGACCAGAGGTCATAGTGAAACCCAAGGAGGTCAAGGGTTGGCTCATGGAAGCCGCAGAAGTCATGGAAAGACCTTGGGAAACTAGGGGTTCACCTGCAGAAGAAGAAACGATATCAATTAACTCTGGAGCCGAACCTGCAGAGGAAAAAGAGAGTACACCGGAAGCAATCAGACGGGCCACATAACTTTTGGACATACCTGAAATCAAAGGTACGTTAATCGAACTCAAATCAACATCAGGAGATAGCCCAATTAAGGCCGGGGGGTAAACGGAGTAGACCCGCCAACTGAAACCGCGGGTGGAGGAGAACTAGTAGATCTTTTCGGTGCATCAGCGGGGATCGGGGAAGTGGATTCCGGGAAAAACTAGAAGATGATGGCTGAAAAAAAACAAGAGTAAAAAACAGGTAATAAATAAAAATTGTAAGTAAAAACAGTTATGGTGGGCCCTACAACAAGGGACAATCCCCAATATTTCATAACAAACAGATACGGGGACCCACTGTCACCTATATCAACGAATGAAAGAGAAAAGAATTCCATTCATTCAGACACACACACCGAAAAAGAAGAACCTTATACCATCTCATCTGTATCGGAGAAAGTACGTTACCATTACTTTACTCAACCAGGGATGATGGCATAAAGATTAGTTAATCGGGAGTTAGTACAGGAGGATTCCGGTTAATACATCTTCACCTACAATTGTGGTAAAAATCTATTTGATTGAATAAATTGGTTACACATATTTGTATGCGACGGAAGGGTCTTTATCAGAATAATAAAATGAAAGAATATTAAACACTTTTAATTATTCTAATTGTATTAAACCCATGTTTTAGTTTCTGAAGCAATACCTATTTCATTGTAACACCTTTTTCTCACAAGTCACAAGTGACTAACTTTATGCTCAACATAATTATTGAAACCATATCAATTAACATTGAAATTGGAAATCAATTATTTTAATTAACTTTAACAAAATTATCATTGATGAAGGGATGATAACGTCGCTGTCACTTTCTCAAAGAGTGTGACATCGATAGCAATGATTCTGATTTTGAAACCAACACATATCTTTTCTTCTTGAAAACCGAAGTAAAATTGTACCTATCTCCAGAGCAACTCTGATTTTGTTAATATCTTCAGTGGGGTGAGAAAAAATTCAGTTGTTTCATCCTCGTCTTCCATGGCAAACCCTATATTGTGGGGATGCTTTCTATTGATTGTACTGCAAATAAGGAAATTGAAAATTTGGAGTGCGAGAATGAGGAGGAAGACGGTAGAGGCATGGATTGATCAAGCCAAAAATGAAAACCGCAAGCTTCAGCATAAAACTGCATGCAACTTCTGAAAAAGATTGTTCTCATGATAGCTGAAACAAATGACGTCTATGCATATAATTCAAAACCCATATAAAACTAACAAGAATGATGATTTTGCCCTCAAGACATGTCATCAGACAATCCTGAACCACAAGATTTGCAATTTAAATATCTAAAAATGAAAATAGAGCATAGCCTATGAGTGTTCAAAGAAATCAAACTTTGTATTTTTTTTAACTAAAATCCAAAAAGATAAACATTAACATCAAACCTTGTATAAGATTCTATTTTTGGCCGAAATAGTTAAAACACTTAAACCATAAAGGCTAAACCGTAATTTACTCTTATTTTTAAGTTAAAAATTCTTGATGACCCTCATTTGATTCCCCAGCGAGCTTGTAGGATATCAAATTCCCTCTTGACATGTTTCCTTTCTGACTTATCAAGTGTAGTGCATTCTACCATATTTGGGCTTCGAGAAAATACATGTAAACTTTTATTGTAATATGGATTCAAGTATTGGCGAGGTTAATGTACAAATTGATAGTTTTGTAAAAAGTGTAAAAAAGAAAGTGTTATTATAAATAACAATCTGTTATTATAATATTAACACGGTGCTATTATAATATTTAACAGTTTCTTGTCAATAATAACACTTTGTTATTTATAATAACACTTTGTTTTTACACTTTTTACATAAATACCAATTTGTAGTTGATCATAACACTCCAAGTATATGCTTTTGTATCAATCATCCATGATCCATGATTGCATTCACAATACTTGCCTAATTAAATTCGCAAATTAACACAAGATGGTGTATCAAAAGCAATAATTTGACATACTTTTTAGTCATTGCCCTTCTCTTTATGCACATTTGTGCAAGAAATTCCGTTTGATATGTTAAATGAACAAACACGAACAAAGATTGTGTTTATTCATTTGTACTTGATTATATCCCGTGTATTACACGGATTTAATATAAAATAGTAAATAGTTAATAATAGATTTAAGAAATTATAAAATTACTAATTTACATATTGATAAGTACTTTAACTAATAAAATAATAATTAAAAACTTAAATAACTAAAAAATAATTGACGATCTTCTTGATTTGTAAAAATTGATATCATTGAACTAATTAATATGAAAACTCAATTCATATCATGTCAAAATCTAATTTTTGTAAATGAAGAATATAAGTTATAATTTATGTAATTATTAATGTTAAATGAGCTAATTTGAAAATATTATAACATAAATGACAAAAAATGTAGCTTTTCTAACAATTGTATTACTTTGGTTTTTAGAAAATCAATAAACATCATTTATATAAATATCACATTTTTTAAAACTCTGATTTAATGATTATTTTATTTTTCAAAAAAAAAAATCATTTGTTAAGAAAATGGATTTTTTTTTTCAAAAAATTTTGTTTTCTAAATGTCACATAACATATTTCTTATTTTAAAATACTTTGATTTTTTTTATATTTTAAAAACTTATTTAATTGTGCTTTATAATAAAAGATTTGATTTTAATTTTTTTTAAAACTATTTTGCATATAAAAAGGTAAATAATATTATTTTATCATCATTACTATTAATATTATTATTTAATATGAGAGAATTAATTAATAGGAGAGATAATTGAGTATATTGATTAAAAAATGACATGTGGCAATGTTTGTTTAAAAATTTGATAAGTGGCAAACAAATATGTTTGTTTATTATAATAGTAAGATTCTTGAACATTCGGTAAGGTGTTTGTTTACGTTCGTATGTGTTCATTTGTTCTTTTGTTATAGAATTTTAAAATTTTATTATTTATAAACTTAGTTTTAGTCCCCCCAAAAAAAAATAAAAAATAAAAAATCCACCCCCGCACGGTAACCATTTCTCATTATTTTCAAATTAGGGCATATATTCATCAGCCACCATCGCCTACCTCCTCCATCTCCCTCTGCCTCAGTCAACTCCGACTCCCACTCCGTCGCCCTCCGCCTCCGTCAGCTCCGAAACCGTCGACTCCGCATCTGCCTCCTTCGCCTCCGGTTGACTCCGTCTCCGTCGACTCCGCCTCATGTTCACTTATGTAATTTTCTGCCCCATCTCTCCGTCAAATATGTTCAATGATGTTATTTTAGGATTGATTGCGTCTAACGGTTTATTATGAACCTGTTGTTGATTATTTGATTGTTGGGGTTCTAAATTATTTGGCTAACATGTATAATTAGTTGGGTTCTAAATAATCAGTCCGTTTGATTGGGTTTTTGTTAGGAATATGTATTAGTATGTTAGTTTAATTGGTTCTAAATCTAACAATTTTTACCATTTAATTTAACTAATATCATTTTGTTTTTTGCTGGATTGATTTTGCTCAAATATGCATGTGTATGTCTGTTTGATTGGATTTTTGTTATGCATTTTGTTTTATTCTTGTTTTGTTTTTATTTGGGTAATTGGATTTTTATTAATCTCACATTTTGCCTATTGATAGTTAAAAGTGAGAATACTCTTTTCATAAGTTTCTACTCTCAATACTATCTTTTTTTTTGTTGGACCTTCTTTTAAAGAAAGTTAACCTCGTTAGTGAAATGATGACGTGGTTGTTTACTTACTTTTTTCTTTTGTATTTTTGCTTACCAGGCGTGTGAGTTTGAAGTGTTAAAAACCCAAATTGGGGCACATCTCTCTGTTCAAATTCGTTAAACCAATAATTGAAACCCTAATCTAACGCCAATCGAAAAACCCTGACTTCATCATAATCGTCACCCTTCGTGACCAAAAGCCCATATTGCCAAAATCTGGATCGACGATTTTGCTGGAATTAATGGTGGAGATAGGGGGGTGAAACATGAGTTTGGATGTTGCGTGATTGCACACATGCCTTTGATGGAGTTTGACAAATTGAAAGATGACTATTGCTCCGATTCTGACGGTTTTGTATGCCGATGGTGAACCACTATATCAAAACTACTTCCAAACTGTTATCATGTCGTTAATCTAAACTACTCACAAACTATTCTATCTTATGCTTAAGTTTGTACTCGTGACCATTTATCTAAGAGGCAAATGTCAACACCAAATTACTAAACAAACATTAACTAATGTTGTTTATAACCTCCATTGACTTATTGTAGTTACCACTTAACACTTAGGTAACGTTTGGTATGCAGGAATGAATGGTGGAATGGAATGAGTCATTACGTTGGAATGAAAAGAAGCGTGTTTGGTTACCACATAAGAATGTAATGCAATATTCCATAAGGAATGTGATTCCTTCACTTTTGATGATTTTCATTCCTTGGAGTAAGGGTGTTTTTTTCATTCCTTCTATTGAAGGAATGATTCGACCAATGACTCGACCCATGTCCAAACATTACCCGACCCATGTCCAAAACTATGACCCGACCTATGACTAGAACCCCGACCCTTGACCTAACCCATGACCCGAACCATGACCCAAACCATTTGTCACGGCTTGAGGATCCCGCTCGGGAGAAGATGAATGAGGAGATGATTGGAGACACATTCCCAGATGAGACTTTGATTTCTGCAGACACAGAGATAGTGGGAATGGTGAGTGCAGGTGAGCAGGGATTACCGTGGTTCTCAGACATTGCGAACTACTTGTCTGAAGGTTACATGTTGAAGGGTCTGACTTCACAGCAGCGGAAGAGGTTCTTTACTGAAGCAAACCATTATATATGTGATGCTCCATATTTGTTTCGCGAGGGAGCAGACGGGATCTTGAGGAGATGTGTGAGTCGTGAGGAAGGATTAGACATCCTAATACATTGTCATGAGGGATTGACTGGAGGACACCATGGGCCATCGTACACTGCAAAGAAGGTGTTTGATTGTGGATTTTATTGGCCGACAGTGTTTAAGGATGCACATGAGTTTGTGAGGAGATGTGATGCGTGTCAGAGGACTGGAAACATATCACGTAGGAATGAGATGCCCCAGAACCCCATCCAAGGGGTTGAGGTCTTTGATATTTAGGGTATTGACTTCATGGGACCGTTCCCTTCATCCCGAGGGAATCGGTACATCCTCGTGGCTATCGATTACGTTTCGAAGTGGGTAGAGGCTCAAGATTTATCCACGAATGATGCACGAGGAGTTGTGGGATTTCTGAAGAGATTGTTTTGTAGGTTTGGAACCCCTAAGGCATTGATAAGTGATAGAGGCACACATTTCTGTAATGCACAGTTGGAGAAGGTGTTGGCACGATACGGGGTGACCCATCGAGTGTCAACTGCCTATCATCCACAGACTAGTGGCCAGGTTGAAAATGCCAATAGGGGTGTGAAGAGGATTCTTGAGAAGACGATAGGTAGAAACCGTAAGGATTGGGCAGATAGGCTAGACGAGGTGTTGTGGGCGTTTAGGACAGCTTTTAAGAATCCGATTGGGACCACACCTTTTCGGATGATTTATGGTAAAACATGTCATCTGCCAGTTGAGTTAGAGCATAAGGCGTTTTGGGCGTTGAAGAGTGTGAATCTTGATTTGCCGAGTGCTGTGAAGAATCGGTTTCTGCAGTTACATGAGTTAGAGGAATTGCGTGACGAGGCGTACGCACGATCGTGGAGTTATAAAGAACGTACGAAGGCGTTGCACGATCGTAAGTTGAGAGGTGTGAAGGAGTTTAGGAAGGGTGATCAGGTGCTAGTCTATGATTCAAGGCTCAGGTTATTTCCAGGGAAGTTGAAGTCCAAATGGAAAGGACCGTTTGTTGTGCATGAGGTCTTTCCACACGGAGCAGTTGCGCTTGAATCAGAAGGTCGGGCATGGAAGGTTAACGGGATCGTTTGAAGCTATACATCGGAGGACCGATCGGTACTGAGAAGGAGGTAGCACTCCTTGAGTTGCATAAGTGAGGATAGTGTCTGATTTGTAAAGTATGTAAAATAGGTTGCGTTGTTTTGCATGTTTGTGTTTTCGTGTTCTTCGATAGGACTATTTCGGGAATTAAGTGTGGGTATTCGGCGGTTTGGACCGGTTTGGATGGAACCGGTTTGAGAACTATGGAATACCGGTTTGGAAACCGGTTTGTAAACCCAAACCGGTTTTTTGCCCGTTCTAATTGCTATTGTCATGAGTGATGGCCCGAGGGGTCCAACTTGACAATTGATGAGACAAACATTGCACATGGGAGGGCCATGTCTAACAAACCTTTTAAACTCTCCAAACGAGTGTTAATGCCATTAGAAAAGTCGTTCTAGTCATGAGTGATGGACCCAAATTTAAAACTTTATCTACTCCAAACTCTTGGTAATTTAGAAAAACAACGCACACAAAGAAACCGAATTTATTTAGGAATGGGCCTTATATCTAAATATTAATCACAAGGGGTGGGTGCTCAAAATTCTTCCTTTTCACAAATTGTGTTGTCATACCTCGAGCCGGCGGGCTGGATCGACTTTCCTGTCGGGTGGAAGGTTCTTTGGGCGCGATATCGTGTGATAAATGAAATGATCAGATTGGTTATATAATGAGAAATACTAAATGACATTGATATAGAATTACAAAGTTTATAAATTACACAAGTCATGTTTATAATTTAACTAAGTAAATCTACCCAATAGAATTATAAAGTAGCTATCTTGTATCTGCACAAAATTTACAAAAGATGATTCACAAATAATTCATCCAAAATATGCACAACACGAAAGAAAGCTAAGTCCTCTATATAATTTCACGGCAGGTCCAGAGAAAGCATGCATTTAAAACAAGTTAACACTAGGTGTCACACCCCCAACTCTCGTCACCTGAGATGATGTCATTCGTTACTCTGAGGAGGTTGCGAAAGCATAGTGGTGATGTCTCTGAGATGAGGCGTGACTTACTTGATCCAGTATCACAACACACAGATTAACTTAAAATAAATACATTACAATGTGCGTCATAACAATCAACATTACAGCTTACACTAAGTTTATTACACATACTAACTTATTTAATTACAAGTGTTTTGAAAGTGCAGCCTCATCGTGGGTCACTATCTTCCTGCAAAAATGTTTAAATTTGAAAGACAACACAAAGCTGGTGAGTTTGTAAAGTTCAAGTTCACAGTATGATATGATATGCCAATGTTCAATAGATATACAGTTCAAGATAACTATGGGACTCGTATCTAGTTCCTTTCGGACACATCTACGTTTTATGAAGATACTACCCGTCGGTAACTATCTTAATGCCTTGTTATCTTAATGTTTATCACTAACATTAAGAAGGTATTTAGGAAACAGGCAGCAAACATTCACAACAGGGGAGAAGCAAACCTCCCAATGAATGAGTTGTCAACCGATAGTACTATTATTGATCCCTGTTCGGCCCCACATGGGTTCACTAGATACAGTTTTGAGGAATGAGGACATTTGATACTGTGATAAAGATAGTAACGGCAAAATCCCATGAAATCTTACAAGAGTCGCATGAAATCACACAAATAACAGGGATACATATCATACGTTCAGAAATAGGTTTACAGAAATACCCCGATGTTTGTAAAACATTAAAGATAAAAGGGGTTGTACGAAACTTACCTGATGTCTCACTGGTAGCAGAAAATACACAAACTGGTAATAGTAGGATGATTCTGCATTAGTTTATGTTTAATTAGTTATTTATGTTTTAACTTTAGATCTTTATGAACGTCCAATGTCAAAGACATTGCAGTGAAAGTCATCAAACCGACATTAGATGTTTAATTAGTTAATTTAATGTCATATCATACAATGTATGATAATATAGGAACCTATACTGATTCAGGTTCCTAATACAAGATTGATAACACCTACGATTAGTTAGAATAATCTCAGATAAACCAAATAGTTAATGTTGTTGATTATGATGCTAAAACAGTTTCTAGTTGGATTTATGGATATGGAATGATCAATCCTCGTTATTGATTACCCAAATATTATGAAATATCATAACATGACATTAGAATAGGTTTAATAACCATGTTTAACATACTAATATGATTGTTATCATAAACATTAGATAATCGTTCCAATGAGTATGTTAATGATTGTGATTAGTTTTAAACAATTTGATTTAACCTTGCATTTCAAAGATTAATCAAACTAATCACATACATTGTCACAATCAAATGGTTTAAAGCATTATAACCATTGTTATAGTTTCATGAAAACTACCTAGCGAGAGGGGCTGGGGCTAGGCGTACCGCTTGGCCCCTTTGACTTTGACATTTTTGTAATTTCTTCGTTTTGCGATTCCGGAGAATCCGGAACTCTGTTTCGCGCACGGTTTTCGCCCATGTTCACCTTTTCTCGCACACTTTCAACCTGTAATGATCGCAATTGCTAATTCAACATGGATTTCAAGAACAATGAAATGTGCTCTAATTGATGTGACGTAATTCTCGAACACAACTGTCACACTAGGTTGGTGAATTCATAATTTTTGTAAATGCAAAGAAATTGTAATTTGATATTCTCAAGTCATAGTATCACACACAAGTCTTATTGAATTTGTTTTGTCTTATCTCACAACAATGTCATCTCCATAGTTACACCTGCAAATAGTTTGTTATCCAAACAAGCATGCTTATATATAGGGCATACGTAGGGTCAAGCTTACTGCCAGCCCACCACATACTTAACTAAATTCAATACCACCTGTATTGCAAATGTGGATACATATTTCCTTCTCACGTGTGTTTGTTCTTAATTGAAATCCAACCTGATAATCCCATATAATATGTGTTTTTTTCCCACAATGATATATGTATAGAATAAAAGATTTTGAAGGGTATGTATTACCATGACATACGTTATGGTAACCCCTAATGTTTTAAAGATGTATATTTCAATAAATATTATCCTTTTAATTTTTCTCTCAATGGTATAGTTTACTGATATTCACTTCTATTATTAGAGGTGACAGTCAACCCATTTATGGTGTTCACAAACTTGAATGAATAGAGCATAAATGGCACCCATTGTGGTCCTCACGTAATCAGACCATAATGCCTCCAATTTACCTCTATACATTTGAAATCCCATAAAGTCTCAGTGCCTTCACAACGAATCTGTCACCAGTGATATGACATGAGTGAAATCAATCGCGCTCAATCTACCAGTTTACAGAATCGAAGGGTATGATTACTAACAGTGTCTCATGATTAATATCACCCATGTGGGCGTTTACCAAGCCTGACTGATGCAGCCCTGTTACCGGTCATACGTTACCGGCCAATGATAATGAAATACGAATAACGTACCCACCTCACTCGCCGGAGGTTTGTCAAACTTGTGGTACCACTATGCTTTCGTCGGTTTAGCCTCTACTAAATCAATGGTAAACGATATAAAAAGGGACTTATGACTGAGCATGAATACTAGACACCTGAATACAGTGATATAATGCAATCAAGCTTAATAGTTATCAAATTGATGTTATGTGTTCTCATTCCCATTGTCTCATTGTCATCTCATCTCATTGATATGACCTCAATGTCTTTAACATAGTATTATAAGAGATTGTCTTAATACACAATGTTAGCATAAGTCTTTAATGATATCACGAAGTTATATTAGCATGATGTCATTCTGGTTATCACATGTTATTGTCTGAATGCCATCTCAATGTTAAAAACAATGTTATAAGAACTAGTCTTAATACACTATGTTATTTCAATTGTTTGACGATATCATGAAGTTATGTGACCATGATATCATTCTTGATATGTCATGTAAATTGAAATCCACACTTGAAGTGTCTCATATGTTATAATTATCATTTCACACACAAGCACAAGCATCGTTATAGATGCGATAAAAAAGATGAAGCCCTTGTTATCTTGATAATATGGTAAATGAAATAATGTAATAAATATTTTAGAAAAAGAGTTAGCATGTTTCTCAGCCCCGCATTTAAAATCAAAAGATTAGAAAAAGGGGAATATGAACTCACCTTGATCTTGTAGTGGCTGACTAGAATTCAAGTAATGCACACGCTCACTATTGTTGTAGTATGTTGATTTCAAAGTCATGTGTTGTATTTAATGATGTTCACCGCTTGTAAGTATTTGTTTTGTGTGTAATGTGTAACCCTAAGGTTGATTGCCTTATTGAAATCCTTGTTAGTTGATTCACCTTAACCCACTTTGTGATACAAGACATTAGCACTTAACCATTTTAGGTTAAGCTTAGCATATGATCATATTCATTTTTTATATGTTTTAAAACTTGATTTTAAACTTTAACATGTTGTACGAGTTTTGGAATCATAATATTTTTCTAAGTAATAACTTAGCTTCTTATGTTAAAACATGAATATTGCCTTTTTGTTTAATTAAACTTGTTATTATCACTTAAGTATGCTAATATAAGTGATTTGTTATAAAACTTAACCATTTGATATGTTATCAAAATATTTTAACAAGTGTTATATTAACTTAGTTTAAACAAAATCGGTTAACACCCTTTTTAGATGAAAGCCCTAATGTTACTTGAACAAAAATGTAGTTTATTATAATTCTTTAACATTGTTTTAAATCATGTTTTCGTCATTAAAACACTTGTTTTATAGCTTATACATGTTTGGAAGTTGTTTTAGTTAATATCGATAACCACATAAGTAGTATCGATGGACACCTGTGACATCCAGTACCTGATCGTCCGGCAAGTCCGCACGGTATGTGTACTTTTACCTTTTACTGTGTGTAAATACATTGCATAAACAGTGTTTGTGATAACATAATTCAAAATACAAGAAACAGTTGTATGTATTTATGTGAAAAGTTAAATACCGTAAGTACAACACTCACGATAAACAATAGTTGTTTGTATTTAGGTGAAAACCTAAGTACAGTTAATACAATGAATCAAGAGAAACAACAGTGTACAAGTAAACAACAAAAACATATCGGTTGCGATCTGATATCCATAGATGACAGGAATCATATGGCCAATAATTCAGTACGAAAACAATGTGAAAACAGGATGTTTAGTTGAGTCCGTTAGTGAGGAAAACACAATTCAAAACATAATTGCAGTGTTGTTTCAGAATAGCGAACTGACAGTGTGTTTGCGTGGCTGACGATTCACACAAACATATATGAGAGTTTAACGTTCTGAAATGATGACTGAAAAGTAGAAAACAAAAGTCAGAAAGCAAAACCATCGTCGTGTTCAATCGGGTGACGATTCGAACGAATACGCGCAAAGGCGACGCGATCTGACGAAACAAAAGTTAATAATGATTTCAGAACGGTAATAAAATAAGAAAAACAAATACAAAATATTTATTAGGAATTACAACCTTAAAAATGTAATTAGAACCTATTTTATTTGAAACACGTAAACACGCGCGCAACGTTTCGGAAATGCAACGAAAACGTGAACCGAGCAACAAAAACGAACCCGAACACCCCTGGGGCATAAATACCCTAAATGAGGGAATTTCCATCATCTCTCATCTCCTTCTCTTCCTAAAAACCCTAATCTCGGTTTTCATCCTCTCACTAGATTTCAAACTTGAAATCATCATATCTCACTCATTCCTTAACAAAATCGAGTGATTCTTGAGCCTAAAAGAAGGTATTGATCTCCTCTACATGAAAGTACAACCGATCTAGAGCCAAATCCACTGAGAATGGAGGTATCTAAGCTTGAAAAGAACGAAAACCAGGGTTTTCACCCACTTTGTTCGACTTAGAACCCTAACCGATTCTACATCTATTTTCTTCGACCCTCACCCCTTAAAACTTGGTCCTTGCATACTGCCACCATGGAACACCACCACCTAGCTCAAAAACCCACCGGTTCAAATCACTCTTGCGAAGCTGAGCTGCTACCTACCGAATGGCCCATTCGGCCGAACGGAGGAGTATGAGCATGGCCGACCGATTGACCTTATTCAACCCCCATACTCATACGGTTGAGCCCACCGTTCGGTCAACCCATCCTCATTCGAACCCTCATTCGAGCACCCTTATTCGATCATGTCCCATACGCTTGAGCCAAGGACTCAGTTGGCCGAAAGAGTCAAGCCATTTGCCTGGGTCACAGCTACCATTCGACCATCTACAAGCGGCCCCCTGTTCAGCCCAACTATTTGCCCAAGGCCTGTTATTGCGGCCCAAACACAGTCCATTCAACCTACACTGTTCAGGCCCAACATTGCCTAGTAGAATCCATGCGACTGTTTGGCCCAGTTATACAGCCCATGATGAGATCATTTAGGCCCAACAGCTTGGGCCATAACCCCACCTCAATCGGCACAAGACCCACACAGCCTATAAGGCCCATGTCTAATTACCAGGCCCGTGGTATCCATTTGGCCCAACCCATCTACTCGGCCCAATCTTGGTTGGTTCGGCCCATATGATGGGATTTGGCCCACTTAATAATGATTTAAACACATTTTAAACGAAAGTGAAGGAATAACAATACATGGGATTTTATTACAAATGTGGTGATTATGAGTGCAAGAAAGCTTGCAAGAACTAAAATCTTATATATTTTTTTAAAAAAATGTGGGGAACAACATGATTTAACAATTAGTGATAACCTAGGAATCTATTATTTCAAATGTAAATGACATCAAGAGGATGAGTTCTTGTCAAGCTAAACACAAAACTTTAACAACATGACAAGTTCAGTAAACAAATGGATAGGGTGATAGCATAATTAATAATAAGTAAAACGAGGCCGAATGATGACCGAGACTCACGCGTGTTAGCCCACTCTAGGGCTAACACCTACACGCACTCACGTACATACAATCTATACTTACAACTTACAAACAACGTGAAATCAATACAGGATCGTGAATACAAAAACAAGTACAATCAATAGCGCGTGCATTCTTGTTTAGGCTAAGTCAACCCCAACTACTACAAGGTGAGTTCATACGGCCCTTTTCTAATCTTAACTGATTTTAAACTCTCGGGGCTGAGAAACATGCTTCTCTTATTTATTTAAAATTTTATTTTAACATATTGCTTATACTTTGATTTAGATAATATTGCTTGACTTATTATCATTTATCATTGTATGCATGTTTGTATGATCATGATATGACAGTGATAACTAAGATGAATATGATAATATAAATTTATAACTCTTCAACATAATAGAATAACATAGTTGTAAGATTCTATCTTATAACGCGTAATTATTCTTACAAGAACGAACATTGAGATAATCACAGGTGGACATGATGACAAAAACAACAAAACACATGAATGATATGAAGATAATATATCTTCATGATATCGTGTAACACCAGAGTTAAGTAAGTGTAATAAGACAAGTTCTTATAACACTTAGCTTACAACTCGGTACATATTACGAGATTACATGGAACAAGTTGCATCCACCACCTGAGTCAACTAAGTGTTGTAAGACTAGCTCGTACAACATTGTAGTGGCAACATGGTGATTATATGGAACAACAAGAATGATGATCTTGATAACGTACCTTCATGATAACAACATCATTCACATAACAACAAACATTGTACAATAAGACAAGTATCATCCACCACCTGAGTCGACTAAGTGTTGTAAGACTAGCTCGTACAACACTGTAGTGGCAACATGGTGATTATATGGAACAACAAGAGTGATGATCATGATAACGTACCTTCGTGATATCAACATCATTCACACGAAAACTAACAATGTATAATAAGAATAAATCTAATATAATTTTGTTAACCACAACGAGAACACAACATTAAGAACATACAACATTGGTGAACACAACAAAAAAATAAATTACTATTGAACTGTCTGTATTACATCACGAAAATCATGTGCCCTGTATTCAAGTTGATCATTGTAAGTCCCTTTCACGAATCTCTGACCAGTTAGTTTGACGTGACTAAACCGACGATAGCATAGTGGTACCATAGGTTTGACAAACCTGCGGCTTGTAGGGCTGGTATGTTGATCGTATTAATCTTTTGGCAGGTAACGTATTACCGGTGACAGGGCTACCTCAAGTCCGGGTCTGGAAAGCGACACATGGTGATGTTAATCTACAATTATAATCGTAATTCATCCTTCGACTCTGTTGACTAGTAGATTGTGACAATTGTATTCGAGAATTACGTCATTAATGACGAAATCACATGTGGTCATGCTTGAAGTCCACGTTGATTTGATGATTTTAATTATTACAGGTTGATAATATGCGAAAAATGGTGTTAGTAGATCGCAAAGAAACATCCATCACATAATGCTTATTTAAATAGATGACCAACCGATTTCATGTTTAGAATCATAACTCGAAAATGAAGAGAATGAGTGGAAGCGAAGAAACGACGCACCGATTTCAAGATACACCGAATCGAATATAGCGTTAAATAAGAGGTCAAATGTTTTGAACACTTTAGGTCTTGAGATTAAAACCATTGGAAAGAGCTCGAAAAATCGTGAATGTAGGCAAAAACCGTGCGCAAAACGTAGTTCGTATGCTCCCGGAATCGCGAAAACAAAATCTGGTCTAACTAAGGTGGCGGAGGTACGCGAAGCCACCCTCAGCGGTACGCGACGGAAGCAGCAGGCATAAATATCTGATTTTTTGGATCAGATCTCATTTTTAACGAATATCTTTGACTTCCAGACGATCAAACTTCAATTTCAGCTCATAAAATCCATTTTGAAGGTGTTTAAACCCACGGATCGCATCAAGGAACATATCTACAAGTCCCGATCATCATATCTGCCCGAGAAATCCGTCAGATTAGGTAATGGTTCGTTTTTAATCTTCTAGCTTGATTTTTATTGGTTGAATCTTGTTTTTGAACGTGTCACACCCCGGGCCGGCGGGAACGAATCGTGTTTTCCCGTCGAGCGGAAGGTTCCCGGGGCGCGATATCTTTGAATGATAATCAAATGATCAGATTGTTTACATAGCACATGAGATATAAATGAGAAATGCTAATCATGACCTGAAGTAGAATTACAAAGTTAAATTACATTGTACATCATAATTTAACAAAGTAAATCTAATCAAAAGAATCAATGAGTTTATATCTTGAACTGTACAAGATATACAAAAGTGATTCACTGTTTTGTCATATTAAAAGTATGCAATCAAAAGCAAGCTAGGTCTTCTAAGAGTCCACTAGCTTATCACTTGCACAATAGTACCTACACCTGTTCGTCACCTGAGAAAACATGCATTTAAACAAAGTCAACACTAGGTTGGTGTGTTCATAAGTAAGTAAATTGAAAACCATTGAATTGATCATGCACACATCCACACTGTCATACTTGTTACTTGTAATACTTGATTCATCTGTTCCACCCAATGGCCTCTCCTTAGTTATATGTTCAAGTAGTGTATCACCTGATCAAGTATGCTTATATATAGGGAATCACGCAAGGGTCAAGCCCAAACGCTATCCCACCACATACTCAGTCAAGTTCTACACCATTTGCGATACAACTAAAGATATCCATTTCCCAATTATCCAACTTGTCTGATGTGTAGTCATATGTAGAATAATATAGTAAGAGGGGTTTAGTTATCAAACCGAAGTATTGATAGACCATCGATGAATTAAGGAATTTAGATTAATTAAATCTGATCCTTGTATTATTCTATTACTTGTGGGGTTAACTGTTATTCACTTTTATGTAATAAGAATGTTAGTTAACTATTTGTAATGTAATCTCAATGCAACGTATAGAGCCTAAATGAAATCCATTGTAATCCTCACGTAATCAGATTACCATGCATTCCATTCACCTCTATTCCGCCGTGTGATCCCAAAGCCTCCATGTGGGATTGTCCTCATGTGATTAACAAAGTTGAATAAGAACTTGTCTTATTACATTATGTTAATTATGTGTAAATGATAAGAATCCCATGAAGTTACGTTATCATGATCATCATTTACTGTAATCCGTGTGATCCCAAAGTCTCAATGTGGGATTGTTCTCGTGTGATTAACAAGGTCGAATAAGAACTTGTCTTATTACATCATGTTAATTAGGTGTAAATGATAAGAATCCCATGAAGTTACGTTATCGTGATCATCATTTACTGTAATCCGTGTGATCCCAAAGTCTCCATGTGGGATTGTTCTCGTGTAATTAACAAGGTCGAATAAGAACTTGTCTTATTACATCATGTTAATTAGGTGTAAATTATAAGAATCCCATGAAGTTACGTTATCATGATCATCATTTACTGTAATCCGTGTGATCCCAAAGTCTCAATGTGGGATTGGTCTCGTTGTGTGATTATGTGTAAACTGTCTAGGTATTTGCTCATGTGGAAATAACTAAGTGTTATAAGCTATCATCTTATAACTAAGTTATTCTAATGTGTTGATGATTAAGAAATTTCATTATCATAATCATCTGAGTTTCCCTGTTATCTCACAATCATACAAGCATGCATACAATGATAAACGATAATAAACAATTTGATATTATCAAAATCAAAGTATAAATAACATGTTAAGCAAAACTTTTAAATAATTAAAAGTAAACATGTTTCTCAGCCCTGAGAGTTAAAATCAGTAAAGATTAAAGTAAAAGGGGCATATGAACTCACCTTGTAGTTGTTGTGTTGACTAAGTCTAAACAACAAATATCCGCGCTCTTGATTGTATTTGTTGTTGTGTTCACGATCATGTATTGATTTCACGTTGTTTGTAAGTCGTAAGTGTAACTTTGTAGGACTTCGAGTTTGTGTGTATATGTAGGTGTTAGCCCTAGAGTTGGCTAACACTCGTGAATCTCAGTCATTGTTCGACCCTCTTTCGATTGTTATTGGTCATTGTTTACCTATTATTTTCATGTCATGTATTAAGTTTTCAATAAATCTTGAAACCTCATTGCTTTGCCATTTTGTGTTAGCAAACTATCTTGGTAAGAAGTTTAATACTTAAACCTATTAATAAACTTAGGTTTATTGTGTAACCTCACTCGTGTTTCTTGTTATTTTTGAAATCATCAATACATTATTAGTAATATTCAAGTAATCATCTTTGTAGTATTGACCGTAATTATCCTTGAATGTTATCAACAAAGCGTATTGTTTATATCATTAATATCGTGAATCGAATATCAATTGCGTCAAATATTTATTTAGTTAAGAAGTGGGCCGAACCAAATTAATTGGGCCGTTTAAAGGTGTATGGGTCCAACTGTTTGATCTAAAGCATTTCATGGTTTAAACTCAATATAGATGGGCCGTAATAGTTCATGGGCCAAATCAGTGAACTTGGGATGAAGGCTTTAGCTTGGCCAATTAGTGGGCCGAAACAAGTGGGTATGGATCAAGCTGTTGGATCAACTAAGTAAGGTACTGTTGAGCTTTGTTTCGAGCCAAGCTAGGTGGACCGGACAACATGGGCCATTTGTGCTGTTAAATTGCTTGGGCCGTATCTATGTATTACGGGCCAAGGATCATCTGTTGGACCAAGTTTCTGGGCTTTAGACCAAATCAGTGTAAGATGGTGTTGGGCCAGCTGTTGGGCCGAATTGAGAGAGTTGGGCCCGAAGTGGGCCGAATTGAACTGCATGTGGGCGTGTTTATTTACTGTTGGGGCCAAATGATGTTATCCAGTTGAAGGACATAGTCTCAGTCGCAGTAAGTGTGTGTTGGCTGGATGAGTATCACGTAAGTCTAATGGGGTGGGGCGTGGGTCTAACCAGATGAAGTTAGATTGGATGGTTGCACCGGCCGAATAGCATAACTGTCGAATGAGGTGTCCTGACCGAGAGAATAGAACCTGGTGAATGGGATACTGGCCGAATGAGCAACAGGCGATTGAAGGTGCTTGTCGAATGAGGGTGGCTTAGGCCGATTGAGTGGGTGCCGAAAGGAGTCATACGGCCTGATGTTTTATTCGCTGCCTATTCGGCCGAATGGCTCACTTCGGCTTACAGCAGGTCGAGGGTAGCTGGGCGTTCCAACCCAATCCTAACTCATGGTTTGTAAGTTCCTTAGGTGCTGGTGTGTGCGAGAATCCCTTTTTCAGTAGGTTAGGGTTTGAGGACGAAAGGGGTAACCGGTTGAGATGAGGTTTGAACAAAAAGGTTACAAAACCCTAAATTTCGGAACATTCAAGCCTAGATACCTGGATTTTTAGTGGGTTTCGCTTCAGATCGGTTGTACTTTCGTGCAGAGGAGATCAATACCTTCGTTTAGGTTCAAGAATGGCTTGATTTCATCATGAAATGAAGGAGATATTTGGATTTGAAGTTCATATTTTGTAGAGAGAGTGGAAACCGGAAATTAGGGTTTAAGAGAGAGAAAGTGGGGAGGAGAATGAAGAGGATGAACTCTTTCATGGTATTTATACCCCGAGTGAGTTCGGGTTTGTTTTCGTTGCTCGGTTCGCGTTATCGTTACGTTTCAGGAAAATTACGCGTAATTAAAAAGGAATAAATATAAGAAGCTAATTTAATTATTTTGATGAGTTTCAAAATTGTAAAATGTTATTTATTTTATTTTATTAAATTATTTTCGCTCGTGTCGTGTTTTCGTTTTTATTTCGTCAGATCGCGTCACCTTCTTGCGTAATTCGTTCGAATCGTCACCCGAACGAATACGACGATGGTTTTGCTTTCTGACTTTTGTTTTCTACTTTTCAGTCATTATTTTAGAACTCTAAACTCACAGATATGTTTGTGTGAATCGTCACCCACGCGAACACACTGTCAGTTCGTTATTCTGAAATAACACTGCATTTATGTTTAAATTGTGTTTTCTCGCTATCGGACTCAACAAAACATCCTGTTTTCACATTGTTCTTGTACTGATTCGTCGGCCATCTGATTCCTGTCATCTGTGGACATCAGATCGCAACCGATATGTTTTTGTTGTTCACTTGTAAACTGTTGTTTCCTGTGATTTGTTGTGTTAACTGTATTTAAGTTTTCACTTAAACACACACAACTATTGTTTCAAATGTATGTTGTACTTATTGTATTTAAGTTTACACTAAAATACGTACAACTGTGTATTGTATTCTGAATTCTTTTAATGAAATCACTGTTCATGTACATGTATTTATACATAGTATAAAGTGAAAGTACACATACCGTACGGACTTGCCACACGATCTGGCACTTGATGTTACAGTCTCCCATTGTTAAAGAAATTTCATCCCAAAATTCAAGCATCAAAGTCGGGCTCTAATTCTCGAACAGATGGGGATACTTTGCTTTCATGTTGTCCTCGCGCTCCCAGGTAAACTCTGGTCCACGCTTGTAGTTCCATCGAACCTTTACAATAGGGATACAACTTCGTTTCAGTCTCTTGATTTCACGTTCCATAATCTCTACAGGTTCCTCGATGAAATGTAATTGCTCATCAATTTGTATCTCTTCCAACGGTATGATCAATGTTTCGTCTGCTAAGCACCTCTTGAGGTTCGATACATGAAACACATCGTGTACTCCGCTGAGTTCATCAGGGAGTTTGAGTCTATATGCCACAGGACCTATGCGTTGAATAATCTCAAACGGTCCGACATACCGAGGTGCTAGCTTGCCTTTAGCCCCAAACCGAACTACGCCTTTCCATAGGGACACTTTCAACATAACTCCGTCACCCACATCGAATTCCAAAGGCTTGCGCCGTTTGTCTGCATAACTCTTTTGGTTGCTACGTGTTGCTTGTAATCGTTGTTGAATCTGGGCTATCTTATCTGTAGTTTCCTGAATAAGCTCAGGCCCAGTTATTCTGTTGTCTCCCATGGTCCAACAAATTGGAGACCGGCATTTTCTACCATAGAGTGCTTCAAAAGGAGCACATCCGATGCTGCTGTGGTAGCTATTGTTGTAGGAGAACTCAATGAGAGGTAAATGTGTGTCCCAACTTCCGCCGAAGTCTAGAATGCAGGTTCTCAACATATCCTCTAGGGTTTAAATGGTGCGTTCGCTTTGTCCATCCGTTTGTGGATGATAAGTGGTGCTCAAGTTAACACTTGTCCCTAAGGATTGTTGTAATGATTGCCAGAACCGCGAAGTAAATCGACTGTCCCGGTCTGAAATAATAGACAATGGCACACCGTGCCTCACTACTATCTCATCAATGTATAGTCTTGCAAGTTTCTCCATCTTGTACGTCTCTCTGATCGGTAAGAAGTGTGCGGACTTGGTCAATCTATCAATGATGACCCAAATAGAATCGTATCCGCTGGAAGTGAGGGGTAGCTTAGTAATGAAATCCATAGCTATTTGTTCCCACTTCCATTGTGGTATTTCTGGTTGTTCCAGCAAACTCGAAGGTTTCTGGTGTTCGGCTTTGACTTTAGCACATGTGAGACATTTGCCAACATAAGTGGCAATGTCTTTCTTCATGCCTGGCCACCAATAAAATGACCTAAGGTCTTGGTACATCTTATCGGCACCAGGATGAACTGAATATCGTGTCTTGTGTGCCTCATCAAGTATGAGTGTTCGAAGTTCATCCATTGCTGGTATCCAAACACGATCCAGATAATAGATAACCCCATCTTGCTTTGTTTCGAAATGTTTCTCAGCTCCACAATCGAGCTCGCGTTTCAAATTGCCTCTTGTCACTGCTGCTTGTTGTGCTTGTAAAATGTGATCTCTCAAACTTGTTTGCACTGTCATTCCCATGGCGCGAACGCGTAAGGGTTTGACTCTTTCCTTTCGACTCAAAGCATCTGCAACAATATTTGCTTTGCCCGGATGGTATTTGATCACACAATCGTAATCGTTCAGGAGCTCAACCCAACGTCTCTGTCTCATGTTAAGCTCCTTCTGATCAAATATGTGCTGTAAACTCTTGTGATCTGTGAAGATAGTGCATTTGGTACCATAAAGGTAGTGTCTCCAAATCTTTAGTGCAAAAACAACAGCTCCCAGTTCGAGATCGTGCGTCGTGTAATTCTTCTAATGTATCTTCAACTGTCGTGAGGCATAAGCAATGACTTTGTCTCGTTGCATCAAAACAAATCCGAGTCCCTGATGGGAAGCATCACAATAAACTACAAAGTCATCATTGCCTTCTGGGAGTGTTAAGATTGAAGCATTGCACAATCTTTGTTTTAGTGTCTGGAATGCCTCTTCTAGTTTCTGAGTCCACACAAAAGGTTCAGACTTCTGTGTGAGCTTGGTGAGAGGCAAGGCTATCTTAGAGAAATTCGAAATGAATCTCCTGTAATAACCTGCCAATCCCAAAAATGATCGGATCTCTGTCGGTGTTGTAGGGACATCCCAGTTCTTGATCGCTTCAATCTTGGCAGGATCCACGTGAATCCCATCACTGTTAATCACATGACCCAAGAACTGAACTTCTCTTAACCAAAATTCACACTTAGAGAATTTAGCATAGAGTCGTTCTTCTTTCAGAAGCTACAAAACCGTCTTGAGGTGTTGCTCATGATCCTTCTTGTTCTTTGAATAAATCAGTATATCATCAATAAAGATGATAACAAACTGATCTAAATACGGCTTACACACCCGGTTCATCAAATCCATGAACACAGCCGGTGCGTTCGTCAATCCGAATGGCATCACCATGAATTCGTAGTGTCCATATCGGGTACGAAAGGCCGTCTTGGGTATGTCTTCTTCTAGTATCCGGAGCTGATGATAGTCTGATCTCAGGTCTATCTTTGAAAAGTACTGTGCTCCCTGTAATTGATCAAACAAATCATCAATCCTCGGTAACGGGTACCGATTCTTGATGGTGAGTTTGTTGAGCTCTCGATAATCGATGCACATTCTGAAAGTTCCATCCTTCTTTTTGACAAAAAGAACCGGAGCTCCCCATGAAGAAAAGCTCAGTCGTATGAATCCTTTATCGAGAAGTTCTTGCAACTGGTTGGACAACTCTTGCATCTCCGATGGTGCGAGTCTGTAGGGAGACTTGGCTACAGGAGTTGCTTCCGGAATCAAATCGATTCGGAACTGCACCGATCTCTTGGGTGGCAGTCCCGGTAAGTCATCCGGAAATACTTCTGCGAAATCCCTCACAACTGGTACATCTTGAATCTTGATTGCTTTCTTGTCTTTCTGAATCACGTGAGCTAGAAATGAAACACATTGTTTCCGTAAGCACTTGCGAGCCTTCATGCACGAGATTATCTTGACACTGCGTTTCGCTTGATCTCCACGAATCTCCAAGACCTCATTGTTCTCCATATGAATGCGTAATAATTTATCGGAACAGATGAACTCAACTCGATTAAGAGATAGCCAATCCATTCCGATGATGATGTCAGGAAACTGCCCAGCTCCATCGGTATCAAGTCGATGGAAAATGTATGATCACCAAGTGTAAGTGGGCAATTCCTAGGTATTGTGTCAACTGTAATCTGTTTGCCATTAGCTATCTCAATAGTGTAAGGGGAGTCTAATGATTCCTCAACATGATTAAGATGGCTAGGAAAATCAGATGAGATAAAACTCTGATCCGCACCATTATCAAATAACATAGAGGCATAGAAATCAGATAGAAGAAATGTACCCGTAATGACGTTCGGGTCTTGTCTAGCTGCAGCAGCTCCTATCTGAAAGGCTCGTCCTCTTGGTGCTAGAGCCCTTTGTTGATTTCTCTTGTGACAATCCCGAGAGAAGTGACCAGGTTCACCACAGTTGTAGCAAGACCTGTGATCAGCAGCAGCAATTGTAGCTGCATTGTTGTTCCTGTTTTGAGTCCTCTGACTCCTGCAATAATTTCTGTATGACCAAATCTCCCACAGTTGGTGCACTGTCTGTACGGGACATTTGGTAGATGATGAAAATGACACGAATTGCACAAAGGTGCTGTGCCAGTGTATGGCTTTTTGACCTGCAGTGGGGGTGGCTGATTAAGCATTGGAGCTTGATTAGTGGCAGCAAAGTTTCTGGCCACCTTCTGTTTCTTTGCCGGCCTCTTGTCCGGCTTTCTTGAAGTTCCAGCCTTGGCTGAGTCAGCCACTTTCTTGAGTGCCCCAATGGCAACCATCATGTCAGTCAAAGATGCTGACAGAGTAACAGCTAACTCCATAGTTTTAGGATGAGCAGAAATCACATGCCCTCGGATGCAGGGCGGCAATCCACCAACATATCGCTCAATCCTTTTCTCTAGTGTTGGCACCACGTCAGGTGCCAATGTAGGAAGCTCATGAAATCTTATTGTGTAAGCCAGATGCCCATCACCAATCATTTCCAGGTTGAGCAGTTCAGTCTCAACCTTCTTCAGTTCATTCCTTGGGCAAAACTCTGCCCTCAGTATTGCCTTGAAGTCATCCCAAGGCATGGACAAAGCCACATCTCTACCCCTTGTCTGAACTTGGGCGTTCCACCAAGTTAACGCTCGTTTGTTGAATGATCCCGCAGCGTATCTGACTTTGTGCTGATCAGGACAGCCACTGATATCTAGATAAGTTTCCATCTTCTCGATCCATTGGATCAATCCGACGGCTCCTTCACTGCCACTAAAACTCGGTGACTTACATCCTACAAAGTTCTTGTAGGAATAGTCCTGATGTTGGCGGGTGTTGCCGCTGCCTTCTCCAGATGAGTTGGCAACGTTGTTGCTGTTGTTGGTGTTGATGCGGTTCATCATCTTCGGGATCACATCCCTCAGTTGACTGGTCAACAACGTGGCCAGTGCAATAGTTGCAGGATCCAACTGATGGACTGGTGGAGGTGGAGGAGGAGGTGGTTGTGTCGGAGAGTCTGGAGGTGTTGGTGTAGAAGAATGAGGAGCAGAGTCCTGTAGTGGTGGTGGCAGTAAAGCAGGTGGTTGTCTTCTCGGCGGCATTCTGATCATAACCGAAAGAAAATCGGTTAGTGCAGTGATCAGAAGCAGACGAAATATGCAAATAGAATCCTATATCACATAATCTCTACAAGAGGGTCCCTAGGTTATAGTCTAGGCCAAACCGTTCAAGTAATATGACCTATATTTCTCTATAACCATGGCTCTAATACCAATCTGTCACACCCCGGGCCGGCGGGAACGGATCGTGTTTTCCCGTCAGGCGGAAGGTTCCCGGGGCGCGATATCTTTGAATGATAATCAAATGACCAGATTGTTTACATAGCACATGAGATATAAATGACAAATGCTAATCATGACATGAAGTAGAATTACAAAGTTAAATTACATTGTACATCATAATTTAACTAAGTAAATCTAATCAAAAGAATCAATGAGTTTATATCTTGAACTGTACAAGATAAACAAAAGTGATTCACTGTTTTTTCATATTAAAAGTATGCAATCACAAGCAAGCTAGGTCTTCTAAGAGTCCACTAGCTTATCACTTGCACAATAGTATCTACACCTGTTCGTCACCTGAGAAAACATGCATTTAAACAAAGTCAACACTAATTTGGTGAGCTCATAAGTAAGTAAATTGAAAACCATTGAATTGATCATGCACACATCCACACTGTCATACTTGTTACTTGTAATACTTGATTCATCTGTTCCACCCAATGGCCTCTCCTTAGTTATATGTTCAAGTAGTGTATCACCTGATCAAGTATGCTTATATATAGGGAATCATGCAAGGGTCAAGCCCAAACACTATCCCACCACATACTCAGTCAAGTTCTACACCACTTGCGATACAACTAAAGATATCCCTTTCCCAATTATCCAACTTGTCCGATGTGTAGTCATATGTAGAATAATATAGTAAGAGGGGTTTAGTTATCAAACCGAAGTATTGATAGACCCTCGATGAATTAAGGAATTTAGATTAATTAAATCTGATCCTTGTATTATTCTATTGCTTGTGTGGTTAACTGTTATTCACTTTTAAGTAATAAGAGTGTTAGTTAACTATTTGTAATGTAATCTCAATGCAACGTATAGAGCCTAAATGAAATCCATTGTAATCCTCACGTAATCAGATTACCATGCATTCCATTCACCTCTATTCCGCCGTGTGATCCCAAAGCCTCCATGTGGGATTGTCCTCATGTGATTAACAAAGTTGAATAAGAACTTGTCTTATTACATTATGTTAATTATGTGTAAATGATAAGAATCCCATGAAGTTACGTTATCATGATCATCATTTACTGTAATCCGTGTGATCCCAAAGTCTCAATGTGGGATTGTTCTCGTGTGATTAACATGGTCGAATAAGAACTTGTCTTATTACGTCATGTTAATTAGGTGTAAATGATAAGAATCCCATGAAGTTACGTTATCATGATCATCATTTACTGTAATCCGTGAGATCCCAAAGTCTCCATGTGGGATTTTTCTCGTGTAATTAACAAGGTCGAATAAGAACTTGTCTTATTACATCGTGTTAATTAGGTGTAAATGATAAGAATCCCATGAAGTTACGTTATCATGATCATCATTTACTATAATATGTGTGATCCCAAAGTCTCAATGTGGGATTGGTCTCGTTGTGTGATTATGTGTAAACTGTCTGGGTATTTGCTCATGTAGAAATAACTAAGTGTTATAAGCTATCATCTTATAACTAAGTTATTCTAATGTGTTGATGATTAAGAAATTTCATTATCATAATCGTCTGAGTTTCCCTGTTATCTCACAATCATACAAGCATGCATACAATGATAAACGATAATAAACAATTTGATATTATCAAAATCAAAGTATAAATAACATGTTAAGCAAAACTTTTAAATATTTAAAAGTAAACATGTTTCTCAGCCCCGAGAGTTAAAATCAGTAAAGATTAAAGTAAAAGGGGCATATGAACTCACCTTGTAGTTGTTGTGTTGACTAAGTCTAAACAAGAAATATCCGCGCTCTTGATTGTATTTGTTGTTGTGTTCACGATCCTATATTGATTTCACATTGTTAGTAAGTCGTAAGTGTAAGTTTGTAGGACTTCGAGTGTGTGTGTATATGTAGGTGTTAGCCCTAGAGTTGGCTAACACTGTGAGTCTCAGTCATTGTTCGACCCTCTTTCGATTGTTATTGGTCATTGTTTACCTATTATTTTCATGTCATGTATTTAGTTTTCAATAAATCTTGAATCCTCATTGCTTTGCCATTTTGTGTTAGCAAACTATCTTGGTAAGAATTTTAATACTTAAACCTATTAATAAACTTAGGTTTATTGTGTAACCTCACTCGTGTTTCTTGTTATTTTTGAAATCATCAATACATTATTAGTTATATTCAAGTAATCATCTTTATAGTATTGACCGTAATTATCCTTGAATGTTATCAACAAAGCGTATTGTTTATATCGTTAATATCGTGAATCGAATATCAATTGCGTAGAATATTTATTTAGTTAAGAAGTGGGCCGAACCAAATTAATTGGGCCGTTTAAAGGTGTATGGTCCAGCTGTTTGATCTAAAGCATTTAATGGTTTAAACTCAATATCAAATGGGCCGTAATAGTTCATGTGCCAAATCAGTGAACTTGGGCCAAAGGCTTTGGCTTGGCCAATTAGTTGGCCGAAACAAGTGGGTATGGATCAAGCTGTTGGATCAACTAAGTAAGGTACTGTTGAGCTTTGTTTCGAGCCAAGCTAGGTGGACTGGACATCATGGGCCCATTGTGCACTTGAATTCCTTGGGCCGTATCTAATGTATTATGGGCCAAGGATCATCTGTTGGACCAAGTTATAGGGCTTTAGACCAAATCAGTGTAAGATGGTGTTGGGCCAGCTGTTGGGCCGAATTGAGAGAGTTGGGCCCGAAGTTGGCCGAATTGAACTGCATGTGCGCCTGTTTATTTACCGTTGGGGCCAAATGATGTTATCCAGGTTGAAGGACATAGTCTCAGTTGCAGTAAGTGTTTGTTGGCTGGATGAGTATCACGTAAGTCTAATGAACCAGATGAAGTTTGATTGGATGGTTACACCGGCCGAATAGCATAACTGTCGAATGAGGTGTCCTGACGGAGAGAATAGAACCTGGCGAATGGAATACTGGCCGAATGAGCAACATGCGATTGAAGGTGCTTATCGAATGAGGGTGGCTTAAGCCGATTGAGTGGGTGCTGAAAGGAGTCATACGGCCTGATGTTTCATTCGCTGCCTATTCAGCCTAATGGCTCACTTCGGCACACAGCAGGTCGAGGGTAGCTGGGCGTTCCAACCCAATCCTAACTCATGGTTTGCAAGTTCCTTAGGTGCTGGTGTGTGCGAGAATCCCTTTTTCAGTAGGTTAGGGTTTGAGGACGAAAGGGGTAACCGGTTGAGATGAGGTTTGAACAAAAAGGTTACAAAACCCTAAATTTCGGAACATTCAAGCCTACATACCTCGATTTTTAGTAGGTTTCGCTTCAGATCGGTTGTACTTTCGTGTAGAGGAGATCAATACCTTCGTTTAGGTTCAAGAATGGCTTGATTTCATCAAGAAATGAAGGAGATATTTGGATTTGAAGTTCATATTTTGTAGAGAGAGTGGAAACCGGAAATTAGGGTTTAAGAGAGAGAAAGTGGGGAGGAGAATGAAGAGGATGAACTCTTTCACGGTATTTATACCCCGAGTGAGTTCGGGTTCGTTTTCGTTGCTCGGTTCGCGTTTTCGTTACGTTTCCGGAAAATTACGCGTAATTGAAAAGGAATAAATATAAGAAGCTAATTTAATTATTTTGATGAGTTTCAAAATTGTAAAATGTTATTTATTTTATTTTATTAAATTATTTTCGTTCGTGTCGTGTTTTCGTTTTTGTTTCGTCAGATTGCGTCATCTTCGCGCGTAATTCGTTCGAATCGTCACCCGGACGAATACGAGGATGGTTTTGCTTTCTTACTTTTGTTTTCTACTTTTCAGTCATTATTTCAGAACTCTAAACTCACAGATATGTTTGTGTGAATCGTCACCCACGCGAACACACTGTCAGTTCGTTATTCTGAAATAACACTGCATTTATGTTTAAATTGTGTTTCCTCTCTGTCAGACTCAACAAAATATCCTGTTTTCACATTGTTCTTGTACTGATTCGTCGGCCATCTGATTCCTGTCATCTGTGGACATCAGATCGCAACCGATATGTTTTCGTAGTTCACTTGTAAACTGTTGTTTCCCGTGATTTGTGTGTTAACTGTATTTAAGTTTTCACTTAAACACACACAACTATTGTTTCAAATGTATGTTGTACTTAGTGTATTTAAGTTTACACTAAAATACGTACAACTGCGTATTGTATTCTGAATTCTGTTAATGAAATCACTGTTCATGTACATGTATTTATATATAGTATAAAGTGAAAGTACACATACCGTACGGACTTGCCGGACGATCTGGCACTTGATGTTACAGGACGTAATGAGATAGTTAGGGTTGTTGATTATTGCCTAGATGATGGCTAGGAATGATTATAAACAAAGAACACGATGTTTTAACGGGTAAATCCTTGTTTTGAGCTGTTGTAATGCCCGGTTTACATGAAACTATATCTTAGATTAAAATGGTTTAAACCATTTGAGTGTAACAATAATTGTGATTGTCTTGATCATTTATTGAAATGCTAGGTTTCATCCAAGTGTTTCAAACTAATGATAAGCATAAAGATAATCACTGAAATAACGATCTGATGTTTATGACAACAATCATGAAACTCATCTCAGACTGATTCTGGAACTTTTAAAGAAAGAACAACTTTACGCCAAGTTCTCGAAATGCGAGTTTTGGATGAAAGAAGTTCAATTTTTAGGTCATGTTGTGGATCAGCAAGGTATTCATGTAGATCCAGCCAAAATAGAAGCTATAAAGGACTGGAAAGCACCAAAGACACCATCGAAAATTCGTTCTTTCCTAGGACTAGCTGGATACTATCGGCGATTTATCGCAAATTTTTCCAAAATAGCTGTTCCACTTACTACTCTTACTCAAAAGGATCAACCATTCGTCTGGGTGAAGCACAAGAAGATGCCTTCCAATTGCTTAAACACAAGCTATGCAATTCTCCTATTCTCAGTTTACCAGAAGGTAATGACGACTTTATAGTCTATTGTGATGCTTCTAACTTAGGTCTTGGTTGTGTGCTAATGCAACGAGACAAAGTCATCGCTTATGCATCACGACAACTCAAGACTCATGAGAAGAACTATACGACACATGATCTTGAGTTAGGTGCTGTAATTTTTGCTTTGAAAATTTGGAGACATTACCTTTATGGTACCAAATGTATTATTTACACGGACCATAAAAGTCTTCAACACATCTTTGATCAAAAGGAACTTAATATGCGACAAAGACGTTGGATAGAGTAGCTCAATGATTACGACTGTGAAATCCGCTATCACCCAGGCAAAGCTAATGTGGTGGCAGATGCATTGAGTCGAAAAGACAGAGTTAAACCCAGAAGAGTGCGAGCATTGGAGATGACTATTCAGACTAGTCGTATACCCCAAATCCGTGAAGCACAACAAGAGGCACTTACTAAGACACATATCTCTAATGAAGCTCTACAAGGTTTAAATCAAAAATTTGAAACCAAATCAGATGGGACATATTATTTCCTAAATCGAATATGGATACCTTCTTTTGGTAATCTAAGGAAATTAATTATGGACGAAGCCCATAAATCTCAATATTCGATTCATCCAGGCGCAGACAAGATGTACCAAGATCTTCGTGAATTCTATTGGTGGCCTGGAATGAAGAAAGATATTGCTACATATGTTAGTAAATGCCTCACGTGTTAAAGAGTAAAAGCTAAACATCAAAGACCCTCTGGGTTACTACAACCATTGGAGATTCTAGTATGGAAATGGGAGCAAATCTCTATGGATTTCATAACTAAATTGCCTAAAATGCCTAGGGGTTATGATGCAATTTGGGTTATTGTTGATCGATTGACTAAGTCAGCACATTTCTTAGCCATTCGAGAAGACTATAACACGAACAGGTTAGCCAAACTTTATCTTGATGAAATTGTGAGCAGATACGGAGTGCCAATCTCAATTGTTTCTGATAGAGATAGCAGATTTACTTCAAGAGTCTGGCAAACATTTCAAAAGGCTTTGGGTTCACAACTTAATCTTAGCACAGCTTACCATCCTCAAACTGATGGCCAAACTGAACGAACCATTCAAGTGGTAGAAGATATGTTAAGAAGTTGTGTTATTGATTTTGGTGGTAGCTGGGATACTTACATTCCTCTTGTTGAATTCTCCTACAACAACAACTATCACACAAGTATCAAGTGCGCACCATTTATATGGACAAAAATGTAGATCTCCTGTTTGTTGGGCTGAAATAGGTGAAAACCAATTTACATGTCCAGAACTTATACAAGAAACAACTGATAAGATTGCTATTATACGAGACCGAATGAAATCTACACAGGATCGTCAAAAGAGCTACGTCGATACTCGAAGAAAACCTTTGGAATTTCAAATCGGAGACAAAGTTGTGTTAAAAGTTTCTCCATGGAAAGGTATAGTCAGATTCGGAAAACAAGGTAAACTAGCATCTAGATATGTTGGTCCTTTCAAAATCCTTGAAAGGATTGGACCAGTAGCATATCGATTGGAATTACCTTCTGAACTCAGCAATATACATTATGTATTTCATGTATGCAATCTTAAAAAGTGTTTATCAGACGAATCTCAAATCCTTCCTCTTGAAGAAATTCAAGTTGAAGATAAGCTTCAGTTTGTTGAAAAACCTGTTGAGGTTATGGACCGAGGAGTCAAGAAACTAAAATGCAGTCGGATACCTATCGTGAAGATTAGATGGAATTTCAAGCACGGGCCTGAGTTCACTTGGGAACGTGAGGATCGTATGAAGGAAAAATATCCTCACTTGTTTTCATAAGAAGACAATTATGGACGAGCACAAATTGAATTTCGGGACGAAATTCCAATAACACGGGGAGACTGTGACAATTGTATTTGAGAATTACATCATTAATGACGAAATCACATGTGGTCATGCTTGAAGTCCACGTTTATTTGATAATTTTAATTATTACAGGTAGATAATATGCGAAAAATGGTGTTAGTAGATCACAAAGAAACATCCATCACATAATGCTTATTTAAATAGATGACCAACTGATTTCATGTTTAGAATCATAACTCGAAAATGAAGAGAATGAGTGGAAGCGAAATTTCGAAACGACGCTCCGATTTCAAGATACACCGAATCGAATATAGCGTTAAATAAGAGGTCAAATATTTTGAACTCTTTAGGTCTTGAGATTAGAAACATTGGAAAGAGCTCGAACAATCGTGAACGTCGGCGAAAACCGTGCGCAAAACGGAGTTCGTATGCTCCCGGAATCGCGAAAACAAAATCTGGTCTAACTAAGGCGGCGGAGGTACGCAAAGCCACCCTCAGCGGTACGCGACGGAAGCAACAGGCATAAATATCTGATTTTTTTGGATCAGATCTCATTTTTAACGAATATCTTGGACTTTCAGACGATTAAACCTTCAATTTCAACTCTTAAACTCCATTTTGAAGGTGTTTAAACCCACGGATCGCATCTAGGAACATATCTACAAGTCCCGATCATCATATCTGCCCGTGAAATCCGTCAGATTAGTTAACGGTTCGTTTTTAATCTTCTAGCTTGATTTTTATTGGTTAAATCTTGTTTTTGAATGTAATGAGATAGTTAGGGTTGTTGATTATTGCCTAGATGATGACTAGGAATGATTATAAACAAAGAACACGATGTTTTAACGGGTAAATCCTTGTTTTGAGCCGTTGTAATGCCCGGTTTTCATGAAACTATATCTTAGATTAAAATGGTTTAAACCATTTGAGTGTAACAATGATTGTGATTGTCTTGATCATTTATTGAAATGCTAGGTTTCATCCAAGTGTTTCAAACTAATGATAAGCATAAAGATAATCACTAAAATAACGATCTGATGTTTATGACAACAATCAGATTAGTACATTGAGCATGGTTATTAAGCCTATTTTAATATCACATTCACATGTTTCATGATACCTAAATGATCAATAACAAGGATTGATTATTCCTAAGCCAGAAATTCATCTAGGAATTGTCTTAAGTGAAATAATCATCAACAACATCTATTTGATTAATCCGAAAATGTCGTGATTAATTCAGTTAGTCATAAATTTTTATAGGAACCATAGAGGATTTCCTATCAGCTGAACATCAAGATCATCATCATCCGCATATAACAGTGAGATCATAGCCCCTTCTTTTCTCCTTATAAATGTTTACCAAAACTCGGGGTGGAATATGTAGATAACTTTTCAAAACATATTTTATCAACTTTTGAGAAATCATATATCATTATCATTATCATGAGAAAAATCATGATAAACATTTATCAATTACCATGGAATCATATATCAGTACCATCAGTAAAATCATGGTAAACAATCATCAAATGAATATTTTATCAACTCATTAAAAACAAGCGTATAACTTGGGAACTTTGGTTATGTGGAGGCTATTTGGGCACATTCTTATGTGAACATCATTAACTTGTTATCAAGCCCTTGGTAGTACTGGTATGATCATATACGGGAACACAAGATCATTATCACAAATCGCTCCAACCGTGGGTTGGACATCATCATGTGAGCTAACAATCATTACTAACGATCATTTATCATTAGGTTTGATGTTTGCATGCTCAATTAGATTCAATTTCAAAGTACCTGTTTGATCACCTGTGATTACTACATCATGAAAATTATTGTTTGAACATCATTTTGAATCAACAAAACTTATGTTTCTCACTCAACTATTCGTAGTTGACTTTTATCTACATGTTTCAGGTAATGGGGAACGACAACAAATCAATCTAGGTCAAGATCAACAGTAGAACTAGTTGTGACCTAGAAAGAAAACAAAAGCATCGTATTGTATAATAATTATCTTATGATAAACTTGTTGTATAATATGTATGTTATGCTTGTTTAAATGAACTTAACTTTATGAAACTTAGTAATCACGGGTTGTTCTCCAACATTGGCACATGAACACATAGTCACGCGCCGTGGATGTGGGTTGTGACATAGACCGAGAAATTGATCTTCTCTCATGTCATATTACTGGTAGTAGTTTCATTGAAGTCATGGGAAACACAAAGTGATAGAGATAAATTGGATGCATTGTGATCTGATTACGTGAGGATCACAATGGACCCCATTTAGGCTCTATGCACTACAATATCAGAACAATATCAATAAGTTAATCAACATTCCTATTATTAGTAATGTATCACAATTAACGCCACAAGCAAGAGAATAATGACAAGGATGAGATTAAACTAATCTAGTTTCCTTAAAACATTGAGGGTTTATCGACTCTTCGGTCTTGATAACTAAACCCCTCATATTATATTATTCTACATATAACGCATTGGGTGATGAACATAAATAGTTGGGAGAATATTAAACAAGTTGAACACACGGAAAATGGAAATGGGTATCCATAGTTGTATTACAAGTAGTGTTGAACTTGATTGAGCAGGTGGTGGGATGGCGTCTGGGCGGGTTGTAGGGCTCGACCCTTTCGTATGCCCTATATATAAGCATGCTTGATTTTGTGAAATACTACTTGTACATATAACTAGGGAGAGGCCATTGGGTGGAACAGATCATTCAAACAACTTACAAGTAACATAAATGACATTGTGATTGTGTGTGTGAACAAATCAAGGTTTTCAATTATCAAACTTATGAACTCACCAACCTAGTGTTGACTTTGTTTAAATGCATGTTTTCTCAGGTGACGAACATGCTTAGTTACCAGTATTCAAGAACATAGCTAGTGGACTTTTAGAATACCTAGCTACATTTTGTGTTGCATACTTTTGGATGGCAAAAACAATGAATCATCTTTTGTATATCTTGTAATGTACAAGATATAAACTCATTGATTCTTTTGATTAGATTTACTTAGTTAAATTATGAGTAAACAATGTAATTTAACTTTGTAATTATATTTGATTGTCATGTTAGCATTTCTCATTTATTTATCATGTGCTATGTAAACAATCTGATCATTTCGGTTATCACGAAGACATCACGCCCCGGGAACCTTCTGGCCGGCGGGAAAGTCGACCAGCCCGCCGGCTCGGGGTGTGACAACACCTCAACTAGACAACACTTAGGAAAACCCCATTGAGTTCCCATCAACACTAAGTTGTTCCCATCGATCATGTGACCTCAATTCTGAATCAAATTGCTTAATGTTAGGTTTATATTACCTGGATAACAATTATGAGTTAGTATCAATGAGTTTGGCCACAAAAGGGAGCAACGAACGTATTATTATCGAAGATGAAGCTGGGTTGTGGTCTGTCGACACTATCTTATAATCAATGGCCTTCTGTCGACATTGCTTAATATCGATGGTTCTCGGCTGCACAACCCTTGGACTTGTCGATATTACTAGTATCTATCGACCAAAGGCTGGTCGATTTTGAGGCTGTCGAAATTATGAAAATCGATGAAAGTCATCTGGTCCAGCTGGCTGTCGATACTATCCCCTCATCCATGTTCATCCTTCGATTCTATTGTTCTACCATCGATATTAACACTAGCCTTTCCAGATCATTATTCCAGTGTAATCCAAGCATGGTAACCTCATTTTGATGTAAATATAACAAGGTTTGATGGGTAAAAATCGAGTTCTAAATTCGATTAGCCGGATTTGTTAAAAACCCTGAAAACCGATTCTTGAAGCTCAAAGTTACCTCGATTTTTGATGTTTTTGGACTCGATCTGCTTTTTTTTCGAATTGTAAATGTTGTAAGCTTCAATTTGATACCAAATTTGTCAAATTTTGTTGAGAAATGAAGATTTTGGCTTTCTCACAAACAAACAATTAAAACTAATTGTTTTCCTTTCGTTATTACTGATTTCACATTGTTTTCTAATGAAATTGTCGGTTATCTGATTCCTGTTTTTGTGGGAATTAGATCACAACCGATATGTTTATGTCATTTGTATCCATAATTGTTGGTTATTTCACATGATTTGTTGTATATTTATATTTCAATTTTCATTGAAATACATACAACTGTTATATGTTTTCACAAAATTGTTGTCATGTAACTGTTTATCACATAGTATTCACACATAGTATAAGTGAAAGTACACATACCGTATGGTTGTCAGACGGTTAGGTACTAATTGTCACACGTGTCAACTCTATTGCTGGTGATGATTTAGATGAGAGAGAAGGAATGTATGGCTGTCGGTTGGTATATGCTTTAAAAATGAATAAAAAATGTTTCAGGTATCCTTCTAAATCACCACTAGCAGTGGAGGGAATACCCCAAATCACTACTGCTAGAGGCAACTCCATTTTTAATTCATTTTTAAAGCATGTATCACGTGACACCCTAATTCCTTCTATCTCTCTCTTATAAATTACCAGTAGCAATGAAGTTGGCATCATTTATATAAAAAGAATCAAAGAAACCATACAACTCAATCATATACCAACTCTCACAAAGTTTGTAATGTATAAGAGCTTTTTTCAATAGGCTTTCCGTAATTAATTTGCGTAAATTCATTGATTCTATTTACCATTAATAGTATAGACATGCACGCTAGATTACACTCATGTATAATAAGAACTCTAAATATTACGAGAACTCATGAGAAAATCATTATATATTATACAAATGATATAATTCTGAGATATTAAATGGTTTACGTCTCTAGTTATTTTTTTGTTTCCTCCCTGCTTTCGAAATTACTCTTTTAATATATACATATTCTCATTTGATCTCTCTCGTATACACAATAAGCTTAGGTATTTCAATTTTTTATAACAATTAGAACCTACTTTTGTGATAAGCCTTCATATCCCTCAATGGCCTAGTAACTAGGAGAACACGTAAAACGTGACCGCAAGCAATCGGGACGGTGGCCTCCAAGAAAAATCAGCCTTAGTGGGGACTGAACTTGAAACTTTCAATTTGTTTCTCCTTCACTCAAATTATTATACCATTTTCTTTTCTTTGAGGTTAGGTATTTCATATTTAGAAACACATATATAGAAACCCTTCCATCAAGCATTGATTGTAGTTATTAGACTTGATATTCAGTATTACAGGTTTATATGATTTTGACACTTGTGTAGTATAGGGTTGTAATATGTAATGTTGTAAATCTATATATGTTCTTACGTAATGAGAAGCAGGCAACGATTCAGCCATATCAATTCTTCAGAGCCATCAGAAGCACCAAGAGCGAAATTGGCAACCCTGTTCAAACGCCAGGCAAACTTGGTGCTTCTGACGGGGACCTACTAAGTGACCCAACTACTTATCGTAGTCTTGCAGGAGCCCTTTAGTATCTCACTTTTACTAGCCCAGATGTTTCTTATGCAGTTCCACAAGTATGTATGCATATGCAAACCCCTAGATCCTCTCACTTTCATGCACTTAAGAGAATTTTACGATATATCAAAGGTACCTTGCCTATGGGTATTTTTCTACATCGCAGGTCCATTTCGTCACTATTGCCTATTCAGATGCTGATTGGGCAGTCTGCCCGGACACTCTTCGCTCTATGTCAGGTTACTGTGTCTTTCTTGGTGACAATCTTATCTCCTAGTCATCTAAACGACAAACCATCATTTCTCGTCGAGTATAGGTTGTAATATGTAATATTGTTAACCTATATATGTTCTTACATAATGAGAAGCAGGAAACGATTCAGCCATATCAATTCTATCAGCAGTAATCTCCCACTATCATTTATGATACTCCCTTCCATCATTCACAATTTTTGGGACAATCTTTGACGATTGCAAGTAACTTACAACACTCTGCTGGGAGATTTTTTTAATCATATTTAACGATTCACAATTTTTTTTAACGAAAGTTACAGTCCTTCTGTGATTGCATTTCAGTTGTCTCAGTTGTTTGATACTCCATGTTAGGCTTGAACCCGAGACCACCCAGAAGCAAGCCCGAAGGAAAAATCCACTGCTTTGTTGTGACAAATATTCGAACCAAAGACATCTCACATGAAAATTAGTCAAGAGCGTGCCACTGGACTTTAAACATGTTAGGTATGTTTGAGAATAGCTAAACTTGATGGGAGCTCAGCCAATTCAATAAGCATATTGCCCGAATAGAATACACTTTGAGGACTTTGAGCCGAGTAATAAGTAGCTTCTACATGTAGCAGAGCTGAAGCTCTTTCAAATGTGGTAGATGCACAATTGTTAAGTTAATATACTTGAAAGAAAAAAAATTACAAGGGACGCCCTCATCGCCAAAATAACTAACCCAATATCAATTTAAACAAACTAGGGGTGCTCGAGCAATGCGAGAGTTGTTGAAAATATATAATCACTATATTAATTATGAAACAAAATTAAAATCACTAACCGGATTTGTAGAACTTCAGAAAATCACAATCATAAACTTTAAGATATTGCAACTTGGATAATCTCTAAGAATCGTGAACCACTATCAGATCAAACTATTTGATTGTACGAATCAAATGCTTGAATGGATTAGACTTAGAGATCTTGAGATTGAAATTGAATTTTTATTGTCTTTGCAAGAGAAAACCGTACTCCTCTTTTGTGATCGATAAATTGATTATTCCTTTAGTGAGTTTTGTACCAAGAGAGTCAAAATCCTCTTCTGTGAATTGGTTTGTTCGAGAGTCCTCAAAAAGAGAAAAATCAATTCTCTTTAAAAGAACAAATTGCCATATACGGCAGTTATCCATTTATTTAACTTATTTTTATTTATAAACATATAAATAAATTACAAAAATCCAATTATATTAATATAACAAACATATGTAATATTAATGTCAAACGAGCCCGCACTCCCGCGTCACCTAACTCGATTAATCATTAACATTACTATTTCGATCACCAAGTTAACCCAATTACACTAAAATAGTTGATAACATTAAAATTACCAACATTCCTCCCCCATGTTAGTGATATCCATGATTAACTTAAATATCTCTTACACAAACACAAACTTATGCATAAATGAAAATGTCCTATGGATTGAATTTTCATCTTATTATATTACACGTTCCAAATATTAGAATATCGGGGTGTCACCAAGGATTGAATCCTTGCTATCCATTTAAATACATGTATATAATATACACATAAGTTTACAAATTCAAATTTCACTTGACACAATGTTTTACTAGCCTGTGTCCTAATCCTTCAAAGAATATATCAAAGCTCAAGTCCAAAGCTTCTTGAAGCAGCTAAAACTTCATATTCTTATAGGTAGTTCATTACTCTTGCACATGCACTACAATTTATCAATGAACTATTAAGAAATTAAATTTCAACCTTCTTTATCTTGCAGTCTGAACACATACCTTAGGATGATTATGCTAATGTGTTCCAATATCTTCATGACAAGCTTGCCTCGTTGAATTCAAGATCTAACATTGTATTAGATGTGAATTGGGTGTCTTGATATGAGATATTAAATGGACTTCAAACCTATCCCTATAGCTGATTTGTTCACAAGATCTCTTCCTAACCCTTTGGTTAGATGATCAGCTAGATTGAGCTCTGATCTTACAAATTCAACAGATATCACTCCATTTATGATTAATTCTCTAATCATGCTATGTATGACACCTAAGTGTCTAGACTTCCCATTGTACATGTGACTATATGCCTTTGCTAAGGTAGCTGCACTATCACATCTTATAGAGATTAGTGATATCGGTTTTGACCACAATGGAATCTCAAAGATCATATTTCTTAACCATTCAGCCTCTTTACCAACTGCTGCTAAAGCTACAAACTCAGATTCCATATAGTTGAGTTAGTGATGCAAGTTTGTTTCTTAGATGCCCAGGAAATAGCACCACCACCAAGTTAGAATACCCATCTACTTGTAGAAGAATGATATTCCATATTTGTTATCCAACTTGCATAAGTGTATCCTTCTAAGACGAAGGAGAACCTGAGTAAAATAAACCATAGTTCATGGTTCCTTTCAAGTACTTAAATAGCCTATTCACTGCTTGCCAATGCTGTGTGTTTGGATTACTAGTAAACCTACTCAATTTTCCCACATCATAGGCTATGTCAGGCCTTGTACTTATCATGGCATACATCAAGAATCCAATTGCTTTGGAATACTCCAACTGTGAAATACAATTGCCTTTATTAGGCACTAATCTGATATTGGGATCAATAGGGGTGCTAATAGGAGAACAATTATAAAGTGATTGAATTTCTTCAACACTTTCTCAATATAACGAGACTAAGTCATGGCTATACCATTGTTACTCTTTTTAATCCTTATTCCAAGGATCACATCTGCCTCCCCCATATCATTCCTATCAAAACTAGAAGATAACAACTTCTTTATCTTATCAATCTGATCTTGGTCAGTACCAAAGATCAACATATCATCTACATATAAACAAATAATGACTCCTTTACCAGAAGGATAAAATCTACTGTAGACACATTTATCTGGTTGGTTTAGAAGAAACCCATGAGAGAAGATCACATCATCATATTTTTGATGCCACTATTTAGGTGCTTGTTTCAAACCATACAATGATTTGATGAGTTTACACACCTTGTTTTCTTGACCAGGTTATACAAAACCTTCAGGTTGTTTCATGTATACCTCTTCATCCAATTCACCATTCAAGAATGCAGTTTTCACATCCATTTGATGAATTAATAATTTATGAATTCAAGCAAGAGCTATAAGAAGCCTTATAGTGGAAATCCTTGCAACTGGAGCATGTGTATCAAAGAAATCAATGCCTTCCTTTTGTCTAAAGCCTTGGATAACCAATCTAGCTTTAAACTTATCTATGCTTCCATCAACTTTCATCTTTCTTTTAAAGATCCATTTGCAACCCAATGGTTTGCAACCCAATGGTTTGCAACCAGCAGGCAAATCAGTCAACTTCCAAGTATTATTATGCATGATAGAGTCCATCTCATCATGGATGGCCTCTTTCTAGAAAAACACATCTCTAGATGCCATTGCCTCATTATATGTCTTTGGATCCTCTTCAATATTGAAGCAATATTGATATTGATATTCAACCACATTCCTGGTTTCTTCCACTAAATAAAGATGAAAATCAGGCCCAAAAGACTTAGCTTTTCTGGCTGTATTACTTTTTCTAGGTTCAGTAGAAACAACTGCATTATCATTTCTTTCTGCTGATACATTCTCAATAGGGTTATAAATTCCACTTTGAGAATTCTTAAATAGCATCCTTTGGTCTAGGCATAGAAGTAAACCTATCTTCATCAAAGATAGCATCCCTAGACTCTACGACAGAGTTTATGGAAACATAGTCATTGGGTTCTAATAATAGAATCTATAGGCTTTAGAATTTTCAGCATAACCTATGAAAATACAGTCTATTCCTCTTTCACCTAAGTTCTTTCTTTTAGGCTCAGTAAGGCGTACAACAACCCTACAACCCCAAACTTTCAAATAGTTCGGATTTGGAGGTTTCTTTCTCCATAACTCATAAGGAGTTATTTTATTATTTTTATATGGAGTTCTGTTCAATATATAACACGCAGTTAACATAGCTTCTCCCCAGAATCCATCATTCAAGCCTGAATAATATAACAAAGAATTGACCATTTCCTTCAATGTTCTATTCTTTTTTTTCAGCCACTCCATTCTGTTGTGGAGTATATGGTGCAGTGGTCTGATGTGTTATTCCAGTAGATTGAAAGTAAATTGGATCATAATACTCCCCTCCCCGATCAGTGCGAAGAGTTTTAATCAGATCACCATGAAGCAATTCAACTTCTTGTTTATATACCTTGAATTTATCAAGTGCTTCATCCTTAGTATGAACAAGATATACATAGCAATACCTTGTTGCATCATCTATGTAAGTTACTACATATTTCTTATTAACAAGAGATGGTGTGCTATGAAAGTCACATAAATCAGAATGAATGAGTTCTAATACCTTAGAATCCCTTTTAACATCTTTAAATGCTTTTCTTGTAATCTTATTAGTTTACAAGTATGACATTTATTATTATGCATATCAAAAGAAGGTATTAAACTCATTTTAGACATATCTTTCATTCTAACATAATTAACGTGAACTAATCTAGCATGGCATAAACTAGAAACATGATCTACTTTATTAGAAGATGAAGATGCAATACATACATATTCACTAGCAAATGGGACATGAATATTAAGTTTAAACATACCATTAGATAAATATCCAAATCCAACAAAGGTTCCATGTCTAGATAAGATAAACTTATCTGACTCGATGACCTGCTTATAACCATAACTATTTAACACAATACCAGACAAGAGGTTCTTTCGAATCCCTGGTAAACACAATACATAATCTAACAATAATTGTTTCCCATAAGTAAATACAAGTTTAACTTTCCCTATTCCTTTGATAGGCTCGGTTGCTATATTTCCCATTCTCAACACAGATCCATTTTCAATTGGTTTGAATTCCTCAAACCATCTTAGATCCTTGCACACGTGACTAGTAGCACCCGAGTCTACCCACCATGCCATTTCATCATCCTATACATAGAATGATTCAGAAAAAATGGAAACATAATTCTTAACCGAATTAAACTCAGAAACAAGGAACGAACCAGGTTTCACAATTGGGTCTTTAGATCCGCTTGGACCTGCTACATCAGCCTTGTTTCCTTCTGACAATTTCACCCGACAATCTTTCTTGAAATGTCCAGGTTTTCCACATCTCCAACAAGCCTTTTTAACTTTCTTGTTGGAATGATTGTTGTCATTGTTAAACTTGCGCTTTTTGTCTTACAGTTTGTTAAAACTTTTGAATTTTCCATCATCTTCAACAACATTAACTGATGATGAAGCTTGGTTTTTACCTTTGGTCTTATCAACTTCTTGAGACCGAAGTGATTCCTCAATTCTGAGATGACTCCCCAATTGAACCAAATTCAGATCCTCCTTTTGATGTTTAAGAGTATGTTTAAAGTCCTTCCAAGATGGTGGAAGCCTATCAATGATGCTAGAGACATATATTGACTCGTCCATTTTCATATCATGTTGTGAGAATTGACCCAAAGTGTGCAATAACTCATTGTATTGCTCCATTACCGGCCTGGAATCTGACATCTTGTTATTCATGAAATTACTAACAAGGAATTTCTTACTTGAAGTATCCTCTGCCATGTACTTAGATTCCAAAGCATCCCACAATTGCCTAGCCGATTCATCATTTTGATGAACATCAAACAAGGCATCCGACATCTCATTCAAGATGTGTCCTCGACATATATAGTCATCATTTTCCCACTTGAGACATCTTCTAGTTTGTTCTAGAGTTTCATCCTCCACTATTTCAGGACACGGTGTGGATAATACTTAAACAACTTTTAAAGTTGTTAACAAGAAATGCATCTTTTTTCTTTCAACGCCTAAAGTCTTGTCCGTTAAACTTTTCAAGTTTAGCAAACTTACTAGTCATGTCACGAACAGATTTACCACTAGCCATTCTGATTTGTTATTTAAACGTAATTGTTAAACAATTAATAATTTATATTAAGAAATCAATTCAATAACAATCAAAACTACACAGTAGCATGCATTTGTTGCAAAATCCAAACTTCAAATTCAATTAAATTGAATCTGGATAATTGTTTCTTAAAATCAAGATTTCATATTATACTTTTAGTTATAATATCACAATAAGTCAATCAAAATTTTATTATAGCAAATAGTGAAACAAAATTTCAAATCAATTGTATGAATCATATTTTAATTCAAATTTGTTGACCAGATTCAAATTTTAATTTCACAGAATATCAAATTGATATTCTATAATATGGAATTCTCTTGAAACTTATTGTCATAATAATCAATGATCGCCAACAATCTCAAATCAATTTAATATATCATTGCAGTGGCTAAAAATAAAATCAATTTGTGAATAAGATAATTCCAACAAACAAAATTACGAACATAATATCCTAGTTTAATACGTCGTGATTTTCAATGGTTTCTGAATTACGGATAGGAAAGCAAACATTAATAAATAGTTTGATCTTTGATGAAAATATATAATCACTATATTAATTATGGAACAAAATTAAAATCACTAACCGGATTTGTAGAACTTCAGAAAATCACAATCATAAACTTGAAGATATTGCAACTTGGATAATCTCTAAGAATCGTGAACCACTATTAGATCAAACTATTTGATTGTACGAATCAAATGCTTGAACGGATTAGACTTAGAGATCTTGAGATTAAAATTGAATTTTTATTGTCTTTGCAAGAGAAAACCGTACTCCTCTTTTGTGATCGATAATTTGATTATTCCTTTAGTGAGTTTTGTACCAAGAGAGTCAAAATCCTCTTCTGTGAATTGGTTTGTTCGAGAGTCCTCAAAAAGAGAAAAATCAATTCTCTTTAAAAGAACAAACTGCCATATACGGCAGTTATCTATTTATTAAACTTATTTTTATTTATAAACATATAAATAAATTACAAAACTCCAATTAATATATATATTAAAAACCAAAATCTTGTTGTGAGAGGAAAAATACTATTCCTTTCCTACTACATGCAATCCACCATGTACAACTCCTCCTCCAGTCCTCATAAACCACTATCATCTCCACCACAGTTCCTCCTATTCCCATCTCCATCACTATACGATTTCCATTCTCTTCCACGATTTGACTCCACTCTTTGCTTCACCAACCACCCATCCACCTACACCACTATCGTTGTATTAGTCAGAGGATCGGTGCTCCACACATAAGGATCGGTGCTCCACGCAGAACAGATCACCACACCAGAAACAAAATCCAGTCAAAGTTACCTCTTTCCGAAAACCGGAACATCGACTCACTCTTTTCACACCATCATAGGTTAGTTTCTTTTTTGAATCCTTCAATTCTTTACTAGCAACACAACCATTTGACCTTACACCACATATGTCAATTAGTCGCGGCAAGAAGGTTTGGGGTTAGTGAGATGATACTAAGCTTCATTGCCCTCTTTGTCATTGCTTCTTTGATTTGGTTGATATCGATGACCACTCACCTGCTTTATTCGCATTGGAATGTTGCTAATATCGATTAGATGTATGAATTGTTCATTGATTTGTGCATTCACCTCAAAGTTAATCTCATGGGGTTAGTACTGATCGTGCGCTAATATTTCTATTACCAAATTATTAATTTCTTTTGTATGAACATTGGGTTACTCTGTAACTGAAAGTACCATCTACGAATGTGGATGTTCCTGTTTAAATTTCGTGCACATATTAAACACATTTGATATGGTAGAAAGTGTATGTATCGTGTTGTTATTTGGGGCTTTCTTCTGACATAGAAGATTGATCTTTAATATTTGTTGCAAATTGAAGACAAATCTAGGAATTACTTCAGAATTAACAACATTAGCATTTCTAAATATGGTCAATTAAAATCCGTTAAATATCTTAGAATTTGCTTTCAAATTCTCAACATACATCTTGCACAGGTATGTGGACTGTAAGGAACTAACAACTGTTAGATTTTTAAGAGGTTGTTGTTAGAATCTTAAATAATTTAAGCCCAAACTCTCCATTTGCTTAAATCATTGATCTTATCATGTGTAACAGCATTTACTTATAATTTTGTAACTTTATGTATGCTCAAAACTAGATTGCCCATCTTTTTACATGTATTACTCAGGATATGAACAATCTTCTGGAATGGTACATAAAAGATTGAACATCTGCAATGATTTATGAATGTTTGCATTAAAACGTCTATAAAATGGCTTTTTATAAACCATGAGTATTATATATAGTTATATCCTACATATATATACGATTTACATTTGACAATTTTATAATATTTGTATCGTTTATAACTTCTACATTTACGTAGGGCCTTTTTGTAAGTCTTATGTAATCACATTCTTTACTATTAAATGAGTTCTTAATCTTCAATCCTTACGTTATAGATGTTGTATAGGTCTTTTTCATGCATTTTATTGTACACAATTTTAACCTCATGTTCTGTTGATTGTTTTTACGTCAGTATATCAGACCCCGCCGCAACGCGCGGGTCCTATATACTAGTTATATTAATATAACAAACATATATAATATTAATGTCAAACGAGCCCGCACTCCCGCGTCACCTAACTCGATTAATCATTAACATTATTATTTCGATCACCAAGTTAACCCAATAACACTAAAATAGTTGATAACACTAAAATTACCAACAAGAGTGAACATAAACAATAACACAGACACTTGTAGATAATTCATTGGTTATAACTATCAAACATGTTAAACTTTAAACATAGAATCAAAACTGACTAAAAATTTGGCTCGTGATAAATTTGTCCTTAACTTAATTGATAATATGGGAATTGGGATAAACCTCTACCATCCCATGTAGGGATGGTAATGAGCCGGGTTTGATCAATCCCAGTCTCATACCCGATTATAAAAGCTTGTCTCATACCTGTCCTAAAACTCATTTGGGTATCTATCGGATATTTACCCGTCGGGTATCCAGCGGGTTTCGGGTATACCCGTTAGTTAGCTAAATATACTCATTGAGAATAACTGACTTAAAATACGTCGGCTATCGAGTAACTAATAATAAGTTTTTTTTATAACCAAAAACTATATGTTAAATATGCTAAGTACAAACTGTTAATATATCAAATAACATGAAATTTCAAAATGTTATAAGTTAATTAGGATCATTCAAGATAAACCAAAGAATAAAAATTATCAAAAAATGGTTCAAAAAAAAAAGTATTGTAGTTGTCACAAAAAACAAAAATAAAAAAAGAAACAAATTATATGAACAATTTCTAAATTTCATAAGAAATAAAAAAATAAACAAATTCTATTAACTTCAAGTGTATATAAATGGGTATTTATAATCGAGTACACGAGACGGGCACACGAGTATATATAATAAGGTAATCGGGTCGGGTAAACGGGTATATGAACAAATCTCAAGCTCGTCCCATACCCGAGAAAATTCTAAAAATTAATCCCATACCCGGCCCAATACACATCGGGTTCGGAAATATACGTCCCATATGTATCGGCTTCGAATAAACCCGTCGGACGTGGTTTTTTTGTCATCCCTAATCCCATGAAGACTTTTCATAAAATATTAACTATACTAATTGTCCAATCCATTTTCATCTTTCTCATTTTATATTAATCATCCTTTCTTTCGTTATCTATTATCCATCTAGGTAGGATTATTACGTATATTATGCATTTTGTGGTATTGTGATGTAGGTACTTGTACAATATTTTTAACATATTGTAAATCACTTCAATTATTAAATTTATAGTAAAAAAAGCTTTTATATTATACTTGAATACATTTAGGCCTTGCTTGTTTTTTTTATAAAAGGTTTGTGGATCTTCTTTGGTCTGAATGTTGTCAATATCACGAAGAATAAAGAGATACCGTCTATACCCAAATAAAAATGGATGTTTTCATAAGGAAGCCATCGAAGGCTTTCCACAAATTGAGATTTGGCCGTAGAAGGATAGAATTGTATCCGAAGAACAGGGGAATACAAAAAAGTAATAAGAGAGGTGCACAGACCAATCAATCGTATCGGTCGTATTCTCCGCTTGCTGCAAAGCCTTTCTTTCTCGCCCAAACACATAACTCAGAAAGAGAGTGGCGCCTAGCCGTTGAGAGCGTTTGTTGTCTTTGTAGAGGAGCAGGGAAAAGAGTAAGTATTGGCTGCTGGCATGTCCGAGCTAAGATCGGTTGAGGCGGGTAAGGTTACTGAAGCGAATGCTATGGAATATTCCATTCTTGTAATATTCCACAAACACCAAGACCTGAAGTGAGTCACACTGGTTCCATAATAGAGACCGCCAAGGACTTTTCTGGCCATGAATTCAGGGAAAATGCATGCGTAGACGTTGACCTCTGCAGACTGTTTGTTTTTTCGAAGACGTTTCATTAAAAAAGCCTGGGCGAGGTATTCTTGGTGCAAATGTGAACCAATCACTTCTAGGATCTTCTAAGGTCTGAAGAGACTACCCACCCCCACCCACCACCACCGGCCATCACTTCCGGCCACCACCACCGGCCACCCCCTCCAGCCACCACCTCATGCCACCCCCGCCGACCACCCCCTCCGGCCGTGACACACCGTAATTTCCAGGTCAGCTTTTCATTTAATTAAATGTTTATTTAATTAACACTTGCATACGTGGCACTAGAATTAATTTAATTTGGTGTGAGACATGGCACGATAGTACAAACACAGTCGTAAAAACGATAATTCAGTGAGTTATTGAAAACCGCACACACGTGTCAGAAATTCACGAACGTTGTTGAGCGTCTAACTAATCAAGCACCTGAATGACAAACAAGACAATTATGACCAAACAATTAATAATTAAGTTAAAACGAAGAATTAAAGTCAAGAAACAAGCAAAAACGACCTAAACAAGTAAATGGGCCAATTGGGCTCATCCAGACAGCCATGCGGTACGCTTAGGACCAAGCTTTGGGCCTAGGCTGTACGCGAGGCATAGGCGGGAAAATTTTGAATTCCCCAAAACACCAGGCGGTACGCCTAGACCCTTCGCCTACCCGGGGCGGTGCGCGTGAGACCACGAAGATCTTTTGGATTAAAATAATCCAGGCGGTACGCCTGGCCTCGATGAGGCCCGCTAGGCAATACGCTTCGTAGTCGAGATCACAGAAAATCTTCTTAAACCTCTCAAAAATCATTGCTAGCCTATTACACTCATTTTATCCGACTTCAGACGCAATCGTTCGACCTTATCTTCCCCAAAACTCTCTGCTAACCTCGTGGAAGTCATTTTTGAGTTCTTGGAAGCCATATTGAAGTTCTTGAAAGATTAGAAGCCAAGGTATAGCCATTGTGGAGACTCACCACCATCACCATCACCATCTAACTTCTGGAACATCATCCTCAGCTGATTACAGGAGCAATCCATACTATTCAAGCAACAACTCAGTTTGTTTGGAGCTTTAGAAGATAGTTCTATGGTCTTTATAGTCTAAAAACACCCAAACACATTCATGCAAGGCTTGAAACCCACGTGCAATCACTCTATCAACACATGCATGAATTTCCACTTGAATGAACCTGTGTTTTATCATCTTGATGATTCATTTGATGATCTAGAATGATGTACTTGGGAATTTGGACGATATTTGATGACATGAATACGAGTATTGATGATATTTGATGTTTAGGAGAATCTTTGATGACATGCATGTACGATCTATTGGATATTTAGGATATTTTGGTTATAAAGATGTGAGATGTTAGGGATGTTGGTAGTGAAAACTATGAGTTAAAATGATATATTATGTTATTTGGGCATGGTTACCATAAATGGTAACTTTATTTTCATAAAATGTGCTAAAGGATACTATAAACAATAAAAATTTGTGTTGGATGATTGTTTGTAAGTAGTAATAGTGATATTGGTGCAAAAGAATAAATCGATTTGTTAATATATTAATAAGTTGAGGTAGTTACTATAAATAGCAACTTTGTAGGTACAAGAATAGGTTCAAAGATGATCTTGGTGAAACCAACATGTAAAAGTAATGCTTCATAGTTAAAAATGGGATTATTAGCAGGTGACATGGTTTAGTTGATTTAAATGGTGATTTATGTGCAAACTTTTCATATTAGGGAACTTTATTTGTGGATTTCATGAGATATGATTTTTAGTTAAGTTTTGTTAATGGTAAAGGATTTGAAATGCTATATTATGTTGATATGTGAAGTGTTGCATGATTTTTTATGCTAAACATGTCGAATGTAGAAACTTTTTATTTTTAGTAACTTTAAATACTAAAAACGGACTTAAGTGCTTATTTCATCGCATGCAACAACGTGCTAAGCGTTAACATGATCACTTAGGCTAAACAAACATGCTAGAACTATTAAAATGGATTTTTATGTAAACTTATTAAAAATGGAAATTTACTATAAATAGTAAGTTGTCCATTAACGTGACTTACATGTTTTAATGTATTACGTGAACAATAACGAACATCACACGAACAATAATAAACACACGGTTCACCAACGGGTCATTGACTTTGACACGGTCAAACACGAACAAGCATGGTCAAACATGGACAAACATAACAACCGTAGGTTGTAGAGCACGAACACAGACACGAACACGAACACAGACACAAACATGATCACGAACACAAACTTACGTAAGAAATGTGACATAGGTAACCAGTGACTGCTTCACCCGAAGACCAGGAGCTTACGCGTTTCTTATCACTCAGGTGAGTTTACGGCCCCTATATCAAACTCTTTTACAAGCTTTCAAACTAGGGGGAGAATACATGTTGTTGTGTCAAACGTTTATACTAGTACAAAAATATTCTGTATGCTGGTTTATTGAACAAGCATTAAGTGTTGTATCGTAACAAAGTCCTCGCACAGTCTTACCGTTAATGTTTTCACAACGATGTGAGTTTAGGTAGTACTATTGGGCGTGACGAACCCCACGTGACGCCAACTCTAACTGATTTCCGAACGCGTGTAATCTCAACCCATCGTTCGTGTCCTTACGATAGGCATGTCGGAGGCTAGAGCAAACAAGTCTAGTTCGGTAGAGACGCAACTGACACTTGGAGCCTTGGGCTCGGAACAAACATATAATAAACAGCATGACACATGACAAACATTTTTATATACTTATGTACTGATATCAAAACCTGTGAACTCACCAGCCTATATGTTGTCACTTTTTCTTAACATTTATTCTGAGGTAACTAGCTACTAGCTGCTTATGGATAAGGATGCACTTAGGGAAAACGAGCACAAGACTAAGCTTGCATTCATATCGTGTCTTTTGAACAAACACTTTACATTTTATGATATGTATTAAACAAAGTAGTGTCTGTCGTTTTACTTTCAGCTGCACTTTTAAACACTTTATATTCCGCTGCTTAACAGCTTATGACATTCCGCTGCATATTAATTAATCGATCTGGTTAATCATGTATTTCAAACATACTTTCAAACGCATATATAGTCGTTCTATATGACTGAGAGCTGTGATTTTGGACACGTCACAACAACCAGTGGTCTGACACCGTAGGTGGGAATTTGGGGATGTGATACCGGCCACCATCACCGCCCCCCCCCCCTGCGGCCACCACCGCCGACCACCACCGCCATCCGGCCACTGCCGGCAACCCACGCCAGCCGGAAACCACAGCCGGCCACCCCGCCTCTCACCACTGCCGGCCACCCTCTCCGGCCCCCACCGTCGGCCACCCCCGCCGGCCACCCCCTCCGCCCAACCCCGCCAGCCACCACCATCGCCCAACCCCTCTAGCCACCACTGCCGCCCACCACCGCCGGTCACTCCATCACCTCCCACCGCACACCACCACCAATTTATTTTAGGAGTCAATAGACGTTAAAAAAACAAAACACCCTTCTTCTTGCAGACTGTAGACATTTGGTCCATTCTCTTCTCCTACAGATGTCTGCAGATGTGGTCCGCAAACTACAGACATTTTACCTTTTAAAAAACAAACACCACATTAGTCGCACCAACAATTAAACAATGGTACACGTCACTAGGGGTGAGCATAATATAATCATAACCGAAAAATAACCGATAACCGCACCAAACCATAACCGATTTAACCGAAACCAACTTTAGCAGACGGTTAGGGTTAATGAATCCGAGTTTACGTGGTTTTACTTTTTTTTTCACACATCTCAGTCACTAGAAAGTTTACAAGCTTCACTAAGATTTTCATCATTAATATATCTATAATTCACAAGCATATTTACAAGCTTTTCTTAGTTTTTCAACAATTCCGTTATTAACCGAATTTAACCGAAACCGAGCTGTAACCGGTGGCTAACCGATTAGTAGTTAACAGTTCAATTGGTTATGGTTATGTTTATGGTTAAGGATTTGGAATTAACCGAAGTAGCGGTTTTGGTTATGTAAATCATCATAACCGCACCGAACCGAACCACACACACCCCTACACGCCACCTCTATCCAAGGTTACACACCACCTCTCTCATATGTAATTCTAAACTACCCAAATCCTCAATTCAAATATTTTTCTTTTATTTTTCATTAAATCTCACTTAATCATACGATTATTTTGTAGATTCTTTGATTATTTTCCTAGTCATTTAAGTGTTAGTTTGAAATTTGTTGGTTGAATATTTTATTAATTATAGCTTGTTTATTTAACATATCATCCTACTCTTCTTTATATATATATATATATATATATATATATATATATATATATATAAACTAATGAGAATTTTAAGCGATATTGTATTTTTTATACCAGAAAAACAAGTGTTTACGAAAGATTTTCTAAAAGGATGCAATTGCTAGGTTTCAAAATCGCATAAAACCATAGCAGAGTTATTATATTTTTATTATGTATTCTAATAACGATTGATATAAAAGAAAAAAGTGTTGTATATATGTAATAATAATATTTAAAAAACAATGATATAGATTGGTATAAGCGGATTTAAAACGAGTTACACACACATATATATTCTTATATATTGGCCACAAACTTTAGATATTTTCATTTTTCCACAAAGTTGTTTTTCCAACTTACTTTGTTTAGATTTTGTTTATTATTATTTTTTTAATTTCAGTTTTAGGTTTTTTTTTGTTTATTAATGTTATATTTATCGCAACGTCTGTGTTTGTATTTGGGGTTTTTTGACTAATGTTTTTTATAACTTTTTTTTCGTTTTCTTTTTCTTTTTTTTGTTCTAGTTTTAGTTTTAGGTTTTCTGTTTGTTAATATTATGTTTATCGCTACATCAGCATTTGTATTATAGTTTTCGACGTTTGCTTTTACAACTGAGTACATTTTGGATTTGACAGCAAACAGACTATAACTATTACGATGGAGTACGACTTTTATGACGGAATACATCTTCGGGTTTTACTCTAGGGTGACACTCACTTTTAGGAAGGCAATTTTTTTTTCTGTGTTTTGATATTTAAGATCACGTTGACACCGATGTCCAAGTTCGATGCAACACCTAGCTCAAATTGTTTTTTTTTTTTTGTTTTGGAGTTTTTAAGTGTGTTGGTATTCTTGTTACCTAAGTTTGAAATTAGCTTTCACTACAAGAAAAAGGACCTTTAGCGGCGACAAAAATCGCCAATAAAGATACCCAAAATCGCTGCTAATAGCGATAGCGACGACACGTCGCCGCTAAAGGGTCACCACTATAAAAACGTCGCAAATGGCCAAAAATCGTCACTAAAGACCCCTATCACTGCTAATAGTGTCGCCACTATTGGTGAGTTTCCATGTCTAGATTGTATGCATTAGCGACGATTTTTAGCCGCCACTAAAAGTTCAAAGTCGCCACTAATGGGCAAAACCTCATTTTAAACGTGCTGATTTAATATCAATGTTTCCTTTTTGTATCACCTAATATTGCAAAAATTATAATTTTCATTCAAATCATTCAAGTATCAAATTAATTAAACATTAAAATCTTGTTTACAATATACATAAACCAAATAATACATATTTTATCTAGTTGAAAACATGCAAGAGTACATAAACCAAGTAATTGTAATCATTCGTCTAATCATCTTCGTCTAATCATCTTTGTCGTGCATTTGGTGGTTTGTTTTGTTAACCAAAGAGTTGTGAGAGTTGTCTTATAAAACTTACATCTTGAAACAAACTTGCAATGTGAGCCTATAAAATAAATTATAAATTAAGTTACACTAATGTTGTTTAAAACTAGATCAAATGAATCAACATGTAACAAAGTTTGCTAAAACACTGTAAGATCAAAATGCTGGTGCTTTCCAAAATACTCTAAGTCCTGGCCTCATTCCTAAAAGTCCAAGATAAGCATCAGAAGGATAATGCAATCCTTAAGAAGTCATCAGTCTTTCGGAAGGTATGACCTTCGGAAGACTGAATACTTCCGAAAGATAACCTTGTACCTTCAATTAACAAACACAAAGCTTTCGATGCAATGCTCAACATTGCAGCATCCAATACAAGAAGTTTCGAAAAGATTCTTTCCACTGATGTCTGGCTTATTCAAGGAAGGATGAGAAATGCTTTCTTTCATCAAGACCAAATCAAAATAAATTCTCATGATGATCAGCATCAAAGTACACTTGTGAGATCAGTAAAGGAATCTTCATATTAATATCGTTTGTAGTGTAGGTAATTAATGTAAAAATCAAAGAATTTATTGGTATTAGATGTAATTAGCCAAGCCATGACAGTATACTAGTTATAGCAATAGTTTGTTTTTTTAGTATTTTGTCCAGCCTTGTACCTACTAGGATACAGCTGCAGCTCTTAGTATAAAACCGTTTTGATAGTCGTCTTGTACACTTTACAATTGACTGAAATATACTATGAGATTGAAGCAGTTCCTGTGTTTGTAGAAGATAACTTGTATAAGTGTTGGGCATAGTGCGTAACCTGATTCAACAAACTCAAATAATCAAAACATAACAATCTTGTCTGATAATTTACAAATGGTCAAAACGTAACAAATTTATCTAAAACTTTACTAAATGGGTCACAACAAACCATAAGTTTATGATCAAATCAATAATAAACATAAGTTTTTATTATACAATTGCAACTAGATGAAGCTCGAATACAGTTGACAAACAATAAGATTATCACATAAATTCTATTTCAATCAATATAAACAAATAAATACTTGCAAAAAGATTTTCACAAAGAACCTCACATACAAATGAAAATTGTTAGGGTTGAGAGAAAAACCCAAACAATCAAACCTTAACCATTTAGGGTTGAGAGTAGTGGGAGAAAAGAAAAACCTTAGGGTTGAGAGGGGTGGAAGGGGCAACTGGTTGAGAGTTGTGTGAGCAGCAGGGCTGCAAGAGCCGTAGTGAGACACCCAAACTTCTTACACATTTACACGTGTCAAATTTTGGTCCCAGTTTAAACTTTACCGCAAAATATTGTTCAGAAGCGTGAATTCACCATTTCATAAGTTGAAGACACTTAGTTACACATCATTTACATTGATGATTAACAAATATAGTGCGTCTAAGTCTTCAACCACCAAAAGTTAACATAACATTCGAATCACTTCAACATGTGCCCGATCATGATCCCCAAAGCATATCTGTTACTAACCTGTAAACATCACACATAATTTTCACCATTAGTTCGTGAGAACTAAGATCATTCACATATCATATTCCAAAATGTATTTGCATATAACACATGATTATGCATTAATTTCCCTTTAACGGGAAATTTTCACCATTATGATCATATGATCTAGTCCAACTCTATCTCCAGCACATCCGGCTAATTTAACACACCATAATCACCATATATACTTTATTGGCTCATCCAATTACCCAAACACTAGTGGTTTCAACAATTTAATCCCCGGATTAACCGGTTATCCACACTCTAGTGGTTTATCACATTATTTACCGACTCATTCGGTCATCCACCTTCTAGTGGTTTAATTTATTCACCATTGACTCACTCTATTTATCCACACCCTAGTGGTGCAATTGACAATATAATAATATCGTATTATTATTTATCAATAATTGTTTGCAATAGTTTAGTCATGATCACACTATGGTGTTCACACTCCTGTTCTTCCACCATAGTTACTTGTCAGCACCTCTGACTATTCACACATATGTAGTTTCATACATAAACTTAAGTCTTAAGATGTTCACCAACCGAATTCTTTCATCTAAGACACTTGCTAGCACCTCTAGCTATCCACACACCTGTGATTTCGTACATAAACTTAAGTCTTAAGATATTAACCCGCCGGCCCTTCCATCTAAGACGCTTGCTAGAACCTCTAACTATCCACAAACCTGTAGTTCTTTATTTCAATCAAATCACTATGATGTTCACTCACCAGTACTTCCATCATAGAATCCCACTACTTCAATTCACCAAGGTATTGTTATATCATAGCTTGTTGAACTTCTATTATTCAACTTTCCACTAACACCAATACCATGCTAATCATATAATTGATTCAACAACAAGATTAATATTCATTATGTGATGTCATAGTTGTGAGATTTCTTACCTTGATAAGATAGTGGATTGGCACCTACGGGCTCCTTTCCAGCTCTATGACCACTACTTTGACTCCCACTACCACCACCTAGTTGCAAAACACATATACAACTAGCTTCAACACATATAACACATACAATCAAGTTCAACCCACTTGACTGGTTTGACTTTCTCAAAGTCAATTTATCACATAATTGACTCTATCTTACTACATTTAGCAAGTTTTAGCCAATTCTCACAATTAATCATATTCCATGCCTCCCTTACGCATTTCATCACATAATTGATGTTTACTACATTAGTTATGATTCTAATCACCTCTTTTAATCAAAAATTCATCCAATATCATAACTTTTAATAACTTTAACATCAATTTATTACATATTAACATTTAAGCCATGGATGATGCTCCATTTTTCATTCAAAACCACGATTTAATCATCCTACTAGTTATCCAACACAATGATATGGATTTAAAAAAAACAAGACATTATACCGGCTTAAAACGAATATTTCACGTCAAAATAAATTCTTCGTTTCTAACTATTCCTAGTCCTCATCTAGGCAATAATCAACAACCATAAGCATTGTATTATATTCAAAACTAGATTTAATCCACACACTATTAAACCAGTAGGATAAAACAATTTGTTACGCTTTTGAACGGATACTCAGTCGCAAAACAACGATCAGATGTTGTAGACACGTTCCCTAGCACAATCTGGATGCTTAGAGAGCTCCAATATGAGTTTTGATGGTCAAAAATTCGTCTTTGTACGTGTATGAGAAGCTGGAGTTCTATGTTACATAAAAGCGGATGTTGATATCAAATTTTTCAAACCGCCTTATCCCTCACATACCGCCTAGCGGGGCGGTTTGAGGTTAGGCGTACCGCGAGGGACTACGGAGTCTCAGATATTTTTACATCCGCGCGCATTGCCTAGAGTGGCCAACTGGGTCCAGGCGTACCGCGATGGTTCCTGGAATCGTAGATATTTTACAACCTTCACGTATCGCCTAGCGGGGCAAAGTGGCTCTAGGCATACCACGAGGCTCCCCAAACTTTGATATTTTTGTATTTTTCTCCATTTTACGATTCCAAAGAATCTGAAACTCTATTCCACACACGGTTTTCACCCGTAGTTACAATTTTTCCCTTTTTTGAGTAACATGTATACACACATGCACATGACCAATTAAAATCGGTTGTTACAAATTCTCCTCCCCTTACAAAGGTTTCGTCCCCGAAACCGTTTATACATAAAAAAGAAAAGGATATTATTTCCTCGTCTCATCTTCTGACTCCCATGTGGCGTTAGATCCTTTTTTGTTTTTCCATTGAACCTTCACCTGGATCAAGGACTTGTTTCTCAAATATTTGACCTATCTGTCTAGTATATCTATCGGCTTTTCCTCATAGTTTAACTTGTCATCAATTTCCAAGTCTTCTAGTGGCACATAAACCAATTCATCAGCCAAACACTTTCTCAAATAAGAGACGTGGAATGTATTATGAATTCCACTTAACTCCTCAGGTAGCTCCAGGCGATATGCAACTTCACCAATACGAGCTATGATTTTAAATGGCCCAATAAAGCGTGGAGTTAGCTTTCCTCGCTTACGAAAACGTGTAACACCTTTCCACGGTGAGACTTTTAAAAACACAAAATCTCCTACCTGGAATTCAATAGGCCTTTTATGCTTATCAACATAAGATTTCTGACGGTCTTGTGTCGCCTTCAAATGAGCTCAAATCTAATCTATACGTTCATTTGTTACCTTAACTGCCTTTTTATTCGCCACTTCTCGTTGCCCAAATTCTCCCCGACACATAGGAGTACGGCATTTCCTCCCATACAACATTTCATATGGAGGCATTTCAATACTGGAATGATAACGGTTATTGTATGAGAACTCCGCTAAAGGTAGATAATCATCCCAACTACCTCCAAAATCAATTATGCATGCTCGTAACATATCCTCTAACGTTTGAATGGTCCTTTCACTATATCCATCAATCTGAGGATGATACGTCATAATTATCAACAATTTTGTACCTAATTCTTCCTGAAATTTCTCCATAAACGAGAAGTAATTCGAGTGTCTCCATAAGAAACAATCATTATTGGCACACCATACCTAGACACCACTTCTCTAACATATATTTCAAGCATAACTGAACATTTATCCTTAAATAAAGATGATCATTATACATGATTCTACATAATCAATCTACAAATGGTTATTTGGTTTGACTTTCTTTATTCAAACCAAATCATACACTCAAGTGTATTTCTACATACATATTTCACCTCTCATTTGAATATTCATTCCATTATATGTATGAATATAATTTATACATATAATAAATATCCTATTTCTTTACATATAGGCATAACTTTGACTTTTTAAAGTCAAACATCATGTATAATTTATTTGACACACAACAACAACCGAATGACTTAACATTCGCGTTATTCATTTATTCCATAACCAAATGACTTCACATTTGCGTCATCTGCTATCTCATAAGAGTTGTTAATCACACATAATAGTAATTACTGCATTCATTTACATCATTACCCTTTGACTTTCTCCTAGCCAAACATCATACATAACTTACCACTTTTCATACAATCTCATTCATTTGCATAGATAGACATTCTTATCTACCGTATCCTACTACCATGTGCATGTACATGGATTACCCCCAACGCCACATCAATGCGGGCTTACATGACAAACACCAATGCCATTTCATTATGGTCTTATATGATGAATCCAATGCCACTCACCAGTGGTCTTATTTGTTAAATCCAATGCCACTCACCAGTGGTCTTATATTTTAAATCAAATGCCACTCACGAGTGGTCTTAGTGGTCTTATATGTTAAATTCAATGCCACTCACCAGTGGTCTTATATGTTAGATCCAATGCCACTCACCGGTGGTCTTATATTTTAAATTCAATTGTCAGACCCCCACCTCTCGTCACCTCATATGGTATCATTCTACACTCTGAGGAGGTTGCGGAAGCATAGTGGTGATGTCTCAGAGATGAGGTGTGACTTACTTGATCTCGTATCACAACACACAAATTAACTTAAAATAAACACATTACAAGGTTCGTCGTTCACAATTACACTTACAGTTTACAAAGTGAGTTTATTACACAATTCAACTTATTTAATTACAGTGTTTGAAAGTGCATCCTCACCGTAAGTCACTATCTTACTGCAAAAATGTTTGAGTTTGAAAGATCAGCACAAAGCTGTGAGTTCGTAAGGTTCAAATTCAATAGCATGATATGATATGTAAATGTATAATAGATATAAAATGCCAGATAACCATGGGACCCGTATCTAATTCCTTTCAGACAATCTACAATTTTATAAAGATACTACCCATCGTTAAATATCTTGATGCCTCATTATCTTAATGTCTATCACTAACATTAAGAGTATATTCTGGAAACAGATAACAAACATTCACACCAGGGGAGATGCAAACCTCCCAGCAAATGGGTTGTCAGCCGATAGTACTATCATTGATCCATGTTCGGCCCCACATGGATTCACTAGATACAATTTCGAGGGATGAGGACTTTTGATATGGTGATAAAGATACTAACGGCAAAATCCCATGAAATCTTACAAAAATCACATGAAATCACAAAGATTACAATGATACATATCATATGTTCAGAATCAGATTTACAGAAGTACCCTGATGTTTATAAAACATTAAAGATAAAAGGGGTTATACGAAACTCACTAGATATCTCACTGGGAGTAGAATATCACACAAACTGGTAATAATGGGATGCTTATGTATTAGTTTATGTTTAATTAATTATTTATGTTTTAACTTACTAATTAGATCTTTCTGAACGTCCAATGTCAAAGACATTGCAGTGAAAGTCATCAAACCGATATTAAATGTTTAATTAGTTAATTTAATGTCATATCATACAATGTATGTAGGAACTTTTACTGATTTAGGTTCTTAAGATAAGATTGATGACACATTTGATTAATCAGAATAATCTCAGATTAACCAATTAAGTATTGTTGTTGATTACCCAAATATCATGAAATATCACAATGTGACATTGAAATAGATTTAATAACCATGTTTAACATGCTATTCTGACTGTTATCTTAAACATCAGATAATCGTTCTAATGAGTATGCTAATGATTGTGATTAGTTTGAAACATTTGGATTTAACCTTGCATTTCAAAGATTAGTCAAACTAATCACCTACATTATCACAATCAAATGGTTTAAACCATTTTAATCATGGTTATAGTTTCATGAAAACCGGGCATTACATCGAATCAAAACAAGGATTTACCCGTTAACACACCAAGTTCTTCATTTCTAATCATTCCTAGCCATCATTTAGGCAATAATCAACAATCCTAACTATACCATTACGTTCAAAAACAAGATCTAATCAACCATTATCAAACTAGAAGGTTAAAACGAACTGTTACCTAATCAGGATGATAAAATGATGAATGATAAAATGATGAAAATTGCATGAAATCTGCAGAATGATAAAATGATGAAAATTGCATGAAATCTGCTGTTTTGATCCAATCGACCAAACCGACCCTCGCCAAGTGCATCGCTCTACGTGGCCGCTTGGCCCAGGGCGTAGCATGTGGCTGCCTAATTCTTAGATATTTTGAGCTCTAGGCGTACCACCTAGCGTGGCCTCTTGGGGCTAGCTGTACCGCCTGGCTCCTTTGACTTTGATATTTTTATAATTTTCTTCGTTTGGAGATTCCGGACAATCCAGAACTCCGTTTCGCACACAGTTTTTGCCTATGTTCACCATTTATCGCATACTTTCAACCTGTAATAATTGTAATTTCTAAACCAACTTGGATTTTAGGAATGACGATATGTGATCTAAGTCATTGATGATGACGTATTCATTAAATGCAATTGTCACAGTCTCTTCCTGTTAGAGAAATTTCATCTCGAAATTTAATGAAGACTTATCTGATGACAATCGTTTATGAGAATAAATGAGGATACTTTTCTTTTATTCGATCTTTACGTTCCCATGTATATGCAGGTCAACGTTGTGAGTTCCATCATACTTTAACGATTTCTATACGGCTACGTTTTAACACATTAACCTCTCGATCCATCACCTCTACTGGTTCTTCAGTGAACTGAAGTTTTTCATCAATCCGAAATTTCTTCGACGGGTGCGATCAATGATTCATCGGCTAGGCATTTCTTTAGATTTGATACATGTAAGACATGGAGTATATTACTAAGTTCAAGAGGTAACTCAAGTATGTAGGCTACCGATCCAATTCGTTCTAGAATTTTGAACGGTCCTACAAATCTTGCTGAAAGTTTACCTCGCTTCCCAAATCTGAAAATGAACTTCCAAGGTGAAACTTTCAACATTACTCGATCACCTATTATGAATTCTAAGGGTCTACGGCGATTATCAGCATACCTTTTCTGACGATCGCGAGCAGCTTTAATACGTTCTTGTATAAGCGTGATCTTATCAGTAGTTTTTTGAATGAATTCTAGGCCTATGATCTGATTTTCACCTACCTCTGACCAACAGATAGGCAATCTACACTTGCGTCCATAAAGTGCTTCAAATAGAGCGCATTGAATACTGGTATGGTAGCTGTTATTATAGGAGAATTCAACAAGTGGAAGATGAATATCCCAGCTACCTCCAAAATCAATCACACGGCTCCTGAGCATGTCTTCCAGATCAACGATAACCCATATAGAGTCATGATTACGTAATGTTCTGGGTAGTTTAGTAATGAAATCCATAGAGATCTGATCCCATTTCCACAAGGGAATCTCAGGTTGTTGTAATATTCAAGAAGGTCGTTGATGTTCAGCCTTAACTTTGAGATACATTAAACATAGATCCACCGGTAAAAATCTTTAAGATCATTATACATTTTATCAGCACCCGGATGAATAGAAGACCTGGATTTGTGCGCCTCATCCAAGATGATTGTTCTAGAGTTACCGAATAAAGGAACCAAATTCGGCTTTTGAAATACAGTACTCCATCAGCTTTTGTTTCAAGTTTTTTGTCTAATCCTCTTAGCTCCTCAGCAGGGTAGTTCGTTGCTTATAAAGTTGTTGCTGAGCTTCTCTAATTTGAGGAATTAGACAAGTTTGAATGGTCATCCCTAACGCTTTCACACGTAAAGGTTTGACTCGTTCTTTGCGACTCAAGGAATCGGCTACCACATTCGCTTTACCTGGGTGATATCGAATTTCACAATCATAATCGTTCAGAAGTTCTACCGATCGCCTTTGTCGCAGATTCAACATTTTCTGATCTAGAATGTGTTGAAGATTTTTATGATCAGTGTATACAATACACTTGGTTCCGTATGGATAGTGTCTCAAAATCTTGAGTGCAAACACCACTGCACCAAGTTCTAGATCATGAGTGGTATAGTTCTTCTTATGTACTTTCAGTTGTTGAGAAGCGTAAGCAATTACCTTATCCTTCTGCATTAACACACACCCAAAAATTTGACGAGAAGCATCACAGTACACTGTGAAATTATCCGTACCTTCCAGTAATGCCAAGATAGGTGTGTTGCAGAGTTTGTGTTTCAACAGTTGGAATGCCTCCTCCTGTTGGGAACCCCATATAAAAGGTTGATTTTTTGAAATTTACTTGATGAATCGGTGATAATAACATGCCAGTCCCAAAAATTGACATATATCAGTTGGGGTTCATGGTGTCTCACATTGTTTCACGGCATCAATCTTACCGGGATCCACTTGAATACCGTTTTCATTCACTTCATGTCCAAGAAATTGAACTTCTCGCAACCAAAACTCACACTTTGAGAATTTGACATATAGTTTCTCACGTGCCAAAAGTTATAAGATCAGTTTCAAGTGTTGAGCATGTTCTTGTAGGTTTCGAGAATAAATGAGAATGTCATCAATAAACACAATCACAAATTTATCCAAATAAGGCCTACATACTCGATTCATCATATCCATGAAAACTCGAGGTGCATTTGTTAATCCAAATGGCATTACTAAAAATTTGTAATATCTGTAACGAGTCCTGAAAGCAGTTTTAGGAACATCATCATCATGAATTCGTAACTGATGATATCCAGATCTTAAATTGATTTTTGAAAGATAAGTAGCACCTTATAATTGATCAAGCAGATCATCTATACGTGGTAATGGATAACGGGTTTTGATTGTCAGTTTATTGAGTTCCTTGTCGTCAATATACATTCTGAATGAATCATCCTTCTTTTTCACAAAAAGAATTGGTTCTCCTAGGGTGAGAAAGTAGGTCTAATAAAACCTTTGTCTAATAGTTCCTGCAGTTGGCCTGAAAGCTCTTGCATCTTTGAAGGTGCTAAACGATAAGGATCTTTAGCTATAGGTGCTGATATATCTTCAGGAAAATATTTGACTACCGAAATATTTTCGATACGACTTTGTGAAGAACAGTTCTTGATGACATATGCTAGAAAGGCCAGACAACCTTTCCGTAAGCATTTTCGAGTTTGCATACAAGATATGATACCAAGTTTTCTACCAGCTCGTTCTCCTTGAATTATCAGTGTATTACAGTCAGGTAATGGAATACGGATCACCTTGTTTTGACACACAACTTCCGCTTGGTTATCAGAAAGGCAGTCCATACCAACAACGACATCAAAACTTCCAAGTTCAATAGGAAGTAAGTTGATATTGAAAAGGTGATCATTAAGATTCAAGGAACACCCTTGAACAACACTGTTAGTTTTGATTAAGTTGCCATTAGCAAGTTCAATGACATAAGGAGTTTCTAGATTTACCGTAGGCAATGAGAGTAATGATGCAAATTCAGGAGAGATAAAACTCTTATCTGCCCCTGTATCAAACAAAACTAATGTGTATAGATTATTAAGAAGAAACGTTCTAGTGACAATGTTCAAATCATGCCTTGCCTCGATTGCACTAATCTGAAAAGCTCTCCCCTAGCTTCATTCCCTTGATTGGTGTTGTTGTTGTTGTTCGAACAATTTCTTATGAAATGGTCAGGACTTCCACACTTGAAGCATGACCGGGTTGTTTGAGTGGTTTGTCGTGGAGCATGGTTCAGTTGACGAGAACGCAAGTTACAATATTTGGTGTAGTGTCCAACTTTATTACAGTTTGCACAAACAGGACACGGTCCTGTATGATGAAATGAGCACTTGTTGCATTTGGGCACCTGCTCAGTATAAGCTTTCCTCTCCGGAACAACCGTACCATAGTTTTTCATAATTGGTTTGCTCTGGCTAGTCTCAGCAGGAGCTTTGGTTTTGTATTTGCAAAACCACTTTCGTTTGGTGTCATTACAAACATTTTAGGTACCGACATCACTACGGCCCACCCCGTTTGAGTTTTTGTGAACAAAATACCACTCCTTACCGCCTCAACAGTAAGCTTAGTGGTCAACAAGATTGTACGTTTGAGAGTTGTAGGTCCAACTGCAGTTTCCATTCCTCGAATCGGGGAACCAGACCTTTGATGTACTTCTCAATTAAAGTTTTTTTAGTAGGAAACATATTGGGAAGTAAACAAGTGAGTTCATGAAAACGATCTGTATAAGCTAAACAATCAGCACCGATCATCAAGTGATCCCAGAATTCTTCCTGGAGCTTTTGAATTTCAGTGACTGGGCAGTACTCTGACATAATCAGAGTCTTAAATTCGTTCCAGCCCATCGAGTCAACTGTAGCTCAACCCAAAGTTTTAGCCTGGGTATTCCACCAGGTTAGAGCTGAGTCTTTTAGAGAACAAGCAACATAAGACACCTAATGCTCTGCCAGACACTGGCTGATTTTGAGTTATGTTTCCATCTCCTCAATCCACCTTAAGAATCCAACCGCTCCTTCTTTACCCATGAAAGTAGGAGGGTTGCAAGAAACAAAGTACTTGTAAGTACATCCTTACTGTGGTGGATCAGGAGCAGTTGATTTTATGGTTGTTGTACCGGTAGTATGATGAGTTTCTACGTGGCCACCTGTAGCATTAAGTTCTGTGTGATCGTGGTCCCCACCAAAACCAGAAGTGATATGTGGTTGGTGTTGTGTCAGAACACCACAAGCTGATAGTTGTTCTTTTACAATTCGTGCTATTATTGCTTCATTCAGTTCAGATCCACTTGCGGCCGCATGTGGAATTGTATTCACTTCAGGGTTTTCTGGTGGAACTGTATTTGTTTCCAGACGGATCTGTGGATCCGGACTAGGTTCTACATTCACAGGTGGGACTTGATTCGGCTCAGGGTTAGTAACATTCTTGGCAGCTTTCTTAGCTGGTCGACATCGTTTCGGAGCCATTGTTCTGCTCACATGCATATAAACTCAAGTTAGTTCAAGAACATTAAAGATATAATCCTTTCGGTCATATAAATTCAACCATATTTAGTCATACTGACAAATTTATGTTGAAATGTGATTATAAGAAACATAGTATAACTACATTGAAAAGATCCAGGTATGTTCTCAATACACAGTAATCATATAGATGTTGTAGTTATACTCAGTCTTGTTATTTAAAAAAACATGTTAGAGTATTACACAGCTCACAGCATTGTAATATAGATATGTTACGACACATGTTTTTGATATGTTATTAAACAGGACAATGATATGTTCTTACACAGAAATGTTCTCACACCGAAATGTTCTCGCACGGAAATGTTCTCATACAGTTCTTTGATACGTTGCCACACATGCAATAGATATGTTCTCACACAGAAATGTTCTCACACAAAAATGTTCTTACACAGAAATGTTCTCATATAGTTCTTTGATACATTGCCACACATGCAATAGATATGTTCTCACACAGAAATGTTCTCACACAGAAATGTTCTCACACAGAAATTTACGTGATCGTGTTATTGTTCATACAACTTTGATATTGATACATAATTCACACATCACACACACAAACATATATACAAAAACAACCATTTTATTACTATGATATCAATTTATACAACCATAACGTTTTGATACAAAGACTGCCAGAAAAAAACCATAGCACAACAAAACTAACTACCGGGGATCTATGTCACATCTAAACAACCCCATATCTTCAACCTATCCGCACATGTCTGATGATATATACAATGAACATCCCAAAACATGCACACCCATATCATACTTTACCGTAGAAAATACGGTAAACATGCCATCACAATGGCTATAGTAGCTAACACTATAGCCTAACACAGGAGCCTAGCCTCTAGGCTCAACATCCCAAAACACTCTATGGTCTCTGTTACTCTCTTCATCCCCGATCTCAACACCTCTATTTGCTTCCAGAATGCAACAATGATCGTCTGTCTCCACGTCCTTCGTAAGTGATCCTCCACGATAATCCTCCAAGCCCGAGTATCCGTATTCAATGCATTCACCTGATCCATGAGGTTCAGGTGAGAGGTAAGGATATCTAGTACCGTAGTAAGAGTATCCTCTAAAGTGACACGCTGCTGTTGTAAATCCTGCCGTGCACCATGCACGTCCTGAGAGACCTGCTGTAACTGGGCTCTAATCTCGACCTATGGTGGGAGGATTCTCCCACCTCGTGTATAACAGGAGGCACGTCTCGCTATTCCATCTTGTGCCTCGGAGGTAATCCCGTGGTCTAGTGGGCATGCCCCCGCATACGCCTCAAACCATCCCAGACCGGGACTCGCTGAGGAGACGAACTCTGGCGTCTATCTGCTGAAGCATTCTTAGCATGCGGCTGAGAATGTCCATGGTGCTGGTTGTGATGGTGGTGTAACTGGTACCGGTGGTGGTGGTGTCTAAGGTACCACAGGTACCGCCTAGGATGCTGCAGATGAAGCCTCTAACGGGTCTGAGTCTGAATCTGAACTGGAACTAGGAGTGTCTGTCACACCCCCACCCCTCGTCACCTCATGAACGATTTGACGTCACGGAACCGGTTGCGGAAGCATAGTGGTGATGTCTCCGAGGTGAGGGGTGACTTACTTGAACCGAAATCATAAGCACACAGATTAACTTAAAGTACATACATTAAAAGGATGTCGCAACCATAACTACATCATAACTGCATTTGTTTAATTACAATACTATTTATTCTAATACAAGTGTTCCAAAAGTGTGCATCCTCTCCAGATATTACTGTTTACCTGCAAAAAGGTTTGAGGTTGAAACGTCAGCACAAAGCTGGTGAGTTCGACAGTTCAATTTAGAAACAATATGATATGATAAGCAAGTTCTCAAAAGTTCAGTTTCGGATAACCATGGGACCCGTATCTAGTTCCTTTCGGACGTCTAGTTCAGTTCTCAAGATATTACCCGTTGGTACATATCTTAGTGCCTCATTATCTTAATGTCTATCATACCATTAAGAAATTCAGGAAACAGATAACAAACATTCACACAAGGGGAGATGCAACCCTCCCAGCGAATGGGGTGTCAACCAATAGTACTATTAATGTTTTCTGTTCGGCCCCACATGGGTTCACTAGATACAGTTCAAGAATGAGGACTTTCAGTTCCATGATAGAGTACAGTTCTACAGGCAAAATCCCATGAAATCCCACAAAAGTCAAATGAAATCACACAGATATCATTGACGCATATCATATAGTTCTCAAAAGTTTAGCAGTTCTACCCCGATGTTTATAAAAGAGTAAAAATAAAAGGGGTTGTACGAAACTCACCTGATAGTTCAGTGGTAGCAGAATATCACACAAACTGATGATAATATGATGATTCTGCATTTAATTTATGTTTGATATGTTATTTATGTTTTAACTTACTAATTAAATCCTTTTGAACGTCCAATGTCAAAGACATTGCCTTGAAAGTCATCAAACCAATATTGAGTCATTAGTTATTTACTTTGTGACATATCATACAATGTATGATAATGTAGGAACCTATACTGATTCAGGTTCCTAATACTAAGTTGATGACCCACTTGATTAATCGATATAATCTCAGATTAACCAAATAGTTAATATTGTTGATTATAATTGCTAAGATAGTCTCTAGGCAGTTTGATGGCTTAGTAATGATTAATCCTTGTTATTGATTACCCAAATATCATGGAATATCACAATGTAATATGAAAATAGGTTTAACAACCATGTTTAACATACTGATCTGTCTGTTATCAGAAACATCAGATAATCGTTCCAATGAGTATGTTAATGATTGTGATTAATTTAAAACACTCAACTTTCACGTTGCATGTCAAAGATTAATCAAACTAATCACATACATAGTCACAACCAAATGGTTTAAACCATTATAACCATTGTTATAATTCCATGCAAACCGGGCATTACAACGGCTCAAAACAAGGATTTACCCATTAGCAGTTCGAGTTTGTCACTCAAAATCAATCCTAGCCATCATCTAAGCAATAATCAACAATCCTAACTATATCATTACGTTCAAAACTAAGATTTAATCATTCATAATCAAACCAGAAAGTTTAAAATGAACCATTACCTAATCTGAAAGAGTTCTGCGGATAAAAAGATGATCTGGACTCGTATAAACGTTCCTGGATGCGATCTATACGTCAAGAGGCCTTCAAAATGAAGATTTGAGAGTTTGTAAGTGAGTTTTTGCGTTTGAAAGAGTGAAGCCGTCGAGCAAATGAGTAAAAATGAGGATATGGATGAAATTTGAGATTTTTAAGCAAGTGGCCGACAATCTGGACCCCAGGCGCATCGCCTGGCGACACGCTGCCATGCCAGGCGTACCGCGCGGAGTGTGCTCAGCTTCCAGAAGATCTTTGACCCGCGCGCATCGCCTAGGTCACTCCACTTGACCTTAGGCGTACCGCCTAAGGCTATTTCTTCCATTTTTCGACGGAAACTTCGTTTCGCGATTCCGGACAATCCGTAACTCCGTTTCGCGCACCGTTTTCGCCCATGTTCATCATTTATCACATACTTTCATCCATATTAATTCCGGCTACCAATTCAACGTGGATTTTATACACGATCAAATGTGCTCAATTCGTTGTTGACGTAATTCTTCGTACACAATTATCACAGTGTCGTCAAGGATAACATAAGGAAATCGCTGATATATATAACATTCTCCTGGGGTTAGCCATCACTGTAGACACAAAATTTTCAGATCAGTACCATGAGATAAACATTGAATAACAATATTCAACATAAACATGATATGATATTTCCTCCTATCTTAAAGCAACTACTCGCCCTTATAGTTATTATTGTTCTGCTTGTATTGAAATTTACTAGAATGCACACGTGTTGCAAATTTCAGTTATCATGGCCACTCATAACTGGAATTCGTACCACCTAACTATCCTAGCTTAATTCAAAACAAGTTTTGTTCATTAGTTATGTTTTGTGTTGTCTATGTTACTATATGAGCCTATGGTTATAGTCTAGGTCAATAAGTCAACCTAAATCTCTATAACATGTGGCTCTGATACCACCCTATCACACCCCCACCTCTTGTCACCTGAGATGATGTCATTCATCATTCTAAGGAGGTAGCGGAAGCATAGTGGTGATGTCTCAGAGATGAGGTGTGACTTAATTGAACCAGTATCACAACACACAGATTAACTTAAATAATTACATTACAAGGTTCATCATTACAATCAACGTTACAGCTTACGTTTGTTACGCAACTAAATTATTTAATTACAAGTGTTTGGAAGTGCAGCCTCACTGTGGTCACTGTCTCCCCGCAAAAGGTTTGATTTTGAAAGATCAACAGAAATTTGGTGAGTTCGTAAAGTTCAAGTTAAATCATATGATATGACATACAAGTTCTCAAATATATAGTTCAAGATAACCGTGGGACCCGTATCTACTTCCTATGTGACTACTCCGTTCTCGTTCTATAAGATACTACCCTTCGATAACATCTTAATGCCTCTTGTCCTAATTCCTATCACAACATTAAGAAGTTCAGGAAACAGGTAACAAACATTCACAGCAAGGGGAGTTGCAAACTCCTAGCAAATGGGTCGTTAGCCGATAGTACTATCATTCTTTCCGGTTTGGCCCCACATGGGTTCACTAGATACAATTCAAGGAATGAGGACTTTTAAGTTCTGTGATAGAAATCTATTTTACGAGCAAAATCCCATGAAATCCACAAGTTCTCAACAAATCACATGTAATCACACAGAACTAGTGATACATATCATTTGATCAAGAAACGTTCCACAGTAGTACCCCCGGTGTTTATAAAACATTAAAAAGAAAAGGGGTTATACGAAACTCACCTGATTTCAGTAGAGCGGTGTAATCACACTCAGAATAGTAATGGTAGCTAAATTCTGCATTAGTTTATGTTATATAAGTATTTATGTTTTAACTTACTTATTAGATCTTTCTGAACGTTCAATGCCAAAGACATTGCCTTGTAAGTATTCAAACCGATATTAGGTTTTTAATTAATTAATTTAATGTCATATCATACAATGTATGACAATGTAGGAACCTATACTGATTCAGTTCCTAATACAAGGTTGATGACATGTTTGATTAATCAGGATAATCTCAGATTAACCATTTAAGCATTGTTGTTGATTATCGTCCTGAACCAGATTCTAGATATATTTATGGCCTAGGAACGATCAATCCATAATGTGACATTGTAATAGGTTTAATAACCATGTTTAACATAGTAATCTGACTATTATCATAAACATCAGATAATCGGTCCAATAAGTATGTTAATGATTGTGATTAGTTTGAAACATTTGGATTTAACCTTTGCATTTCAAATATTATTCAAACTAATCATATACATTGCCACAAACAAATGGTTTAAACCATTATAACCATTGTTATAGTTTCATGAAAACCGGACTTTACAACGGATCAAAGCAAGGATTTACCCGTTAACACATCAAGTTCTTCATTTATAAACATTTCTAGCCATCATCTAGGCAATATCAACAATCCTAACTATACCATTACGTTCAAAAACAAGATCTAATCAACCATTATCAAACTAGAAGGTTAAAACGAACCGTTACCTTCAAAATGAAGTTTTGGTGATCACAGATCTTATTTTTTGTCTGAGAATGGAAGTAAGTTCGAGAGAATGTAAAAAAAATCAATCTGCATGAATTCTGATTAAGTTGACCAAGCTTTCAAACCGCCATAGGCTAGGTGTGCCGCCTAGCATGGAGCTTTGCCTCCAGGCGTACCGTGAAGGAATCTGAAATCTCTGATACTTTTCTTAGTCTGCGCGTACTGCCTGGCGTGGGAGGCTGAGGCTAGGTGTACCGCCTGGCCCCTTTTTCTTTGATATTTTTGTGTTTTTCTTCGTTTTGCAATTCCGGAAAATCCAGAATTCCGTTTCGAGCGCGGTTTTCGCCTACGTTCACTATTTCTTGCATACTTTCAACCTGTAATAATTACAATTGCCAAATCAACGTGGATTTCAAGAACGAAGATATGTGCTTTCATTGATAATGACGTAATTCTCGAGCACAACTGTCACATTTACTTCCGCGCACAGAGTGACCAACTAGGGCTAGGCGTACCGCGCAGGTTGCTGGAATCTCAGATATTTTACAGCCTTCGCGTATCGCCTAGCGGGGCAAAGTGGCTCTAGGCGTACCGCGAGGCTCCCCAAACTTTAATATTTTTGTATTTTTCTCCGCTTTACGATTTCGAAGAATCCGGAACTCCGTTCCACACACGGTTTTCACCCGTAGTTACAATTTTTCCCTCTTTTGAGTAATATGTATACACACATGCACATGACCAATTAAAATCGGTTGTTACACGTAGAAGGTGGGAGCGACAAGGGCAACGAGAGCTGGCAGTTGACAGATATGAGAGCAGCAGAGCAACGTGCATGATATGTGGCAGCTGATCGCATAGAGAACATTGCAATTTTAATGGTTTAGGCCAAAGTATTTTACTATGAATTCGAAAGTTAGGGGTATACATTTAAAGAAAATAAAAGTAAAAACAGATAGATGCTTACCGTAACATGGCTATCATGGACTTAGAAGTATCATTAGATGATGGCTGCAGTATATTGACTAGGTGATGAAATGTTAACTTGCTTCATGTGTATCATGTAACGATGGATGAAGTAGAGATGGTTAGAGAACATCAGTACATGCTTATTACATAATGTCTAGCAATTTCCTATGATGATCATGAAACAATTCATAACTTAAATAAAACCAACAGCTTCTTGTAGATTCATTCACAATTATGACTACAATGCTCTATATTATCGTTTTCTTCCAATTAAAACCTATATCTATATATTAGAAGTTTCTTAAGTATAATATTGCTTTCATGGATCACAAACATCAATATCTATGTTAAACAATATAAGCACATAAATACTTACAATAAAATTTTCACAAAGAACCTCACATACGAATGGAAAACGTTAGGGTTGCGAGAAACATCAAACAATCAAACTATAACCATTTAGCGTTGAGAATGTTTGGAGAAAAGAAAAACCTTAGGGTTGAGAGGGGTATGTGGAAGCGGCAAGGGCAGCCAATTGAGAGCAGTGTGTGCAGCAGGGCTGCAAGAGCCGCTCCAGATGGGAGCGACAAGGGCAACGGGAGCCGGCGGCGGAGAGAGGTGAGAGCAGCAGGGCGGCAGGCATGTGGCGGAGAGGCAAGCGCTCAGCCAAGAAAGGGCTCAATCCGTACCGGCTGCAGTTGGCAGACACCGGGGGCAGCTAGCTAGTGGCGACTTGTGTTACACGACGGTAAGAGAGATCGAGAAGGATACAAGTTAGCAGCTCGCGAGTGAAAATTTTCGTTTGGGAGAGCTAGCAAAGAAAAATAATACTGTAATTTGATCGGGGTGAAAATGGGAAATGAGAAAAGAAGGAAATGAGGCATCATTTATTTCATCAATAGCGGCGACGGGAGGTACTGCCACTAATGCTAATCCTAAGTTTTAATCTTGGCCATTGATTTCATTAATTTTAACGGCCAGATTTGTGCCCGGATGAATGCGTGTGCCGCCGCTAATTGTCCTTTTTCTTGTAGTGTTTCTTAATAACTTAAGATTTACGTCGGAATGACAACCTTCCAGCTCAACATGCGAAAAGAAAACGCTAG